>JARYHS010008074.1:243205812-243805812 GCA_031002005.1 Vandiemenella viatica | reverse complement strand
GACGTGGGCAAGATAAGTTTTTCGAGACCCTCTGGAGGTGCAAGGGGACAAAATTTATAAAGATTTAAAAAAAAAATCAAATTTTTAATCATAATTTTTTTTACGTCTTCACCAGGACTGGATTAGTCGTGTAGCAAGAGATAGCAAATGCTATGGGCCCCACTCCTTCTAGGGGCCCAACAGCTTCTGGGGGGACCTGTCACATCTAGGATTATTGGGCACCCCCCGTCCAGCCAGATAAACAATTCCATTTTTTTTAAAAAAAAAAAAAAAAAACTTCTACCACTGCCATGAAAGGGGAAAACCAAGGGATAATCTTCTTTACATTTGCTACGGGCCTCACACTGTTTTAATCTGGCCCTGGTCTTCACAGTAACTGAAGTTATTAACTAATAAGCACCACTAAAGAATTTTAAGGAAACACTAATTTCCTGCTTTTAGCTTTACTGAACTCCAAAATTACTATATTATAATTCAGTTTAGACGTTACATCTGTTTCAATTGATAAAACTTCCAAAGATGAAACTCTTTGCTGACCCATTGCACATCAATAAGTAATTTTAATTTGGAAAGCTCCTTCCAGTGGATAATGTACTTACCAGTACTGTTAACAAAATTCCGATGGCAATATCAATGTTCGAGTAAATTTCTTCTAACTTATTTTCTGTTATGTACTGGAGCAGGTGTTTCAGATATTTAATCAAGACGGGTAAATTTGCAATTATTGTTTGTAATTCTTCATATGATTTATATTGTTGGAAATTATGAGTCTTATCCATTTGCATGACTCTGGAATCATCTTGGTAGATATTTTTGATATATGCTCTTTTTTTTTAAGATTTTCTAACTTGCTTAGGTCATAGAAAAACAGAAATTTTTAAAAATGCTGATTTATAGACTTAAATCTTGAATCCATAGTGCTCACTATGGAATCAATCATGATGTTAAAAAATCTGTTTTGGAAGAATGTATAAGTTAATCACTGCTTTCATAATCGAACATTTTTTTTTATTTTTGGCCACCCTTTTATTTTTGAAACGTTTTGGCAGATCTTAACTGCTTTCTTTAATAAACTGACATGTGTCAGACAAGCATTGTTTGAACCCATATTGTCAATATTCATTGATCTAGTCACAAAATTTACACAAATGTTCAAGAGCAATGCTATAATTGACTTGTGTGTGTATATTGACATAACTTTTGTACATGATTTTGCTCTAAACCAAATCACAATCACTAAGCATGTTTGAGTCTTCAGTGAGATTTTTTTAGCTTTCAAATCATTCAAATAAATAATTAAATTGAAAATTTTATGGCCTTCACTGTCCAGGCTCCGCTTTTCCACCTAGTGTCCATTAAAAGCTGAACTTCAATTTTCCTTTGATTACTTCCCAGTGTTTGCTGGATATTAAATGCAACATACAAATTTTTGAATAAAAGCAAAAATTTTCTTGCTACCGCAAAAGAATATGGTGCGTTTACCAACAGCAAATTCAAACTATGACATCTGCATGGTGTAAAAAATGTCCTGTGATTAATATTTAATATTAGAGTTGGAAATGACAGTTTTGGTATCTAATGCATTTTTTACATAATAATATAGTCTTCTCAGTGACAGCAGGGAACCCGATAAAATTTTCTTCTATTTTATCAGTTTATGTATTACAAAATCTTAAGATAGCTGAGTTTTACTGAACGCAACCAGACTCTCTAGTGCAGTCTAGCAAAATAGAATAATATTTTGCTTCTTTACCCTACTAATCACTTCAACAGAAATAGTTTTTGACATCAATGTGATCAATTCACTTTGAATGTGGTGGATTAAATAATGGTGTGTCATCAGCATATGATACTGGGTGGATAAATAATGGTGTGTCGTCAGCATATGATACTGTTAACCACTAACTACTCCTTGACAAGGTCTACAATCTGACAAAGGTCACTGTATTAATCAAGCTCATCGCTATTCTTCTCCAGAACATTAGGTTAAAAAAAAAGGCAGCACTGATGCTGGATGGTACAAAAAAAAAAAAAAAATGGTCTGTCTGATGGAAGTGTATTGGCCCCAATCCTTTTCAATATTTAAGCAAATGATTTAATTTAATTGCAATGGAGCACAGGCTCTGGTGGCAATTTCCCTACACACCCATCTTCCCCCTATCCTGCACCTACCTACATTATAAGCCATTACATCCAGCTACCAGGAGCTGCTTGTATGCAGATGATCTTGCCCTAGCCACACAGAACACAAAGCTTGCATCAATAGAAAGAGATCTGTCTTCTGCCCTTAAATGCCTATCAAGCTGTTATAGGGAAAGTCACTTAACATCTAACCCTTCAAAAACTGAAGTGTTTGAATTTAATCTAAAAAATATAAAAGCTTAATATAAGTTGAAAGTAATGTGGTCATACATGTAACACCCCAGAATATCTGGGAGTGATGCTCAACAGAAACACCTCACATATAAGAAGCACTGCATGAACTGCAAAATATAGATATCCACAAGAAACAGCTTACTGCAGAAGCAAGTTGGATCACAGTGGTGTGGTCAACCCTAAACTATTTGTACTTCAGAGATGGTTCTTTGTTACTCTGTTGCAGAATATGGATGTCCAGTCTGGTACTCATCATCTCACCCCCAACAGGTGGATGATGTCCTCAATAACAACTGTAGGCTAGTGACAGGCTGCCTAAAGCCTGCCCCAGTCGACAGGTTTTATCAGCTTTCAGGAATCGCAGCACCCAATATTGGAGAGAAGTGGCTGAGAACGAAGAGAGGATAAAAGTAGAAAGGCACAGCCATGCACCACCAACCCAGAGACTAAAATCCAGAAAAAGCTTCCTGAGAACATTACGGGAATGAGTTGGGTCACCTGTAAATGCAAGAGTATAGTTGCAGAAAATAAAGGTTCCCAACATCTCAAGATCTCTGATGGTTGCAGAGCACTTGCCACATCATCATGCAGAGGATTGGAACCTCTGGAGGTTCTTAAATTTATTTCAAACAGGAGTGTGCCAGTCCAAGGAAAACCTGGTGAAATAGGGTTATCATGATGATACCAACATTAAGTGTGAATGTGGTGAGGACCAAATAATTTATCTATGTAAATTAGAAAGTCTGGATGTACTGTCCACTTTAATCAAGCCTTATTTGCTCAACCGATTTAAATCAAATTTCGCACGAAGTTAGTAAATTGTGTGTGAAGTGACATAGGATAGTTTTTATCCTGCAAAAAATGAATTGTTTCTTTAGAAATTGCCATTATAAATTTTCAAACTCCAAGGAGTTTCCTACTTTGTACAAGGCAGTGCCACATTTACTCTTTGCTCGTCACGTACATCACAAACACTTCTTTTCAGAAATAAAAGCACAAAACTTCTAAGATTTGCATGTGTGTATTTAGTTTAAAAGTGCTAAAACTGATGCACTTGACAGATAATAGTTTGGAAAAAGGGAATATAAATCTGTAGTTAACCTTAAATTTTTTTAAATCATACTGTCGATAAGTTCACGAAGAGACAATTTCAGCCACATACATGAAATGGTATGACATCTCATGTATTGCAGCATAATTCTGTTCATAATATACATCAAAAATCAAACACAGAAATTTTTTTTTACATTAATAAGTGTAGACCAGCACAAAAGTCACTTCACTAGAAATGAGAAAATGGCCGTATGTGAAATGTTTTTGTATATTCTTGACAAATATGTACTGGTTTCGATTCCACCTCAGGTAAATTTATTATTTCCTGTAGGTCTTTTTTTATTCTTTGTTTCTCTGTTACATTACAAATTATTTACTGAAGGTAACTAACACTTTTTTGTTTTTTGTCCAAAATTTTTGTAGAACTCAGTTTAAATAGTAGTCTACGATAAACAAGAGAGTGTTTTTCCTTACAGTTGAATATTCCACAGATAAGTATAAAAATCCTTCACTTAAAAGGAATTTATTCAATGGTCTAAGGTAGAAACTTTTCATTTCAAGAAGCAATATTAGGAGTGGCTTACATCATGTCACACTAATACGGCGCTTATGAAAACAGCTTATTTATTACTAATTTTAACTAAAATCCTGCTGCCTCATTCTATAACAAGAACATTCTGGTCCAGCAGCATATCAACTTAGCCCCAATCTCTGCTAATATTGCTTCTACAAAATCAAATGATACGGACACATGTTAACACATTAAACACAGAGGAGCTAATTTTGAGTAGTAGCAATATTTTCAGATCAGGATTCCTTATTAGCTTAGCATAAATTATCACACGTAAGCTGTGTTAAGAGTTGTAATTAATTCTGGACTTTCCGTTGTACAGTGTAAGTTATGAGCATTTTTAGTATATATTTTTAATTATATTACTTTAATAATTGTCATTATGCTGATGCCATAGTTCATGTGATTGGATGTCTTTCCACATGCATTCATTATTTACTTCAGTTTTTCAACCGCCATATTGCAAAGGCCATTTTTCAGCTAGTTGTTAGTGGTTGCTTTGATATCATGATCTGAAATTGTTGGTCAAGTTTATATCACAATTCACGATGTCACTAACATGCAATATAGTGAATGTATTAATGTTCGGGCGATAAAACCATTGATTTTCTAGTGACAATATTGGCAGAGTTTGTGGCTGGTTGATATACAGCTTGAACCAGAATGACAACTGAAACTTTATTATTAATTTAAGCTGCTTCCATAAGCGCCAATTTATTGACATGAATCACACTGTACTTAAATTGTATCAAAAGATCAATAATAATATTTCAAGAGCTGGTAAAATAAGTCTGTACTTAAAATAAACAGTATTTTAAAGTTGTACTGTTGGTAAGTTCACAAGAAAATGTCTTCATTTGCGGAAATCTCAGGTATCACATGGTATTTCCATTCATAATATATGTGTCACAATATATGTGAAAATTCAAAATTTAAAGAAAAAAATGCTAAACCATTACCATAACAAAGGTTGAGGTAAGGTTGAAATATAGCCTGGACCAGAATGATTACTAATATTCCATGGTGCACAGTGAATTTGGAGTGCAGAAAGTGGCTGCCATGCCACTATAATGACGCCAGAATCTACTCAAGACTTCTATTGCCACTAAGTGAGAAATGTATGGAACTGTACCTTTCAGTGCATGTTACACTTTTGTTACCTAAGTCCCAGCTTTGAGGTACACTTTTCACTGAAGAATTAAATTGAAGCAGTTAACCTTATTTTCAACCCTAAAGGGAAATTTTTCTGCTGGTCGTACTCTGACTAGAAACAAAAACTTTTAAACCGTAAGGGCCTTATTACACTAGGCCGCCAGGCGGTGCAACTAGTTGCACAATTGGTGGCGCTCCTCATCACTGTGGCGTCACCAGAAACTGGTGGCCGACTGGCTGCAGTGCCCCACGACCACGTCGGCAGCCACTGGTGGTGGAGAGTCATGGCGGGCATTGTATTATACCTAGCTTTTATACTAGGATGCTTGGCAGCGCAGCCAGTCTCGCCACTACTCGATCAGTCAACTGTTCATTAGTGATGAGGTAACATGTCTGATAACAAGCTTACACATATGATTCTTCTTGTACTTTAGGATTTTAAAATTTCAAAGATATTGAGTGACTGGTTTAGTGAGACAAGTAGGGACAATCATCCTGTGATGGAAGGGGATGAATCAGAGGAGAGTCTTCCTAGAAGTATAAATGTGGAAACTACAAAATTTGAACTAAATTGTCATGAAATTATGAATAAACTCAAAAAAAAAAAACCTGAAGGTACTGGCGAAGATAATAGTACTACAGATTATTACAGTTTATGGGATATGATATTATACCTTACCTTGAAATTTTATTTAAAATGAGTTTGGAGTCTTGCTGCTTACCAGAGGATTGGAAAAGTGTGATAGTAGTACCGATTCATAAAGGAGGGGTTACAAATACGGTTAAAATTACAGACCAATTAATTTGACAACAGTGATAGGCAGAATGATGGAGAGATTGAAAATCAATTATATCAGAAATGTCTGTGAAGAAAGAAACTGGTTTTCATATCGACAACATGGCTTTGCAGATGGTGGGCTATATGCAAGTTATTTCAGATTAATTGGAAATGGGAGGCCAAGTTGATAGTGAGGCACTAGATCTTTTTAAGGCATTTGACAGAGTCATAAAATAGTTTTAAATAAACTGAAATCTATTGGATTGGATGAAACAGTTGCTTGCTGGGTAGAGGAATTCTTAAAAGCCAGAATGCAAAGTGTTAGAGTAGGAAATATATTATCAAACGAGTGGCTGGCTGACTGTGTTAATTTTTTATTTTTTTATTTAATTTAATTGCAATGGAGCATAGGCTCTGGTGGCAATTTCCCTACACACCCATCTTCCCCCTATCCTGCACCTACCTACATTTACCCTCTACAAATTTTATCTTTAAATTCTTTCAAAGTTTTCGGTAAATTATTCATCACATCTTGGCAACTCATTCCAATCCCTGACACCCTTACCTAAAAAAGAGAATCTTCCTACACCCTTGTGCCTAAAATCAAGTGCCAGCTTGTGGTCATGGTCATCTTTTCCCTTCCATGCACTACTTTTCATACCTACGCCAATATCTTTCCATGCCTCATCGCCAGTATATGCCCTGTACACTCCCATGACCCTCCTCATTCTCCTCCTGTCTTGCAATGAATCCCATTCCAGCTCCTTTATCATATCCGTCACTGATTGCAGTCTGCGATAATTTCCAGAAACAAATCTAGCAGCCCTTTTTTGCACCCTCTCCAACTCCTGTATTTGATACGTAAAATGAGGGTCCCATACTACACTACCATATTTGAGCAATGGTCTGACCAAAGTTTTGTAACCCAATTCCTTGACTTCTCTCGTACATCCCCTCATCACTCTCTCCAACAAGTGCAGAACTTTGAAACCTTTTCCTACCACCTGTCCTATGTGTCCTGCCCAGTTAAGTTTGTTATCAAAAGTAATTCCAAGATATTTACATTTCAAGTCCTCAGCAAGCAATTCTTTCCCCAACTTATATTCATAATTAACCTTTTGTTTTTTATTTGTGTATCTAATAAGCTGACTCTTCTTTGCATTTATCTTCATCCCATGTTTACCAACCCAATTAGATATCCTGTCCAGATCACCCTGCAACTGTTTACAATCCTCTATCGTTTTGATTCTTTTATACAGCATTATGTCATCTGCAATCAATCTAATTTCAGATAGTAAACAATCAACACAATTATTCATTAGAATAATGAATAGCAATGGTCCCAATATGCTACCCTGTGGCACACCCATTTTTATTTCAACTTCTTTTGATACTACATTTCCTACCCTAACTTTCTGTTTTCTACCTTTTAAAAATTCTTCTACCCAGCAAATGACTTTCTTATCCACTCCAATGGTTTTTACCTTATTTACTACCATTTTATGGCTTACTCTGTCAAACGCCTTAGACAGATCCAGTGCTACACTATCAATTTGGCCTCCCTTGTCCATTTCATCTGAAATATCTTGCATATATCCCACCAACTGAGATTCGCATTAATATCCTTGCCTGAAACCATGTTGCCTGCTTGAAAACCACTTACGTTCCTCACATATATTTCTGATGTGATTGCATATCAATCTTTCCATTAATTTACCTACTACTGATGTCAAACTGATTGGCCTGTAATTCTCAACTCTATTTCCCGCCCCTCCCTTATGTACCGGTACTACTATTGCACTTTTCCAGTCCTATGGTAAGCAGCAAGTGTCTAGACTCAATTTAAATAATATTTCAAGATAAGGTACAATGTCACATCCGGCTATCTTTAAGATATCTGTAGTAATATTATCTTCACCAGCCCCTTTATTTGCCACCAGTTTCCTGTACGTGTCACCAACAGAGTCACCAGTGGTGCAGCTTGTTGTGCCACCTGGGGGCCTAGTGTAATAAGAGGCTAACACACCTTCAAGCAGACGAAGTCACGGGTAACTGTTGTGAACCATATGCTCAAGTGCCCTATGTGCCCATCAAGCTGCATCGCAGATGATCCGTTTCGAGCAACATCGAATGCTCTTAAGGTTGTGGAGTACTAGGATAAATGTGTTTAAAGTTGTTAATTTGTATAGTGTTTTAACTGTATATTTGATGTTTGTGACTTGAGAATAATAATAATAATCAATAAGTTTTATGAGTTCACGTAAAATGGTGTCATATTTAGATATCAATTTAAACAACTCTATGAGCTTACCAAAATTTGAACTGTCATCACTAATGCTGAGAAATTCTCTAAATGCATGATTATTAGAGGTTAAGAAATTATGTCAATTAATATTTCAAACAAATCATGCCTATGTTTTTGATAGTCATGAATTAGCATTTCATTTTTCTAGACTATTGTTTTTCATGTTTTATTTGTTTTTCTAATATCATCCCTTGGAATATAAATGACATATGTCCTTTGGTATTCTCGTATCTTTGTAAAATGCTGAAGTGTTTCCAGTCACAGCATTTTCACTATACCAACTGAGTTTGTCAATTGTCAAATAGTCTGCATGGAAAATAGATAATTGGGTATTTGACTACTTCTTAAAAATGGTTTTAAATTGTTTATTGGTGCACCTTATTCCCCTAGTGAAGAGATTTTTTGACGCAAGTGCATTATTTTGTGTAAAATTCAAAGTTAAAATTTAAATAATTTAAAAGCCTGCCAAAACGCTCCTTCGCTGCCTGGCACGTGCAACGACAGTCGTGACGTCACACGGCTGTAAATGCTGCCGCTGCAAATGGAGTGTTTCCTATTACCCAAGTTTTCAACTATTTTTATTGTTTGTTGCTGCTTATTTCTTGTTATTAATGAAAGTTCGTTTTGAATATAAAATCGAAAACAATTTGTAAAAGCTTACAGCGAAAAAATATTGAAAATAGATGCCTTATTTGTGGGGCTAGCTATAGAAACAACCACTGAGTTTTATTCTGTGGAACCTAAAAATGTAACAACTTCAATTTGATATTGTGACAATATCACTTACGGTTTTCTGTGAAGCTCAATTACACTGCAATTCGTAGAGTTAAATGTAATACATTGTTTAAGGCGAGAATTATTAGGGTTAGGGTCCTAAGGTTCGATCCTCAATTAGGAATATGTTCAATTTGTTTTCTTTTGTCATTTTCTTTGGATACTAGTTACTGTTGGTTGCATCGCATAATCATTTTTTCCCGAAAATCCACTAAAACATGAATTTTAATTTTCTTTTTTCTGAAGGTTTCACAACTTTTTGGATAACAAACGAATTACAACCATTTGAAACAACCAAAGAAGATTTCAAAAAGGAATTTGGACGTTACTTGCACAACAAAAAACAGGTTCTTCTTTTTTTTTAAAAAAAATTACTTGCACATTAAAAGTAACTACTGCCTAATAGACGCGGTTATGTCAGGAAGGTAACCTGCAGTTCTATCACCACGTAAAAATTCCAATGAAAAGGTCACATAGCGTTCCAGAACTGTTGCAAGATTAGCATGAAATTTCTACAAGTGATGTCACTTCTAAACTAAATTCCATTATTCACCGCCGTGCACCGTATTTTTTGCATGATATTCTCTCTCTGGTAAGTTTAAAAATTAAAAGTTTTCATGTATGGTAGCAATTTGTTTCAAATGCTTGCATGACGTTTACCAACTATTATGAATTCTTCAAATAAAAATGTGATTGTTCAGAAAACAGCAAATAAAAACGGAAAAAATGCACGCATAAAATATTATCCCAACCAAGGTTCGAAATTAGGACATTTTGAATTCCATTCAATCACACAGCTATCCGGACACTACTTCTTAATTGCTTCTCTTTATGTTAGTCGTAAACACTTCACCATTTCCTCGTGTGAGATGAAGTGAAACACGATAGGTAAATGAATAAACAAACAAATTCAGTTTTATTGACAAAAAAAAAAAAAAAATATTTATCTATAATCTTTAATCTGCAATTAAGAAAAATGGCACACAACATCCAATTGTTTCGAGCGTGGTTAGTGAGCGGTTAACGCTCTGGCCTCGCAGCCGTGAGGACGCCGCACAGTGTGATATTTTCTAAATCTAGAGGTACAAAATTCAGTTTCGATAACAGTTTACACAGGCAAAATAGTTATTTATATTCAAAGTAGATAAATCAAATTACTTGGAACAAAGGTTTATTTTCCACGAATTCACGCCTAACAATAGAAAAATAGTTTGAACAATGGGCTTCCTGTGATCCACCGATCAAGCACTCCAGTTGGCCGCGCCATTCCACTGAGCTTGGTCGAAGATTACTGTGTGTTTCTGCGTGTTACGGAGTGTGCACATACCATGTAGCTCCATTTTGGCCCCCACATAGCCCTACATGGCTTTTGCATCTAACCCGCCCTCCCCCCACGTAGCACGTATCTATTTTCCCTTTTGATTACAGAAAACATTTTGTACTATTTTCTCTTGCCAGACTATTGTAAATTACATACGGATATAATTAACTGAGGGAAATATATATTCACATGCTGTTATGAGTTCTGTTCCTCATTTTAACTGTGAAAAATGTTATGAAAGGAAAGCTAAGTGGCCTGGCTAGGATACCCCCCTCCCCCCACATTGCCCAGCGTAACCTTCCAGCCACACCCCTCCCCCCCCCCTCCCCTCTGGACGGAGCCACGTAGTTTGTGCACGGTCCTTTAGCAGTGATTTGTGTGTGGCTATTGCTTTTGGCGAGCCTCATGCTAAGTTTACGGTACGCATGATTTTTTCATGATACAATAGCATCATTAAAACAGAGCAAGATTATTTTTAATTTAAAAAAAAAAAAAAAACTACCGGTACTGAGACAATTTCATGTTGAGTTTTAGTTCATTATACCAATCTCTTACTTTATTTATTTGAAAGAGCTGCTTATTAGCTGCAAGAAATACCTTCATTTGCTAACGCATATTTGCGACAGCAATACAACTTTTCTTTATTTTTAGCATGACTGCACAAGTTTCGCTTACAGAATTTTTTGACGTAGGCCTATGGTTCGCTAACGCAAAACAATCAATCTCTAACTTTCAATTTAAATATAAATGACTCTCAAATTGAAGCTGTTACATTTTTAAGCTCAGCAGAATAAAAGTCAGGTTTTTTTTTCTATAGCCAGCCCCACAAGTAAAGCGTCTATTCCAACATTTTTCCGCTGTAGGCTTTTACAAATTGTTCTCGATTTTGTATTCAAAATGAAATTTCATTAAGAAGAAGATATGAACAGCAACAAACAATAAAAGTAGTTGAAAACTTGGATAATAGGAAATGCTCCATTCCCAGCCGCAACATTTACAGACGTGTGACGTCACTGAAGCGACTACCAGTCCTAGAGCGTTTTCTGTCACGTGACTGGAGGTAAGAAAAGTACAATTTTTATTTCACTTTTATATTAAAAATAATCCATTTTTCTTTTCAAAATTGCTTCCTGAAGCATTAATCTATGAGAATGAGTTCAATTTATAACATTTTTTTAATACTGTCAAATAGCCTATTTTTAACCGACTTCAAAAAAAGGAGAAGGTTCTCAATTCGTTGTTTTTTTTTTTTTTTTTTTTTTTTTTTTTTTTTTTTTTGTATGTTCAGCGATATCTTCGCCAATTTTGAACCGATTTAAATGAAATTTTTTTAGTGGATAGGGTATACCTCCAAAGTGGTCCCACATGAATTTAATTGAGAAACCACCCCTTCTACCCCCTTCCACCCCTTAACTTTTATAAAAATCCACATTTTTTATTCGATCTTGAAGAAACTTTAGACAAATATAGCCAAAAATAAAGAGAAAAATACTGTCAGCTTTTGGTTTAAAATAATTGAACCCCACTCCCCCTATTCACCCCCTTAATTTTTGCCAATTTTTTTTATTCAAAGCTACAGTCGACACCAGTTAACTGATCTCCATCAAAGTTGGCAATTACATGTAGTTTTTCATGGAGAAGGTTTCTGACCAAAAAAAATAAAAATAAAAATCCACCCCTCTCCCCTTTACACCCCTTAATTTTATAGAAACCTACATTTCTTATCTGATTTTTATTGAACTTTGCCCATGTATACATTAAAACAAAGAGAAAAATCCTGTCAACATTTGGTCTGCCAAAGCTCAACCCCCTCCCTCCTTCCACCCCTTTAATTATTGTCAATGTTCATAAAAAGCTACATTCAACACCGTTTGACTGATTATCATCAAAGTTGGCTTATACATGTAATTTTTCATAGAGAACCTGACCAAACAATAAATAAATAAAAAACCACCCCTCTCCCCTTTACACCCCTTAATTTTTATACAAATCCACATTTTTTATCCAATTTCGATGAAACTTTGGACATGTATAATCAAAAATAAAGAGAAAAATACCGTCAAATTTTGGTTTGAAGAAACTGAAGTCCTCTCCCCTAACCCCCCCCCCCCTAAAATTTTACCAATGTTCTTTATACAAAGCTACAGTCGACAGCATTTAACTGGTCTCCATTAAAGTTGCCATGTACATGTAATTTTTCATGGAGAAGTTTTCTGACAAAAAAAAATTAAATAAATAAATAAACCACCCCATGTCTCCCTTTACACCCCTTAATTTTATAGAAATCTACATTTCTTATCTGATTTTTGTTGAACTTTGCCTATATATCCTTTAAAACAAAGAGAAAAATCCTGTCAACATTTGGTTTGCTAATGCCCAACCCCTTTCCCTCCTTCAACCCCATTAACTTTTGTCAGTGTTCTTTATAAAAGCTACAGTCGCGATCATTTAACCAATTACCATGAAAGTTGGTGCTTATATGTATTTTTTCACGAAGAAGGTGTCTGACCAAAAGATCTAAAAATGACCCCCTCTCCCCATTAAACCGCTTGATTTTTATACATAACCATAGTTTTTATCCGGTTTTGACAGAACTTAGCAAATTTTTACTATGAAACAATGAGAAAAATAATACCAACTATTGGTTTGCAAAAATTAAACCCCTCTCCCCATTCCCACCCCCTTGATTTTTGTCAGTTTCTTTTTAGAAAGCTACAGTCGACACCATTTGACCGATCTTTATCAAAGTTGGTACACACATATGTAATCTTTTATGGATAAGATTTCTGATCAAAAAATCAAAAAACTACCCTAGCCCCCCCTTCCCTTAATATCTGTACAAAACCCACAATTTAATTCGATTCGGTGGAACTTCGCATGAGAATAATTTAAAACAAATAGAAAAAGAAAAATACTGTCCATATAACTTTCACAAAAACGCAAACCCTATCCCCATTTCTAACCATTTAATTACTGTCAATGTTCTTTATACAAAGCTGCCATTTCTTTCTGATTTTGAAGGAAGTATGCACATGTATACTGCAAAACAAACAGAAAAATACTGTCTACATTTGGTTTCGAGAGTCCAAACTCCGCTCCATCCTTTCCATCCTTTAATCTACAATTTCTATCCGATTCTGAAGGAAATTTTCACACGTATACTTTAAAACATACAGAACAACTGTGTTTAAATTAGGTTGCAGTAGCCCAACCCATCTTCCCTTCTACCCCCACGCCACCTTATTTCCAATGATCTTTATAGATACCCACAGTTTTATCAGATTTCTATGGAACACTGCACATGTATACTTAAAAACAAAGAGAAACATAGTGTCTACATTCTGTTTACAAAACCCTACCACTCACTCCCTTTCCCCATATAATTTTTGCAAATTTTCTTTACACAAAGCTACAGTTTTTATCTGGTTTAGATGGAAATTTTCACTTGTATACTTTAAAACAAAGAGAAAAATACTGCCCACACTAGCTTTACAAAAACCAAACTACTCTTCTTCTCCACAGCCCTTAATTGTTTTTTATACATACCTACAATTTTATCTGATATCAATAGAAATTTACTCATGTATACTTTAAATCAATCAGAAAAGGCAGTCTACATTTGGTATACAAAAGCCCAATCCCTCTTCCCCTTTACCCTCATCCCTTTTAATTTCCAATGTTCTTTACAAAAATCCACAGTTTTAAATCCCGTCAACATCAATGAAGCAATTTTTAAGTCATGCCACAATATTTATAAAATAAATGTCTTAATGTCTCAACATGTATTTCAGATTTCAACTTGGATTCCAAGCTTTCACGTTGTGAAAACCAATTAAAAATCTATATTTTCTGTGTGATGCCAGAGCAAACAGATATATTCCAGAGACAGATTTATGTATGTGGTATGTATTAATTCCCAGATGTTACATGTTTCGGTTATCATCCAGCAGCTTTAATAGATGTTATGATAAGATCAAAACATAGCCTGGACCAATGTAAACTGACATTCCTTAACACAACACTCAATTCACCCCATTCTGGAAATTGTTGTGGTATATAAAGACAGAATTCTTCTTTGAAAGCAAGCGCTTTAATCTCTGAGCTACCTGGAAGTTCGCAAAATGGGAACTGCTATGGCATATTTAAAATTCAAAACAAACTATAATACCACTAAAAATTTAAAAATAAAATAATTGTTTAAAAAACATAAAAACTTTATACCTTGCTTAGGAAAAAATAAATCTAAATGTACAATACTTTACATTATTGTCATTGAAATTTTTACATTAATTAGTTATTTTTGGAGTTGGTGGCAGCGAAAGCAAGAAAAACAAAAAGATAAAAACAGTAAGGAATAACAATAATACATAAAAAAAAATCATGTTACTGCTTACCTACAATTAATGCTAGAAACATGTTTCAACAAAACTGAAACATACCGATGATACACCGATATTATACTAACTGTAAATCGTTTACTGCATGATGCAACGTACCAACTGACAATGTAGCACCACAGGTATGCCTGGATGACCAATAAGGCTGAGCCAAAGATTAAAATACTGTTAATTTGTTTCCCAAAGCTTTCTCCCGTAATAACACTTACTGCCTCACAACATGCTGCAAAATATTGGGAATTTTTGTTCGTACTCCGCGTTTCGCCTCTAACACCATACGAAGTTCAGTAATTCGATCTTTGCGATGTGACAGCTGGCACTGACTCAAAAAATAAATAATTAATGTAAAAATTTCAATGACAATAATGTAAAGTATTGTCCGTTTAGATTTACTTTTTCCTAAGCAAGGTGTAAAGTTATTTTAAAATGTTTTAGTGCTTTTTTTAAGGCGGTTTTTATGTTTTTTTAAACAAGTATTTTATATTTTCACATTTTGAATAACCAGACTGGTGACAGAGTTGAATTTCACCATTATTTAGTTTTCTTATGAAATGAAAAATAGAAACGTTCTTATGGTATGCGAGGACCCCAAGGCCGTAGGCCATTGTCGAAGTCACCCATGCCTTATGCCACTTCTGGTTTTTGATAAATTATTTTTCAGTTCCCTTGATAACTTATTCCAATCCCTGACACCCTTACCTAAAAAAGAGAGGCTCACTACACACATGTGGCTGAAATTGAGTGCCAGCTTGTAGTCTTGGTCATCTTTTCTCTTCCATGCATTGCTTTTCATTCTTACACCAATATCTTTCCATGCCTCATCAGCAATATATGCCTTGTACACTCCCATTACCATCTTCATCCTCCTCCTGACTTGCAATGAATCCCATTCCAGCACTTTTATTGTATCTGTTACTGATTTCATTCTGCGATAATTTACAGAAACTAATCTAACAGCCCTTTTTTCCAACCTCTCCAACTGCTGTATTTGATACTCAAAATGTGGGTCCCATACTATGCTACCATACTCAAGTTTTGCAACCTAATACGTTTACTTCTCTCGTACTTCCCCTCATCACTCTTTCCAACAAGTACAGAATTTTGAATCCTTTTCCTACTGTCTCTCCAATGTGTCCTTCCCAGTTAAGCTTGTTATCAAATGTAATTCCGTTATATTTACATTTCAAGTTTTTAACAATCAATTCTTTCCCCTCCTTATAATCATAATTAACCTTAAGTTTTATATTTGTGTATCTAATAAGCTGAGTCTTCTTTGCATTTATCATCATCCTAAGTTTACCAAACCAACCAGATATCATGTCCAGATCAGCCTGCAACTGTTTACAGTCCACTAACTTTTTGATCCTTTTATGTAGCATTATGTCATCTGCAAGCAATCTAATTTCTGATAGTAAACAATCAACGCAATTATTCATTAGAATATTGAATAGCAAAGGTCCCAATATGCTACCCTGTTTCACTCCAATTTTTTGCTTCCACTTCTTTTCATATTGCATTTCCTACCCTATCTTTCTGTTTTCTACATTTTAAAAATTCTTCTACCCAGCTAATCACTTTCTCATTCACTCCAATAGTTTTTACCTTATTTACTACCATTTTGTGGCTTACTCTGTCAAACGCCTTTGAAAGATCTAGTGCTACACTACCAATTTGGTCTCCCTTGTCCATTTCATCTGAGATATCTTGTATATATCCCATCAATTGAGATTCAAATAAATATCCTTGTCTAATGCCATGTTGCCTACTTGAAAACCACTTATACTCGTTAGATATATTTCTGATGTGGTTGCATATCAATCTCTCCATTAATTTAAATACCACTGATGTCAAACTGATTGGCCTACAATTTTCGACTCTATTTGACACCCCTCCTTTATCTACTGGCACTACTATTGCTCTTTTCCAGTCTTGTGGTAAGTAGCAAGTATCCAGACTCAATTTAAATAATAATTCAAGATAAGGTAGAATGTCATGTTCTCCTATCTTTAAGACATCTGTAGTAATATTATCTGCACCGGCCTTTTATGTTTTTTCAGCTTTCTTAGTTCCAACATGATATTATTGGGATGCACAGACAATACTCTTCATAAACACATCTTTAGCCACCTTCTTAGCTATTATTAAGTCCTTGTTTTGTTGCTTTAAATATTCCATACTACCCTGCTGTCTCTTAACTCTGTTACGATCTCTTCTTACGAACCTCTTTAATCTCCTCACCTCCCTGTTATAGTACACAGGTTCTCTACTTCTCTTTATATTCTGTTTTGGAATAAATTTTTCTTTCCCCTTTCTTAATATCTCCTTGAACTCTTCCCACCTTGACTCTACTGTACCTTGCTTCCTTTACCTGAAACTTTCTAATACATGAATCATCTTGTTATTTTGTCTTTACATTTTCTTAATCTGAATGAACTTGTAACACAGAAAATACTTTGTGATAAACTGTCCCATCTATGAGTCCATTCCTTGAATGTATATACACCTTCTGATACAGAAATTTTTTGTCTTCCTTCTTGACCAACTACTATTACCTTACTAATATAATCCCATATTCCTATTAATTTCTGATATATTCCTATTCAATCCTTACTGGTAACAAATTTAGTTGCTACTTATATAATATTTCCAGTTCTGTTGTCTACTGCTCTTGATATAGTTAAATATATGTTTCATGATTCATCAATTATTTTAACCAATGTAAGAGTATAGACTTCCTGGCTTATGGTTACAATGAAATCCTCATGGGTTTATGATCCAATTGTGTTCTAAGCATTTGTAATGATCTCTTTACTTATGCTAATCTGTGTTTTGTGGATATAATATATCTGTATTGATTTTATTCATGCTTCTATACATCAACTTTAATAGATGAATTGCTTCATATTGACTTCTAATCATCCCCACAATGTGTTCTCCTTAATTTAATCTACAATAAAGCAAATTCAAAGTGTTCTACATTTCTCATTTTGCACTTACCTAAAATCACCAATATGTGAACTTTATAAAGGACTGTTATTTACATTTCCAGATATTTCTTACAATCTACTCTTAAATCTGCCTCTTGCATTCATTTATGGTTATCTAAAACTTCTTATGTGTTTTTTTATTTCATTGACATTAATGTGAATACTTGTTACAGATAAAGTCATTAGTAAAGATACACCCAGTGAACTAAAATGCTACTCAGATGGATCATTTGATACTTCTAATAATATTTTTTAAAGAATATTAATATCATATTAAAAGTTCATACAAAAAAATGTGTATCAAGGAAAAAGATAATAATATTTTTTTCTCAAAATTAATTACTAATTATAAATAAATCTTGTGTGCCACTATTTACCTACTAACAGATTATCTCATTTTATTCTCCTGATGCAGCAGAATTTAATCATTGTAATCCAATTAGGTGAAGGCTTGCTAAGGTTTTTTTCTGGAATCCAAACAACAATTCAGTGTAAGTATCTGGAAAAATCAAAGCTAAGCAATTCTAGAATGAAGGTCCATGGACATTTTACCTGCCAGTCATAGATTACTGAGCTGTCAGACTTCTCTTTCACAATATTATTAGTTTTATTCAATTGTGAAAAAAATACTTGTTTTTCACTTCCTTTTATCTCTTAATGTTTGTCAACATTGACAACAATCATCATTGGCCAAGTCCTGATACTTTTGATACAAATTTTTATTTTATTTTATTTTAAGAAAGGAGTATACAAGTTAATTAACACACATAGAAATGCTCATAATATACATAATAACATTTATTAAACACCATTTGTATAATACATAATATCAATAATTTTACACACACATTAAATTACAAAAATATACATACAACTTCTGAGATACTGTTCCATATTAAATGTTTTGAGGATCACCAGTCAATAAATAACAACATATCATAAATATTTTCTTGCAATTATAAATAAGCAAGTTTTCTGTGATGCACAAATGTATTTTTATATAGGAATGAAATATCAGAATTAGTCCCTCAGTTTACAACTGTTTTGTATTTTTCACATTTAAAAAACAGTAACATGAATAACAATTTGTGTTATACAAATATCTATCCATTTAGAATCAAAGTATAGAGTTTGGATGGCTGTCATTGTTCGTTGGAAAATGTAAATGTACTGTAGCCTATACATTCAAGTTTAATTATAAATACTCGTAAACCATATTATTTCCATCATGTTCTATTTATATTCCAACTTTCGTTTTGCAACTAGAGATATTTTATTTGACCAGCCATGATCAGTATGTAACATTAAAATAACACCTATACAGAATGATCCACAATTTTCTACACTGACTAAATAATGTTTTAATGTAGGCCTAGGTCACATTTAACACACAAATTTGCTGCTACACATATAAATCAATAAAATACAGACATACAATATCAAGTGCACAACTTTACCTACAACATTCATGGCTCCATTCTTAAGAAAAGATAGCACTGTAGTAATGAATAAAATATTGGATCATTTTTCTCACATATAGGCCCTAAATTGTAGATGTTTTTAAGGAACTAGCAAATGCTATATACACTGAAAAAATTTGTAGCCGACATCTAAGATGTCTGTTACAAACTCTCAAGTATTTAGCTCTACTACAAGAAAGCAACACAAAACTTAAAAGTCTAAAATTTCTCCTCAGTCTCCAAAATCACGAAAAATCTCAAATCACCCATTGTGAAGGGAAGATTGTGATAAAAGGCTAATCTTAAGGTGTTACTGACAAGTTTACTTTTACAATACCTGCATTATAAATATGTACTTTAATGTTTGTTCTTCTGCATATTAGTAGTCACAATCTAATGCATTAGCTGGCAACTACAAGATGACTTATACCATTAGCAATGTATTATTAAATAACAAAAGGGTAATGACAATTTGCTATTATTACTTTTATTTGTTGGAATCAATGATTACTTCATTCTAATGCATATGGCCAAAGTGAATATTTTCCAGAAGTAGGTGAATGAACTGTTGTGAATCGGGCCATATGTGTAACACCATCTCATGAATTCATCAGCATAAGTGAATAAGAGTACACACACACAGTCAAGGAATTTCATACTCATTTATGAAATGGAATTACAAAGCTACATATGTAATTTATAATTTGATACTTGGTGAATGATGCATTAATAAAAATAACCTTGCCAGAAAGCTGGCATAGCAAGACATTTATCAACTTAAAAATGATAGGTGTCTGCAGAAACAATAATGAGTTGTTTTTCTCACAGTTCTGTTTGTTTTGCAGTATCAAATGTTCATACCAGATAGTTCAAATTTTTTAAAAAAAATTACACTAGTTGACATACTACCTTGACTTGTTATATAATAAAGACAAGGTTTTAGAGAACTAGCTGTTCAAAAGAACCAAAGTTGAAATTAAAAAAAAAATAAAAAAATAGGACAAGCAAGTGAGGAAAAATGGTGGGAACTTGGCTGAAGCTTCTACGAAATCTTCAGTATCTGTAAGTGGCAAAAATTGTTCAATTGCTATTTGTGGCAATAAAATTTGCAGGTAATTCAAGATGTTCAACAACTATTTCTGTGATATTGTTTAGTGCCATTTCATAGAAGGTATTCTTCATAGTGCTCATTACCATTGAGCAGTCTGATGGCTCAGTGTTTAAGGTGCCTGTAGGTGGATCAAAAGGTCCCCAGTTCAAATCCCTGTCTCGGCGGGAATTTTCATAGACCCTTATCCTGACCTCCACCTCTGGCACAGCTTGCCGCGTAATGTGAAGTTTGCGAGAATGCTTCTGAGGTTCGCATTCCGCATTAAACTGCAGGTCCCCTGTACCCAGTAGGACTATCAGGTTAGATTAAAGCAGCTACAACAGGTGAAATGTGCAGCCAATAGAAACCTTGTCACCAGGTCATTATGACCACATTGATTTATTATATATAGTACTCATTACTGAGCTATAAACATTTAGCATTCATCGTAAAGATTAGCTTCCTACAAACAATTGCATAATGAGCAAATATTTTCAGATCAGTTCCCAGATGGACGAATTTTATTAATCTTATTCCTCCTCCTTGTTTACACTGTAAATTTATATAGTTGGAATCTCTATACAAAACCAAAGCATTTTCATATAGATATGTTAATATACATTAGTGCAAATATACATATAATAATTTGAAGTAAAGCTTTCGGATAAATTAATCATCTTTTTGTGAGGGATCAGCAATTATAAAAAAATTCTAAATTAATATTGAAAATGATAACTTATCTAATCAGTCTGTTGCATCAGAAATGAAAAATATATGGAACTACAGTGTTCAATGGAACACAATACAGCTGGAACGCTTCATTATAATTGATCTGGATGGCCGAGAAAGAATCCTCTTTATTAGACAGGGAAAAAATATTGTCACTGAATTTTTACTTCCAAAAGACTATATTTAAAATGTTGTCAGTTTTGAAACAACCATGTTGTCAGATAATATTTTATTTGTACTCACAGTGTGCAAGATAACTACTTTGCTCCAAAGTTACAGGGTGGGTTATTGGAGACTTATTCTATTCCTCAATAAATTGTTTGAAAATTACTGATTAAAAAAAAAAAAAAAAACACCATCATTAAAAGCTATTACTTTCGTCTACACTAGGGTTTTCAAATAAAAAATTCCTACGCCCAGCCCAGTCACAATTTTATATTTAATAAGGTAAATGCGTATTTTTCAGTACTGATAGTAACATATCAGAGGAAACTCGCTAAGTATGCGATGCTAAAATCAACTCTAAGATACAGCAAACGAGACTTAGTACTTGGGTATTGTATCGTCCACATGAGTGGTGAAGCTACCTTACACCCCCCCCTCCCCCCAATCCTCTCCCCTGCCCTCTTTACATGTCTTTGCACCCACTCTGGTTGGGAACCTATAGCCAGGGCCGCTGTAAGCGGGCGTGCAAAGGCGTGCACCGCACGCGGGCGGCACATCGAGGGGGGCGGCAAAACGAGTGATCGACAGTCGCCGCCCCGCAATAGTTGCCACTCCATTGTTCGCCGCGACGAAATTTGCAGTGTATTATGTAGCGGGCGACCTTTTTTTTTTTTTTTTTTTAGCTCAACAGCTGCTTCAGGCGGCCGGCGACACTCGGGATGGCAACAATGGGGGCGGCAAAAAATGCTCAAAGGGGCGGCAATCTCACAGGTTTTTGACCGGGTTCGGAAATTTTCGAGATCCACCACTGGCTGCAATTAAACAAGGGGCGGCATAATCGGTATTGCACACGGGCGCTCAAACAGCTAGCGGCGGGCCTGCCTATAGCCTATACCAGGGTTTCTCAAAACGGGGTAAGCGAATCCCTAGCTGTTTGCCAGTTAATAGTAGTGGGTTCACAATAAGATTTATGTTATGGCAGCTTGCTATCTGCCTCAAGTGTGCAACATACATGATGGTGAATTGAGATTAAAAATTAGCTAAATTTCTCCTAAAATTAACTCAACTTGCTACAGTAAACAAGACCATCCATCGCTTTAATTAATAACATCTTGCTCTTTGTGACTGTATTACTAATTTAATAGGGGTACGTGGGGCAATAAGTTTTAGAAACCCTGGTCAGTAGCAATGGAAGAAGTTTTAGTGTTGTTGCTTGTGATTCTAGTAGCGTAGCCTCGGATCCTACTGGCCCGCTGAGTCGTCCTCAGCAGGCGTGGTGGCCTCGGAGTGGCCACTGCTGCTGTGACGCCTCCGGGCCTGATGCTGCTGATGCCCGCGACGGTGCCTCCGGCCGTGTGAGGAGGGGGCTGCCGTCGCGTATCCCCATTCTCAGCAGCGCTCTCTTCTGCTCAGCTCCTCCATGTAGGAAGATAGTTCGTCCTCCAGAGCGCCACGCTCTACGTCGCGCAGGCTGCTGTTGCTCACGTTGTTGGCGCTGCTCAGACTCACCTGAAACATAACAGTAACTGATGTCAGCTACAGCCAGTAGAGTTAACAGAGGCGGCCCAAGGTCAGTCTGCTCTGTACCCTTTCCCATGCCTCTACTCACACATACGAAGAGGAAATCTATTACTCGCTATCTGTATATAGCGTTCAGATTGGAGAGGTTGGAAAGGAGGGCATGGTGAGGTGAGGAGTGAGCCACCAGTTTGGATCGAACAGGATATTGTACAACTGTAATATACGAAAGTTATTACAAAAGCCATGATAGCCATTTTTTCTCTCGCTACAATGCTGTTCACGCATGATGTTTTAAAATGTATAGTAGAGGCAGTGTCGTAACTATACCGTTGAGGCCTGTGGAAAATTCATCGGATGGAGGGCCCTCCGTAAGTGCCGGTTCTGGGGAAGGAAGCAAATCGGGGCACCAAGTTTATGAGCGATGGGCGAGCTTTTCTGCCACCCTATCCTTACGCCACTGAGTGAAGTCCCATAAATGTATTGTGACGCTGCTAGGTGGTAGTGGCTGCCACAACAAATAAGTGAAGGAAGTTGGCAGTGTGTACATAGATTGTAGATGGGGAGCACTAGGGTATCCATCCTATTTGCCGGACATTTCTACACGTAATTTCAACCTCATATGAAAATTCGCTTTCGGACAAGTGAAGAATTTATCTCTAAGATGTCTACAAAATAATTGCCAGTAGTTTGCATAAATATAGTTGACATATTTAATGTACCATCTATACCAGGGGTGCCAACACGCGGCCCATCTTGAACGTTTTTCCAGCCTGCGAGATTCATCACACTATTACAAAATATTTTTTATATTTCATTTTTAGTGTTATATATTTCTTTACAATGTGCGTTTAATATTGTTATTATTATATTATATATGTTTACATGTAAGAATAATAGTAAACACAATAATAACTCATGTTTCAATTTTTCACTCAAAAAAAAAAAAGTCTATAGTGGTGCCATATAATTTTATATGTGGCCCGCGGAGTTATGATACACTTCCAAAGTAGCCCGCAGGATCATTTGGGTTGGCCACCCCTGATCTATACTGATCCTGTAATCCTCTGGCGTATTAACTATTTTGTTATGCAATTGTTCATCTGTAAATTGACAACTTTCGGCATCCCACAGAGCCAGTCCTTTATATTGGGATCTACAGAAAATGAATGTATTGTATTGTATCAGACATTGCTACAGTAATCAGACGTGATATTTAATGATTTGCTCATGGTGAGACTGAGAGATATTTTGCGTCTAACACATAGTTGGCAGCGTGTGGTGGATTCTTTGAGGGACTACGTCCAGTACCGGATTAACCATGTAGCAGGAGGTAGCAAATGCTACGGGACTCGCTCCTCCTAGTGGGGCCCCGCACCTAGGCTAGCTCTACAATTTTCCCCCGGACGCAAAAATTAAGGGCCTCTTCTTCACATTTGCTACGGGCCTCGCGCTGTCTTAATCCGGCCCTGACTACGTCCATGGACTATAGATGTCATTTTAGGCATGTTTTAACTAGAGGAATAAACAAATTTGTAATGAACGATTGATGTTTCTTATTTTAACTTATCCTTCATATATATATATATATATATATATATATATATATATATATATATATCTGTGTTCAAAATCACAATATCACACGACCTTCCTAACAGAATGATTTAAGATTTTTGCCTGACTCGCATTATCATTTGAATTATATTGTTTTAAATTCAGGTTGTATGTATCAAATGTTAGCTAAATATGTGCATTCTGTTTAAAACAATATTTAGAAAGGAAAGTTTAAAAAAATAAAAAATTATGGCAAGTATGTTTCATAAAAAATTTTTTTTTAAAAAAATATCTTCTGTTGATACTGAACTGAATATGTAATTTCAGACACGAAATCGCGTGGTGATACCTGTCTCACAACAATTAGGAACAGGAACTGTCAGAGAAAAAACTGAGTAAAGTCATAAAGCAAAAGAAAAAATGAACTGCATCATCAGTAATTTTATTTAGTATATCTTTATGCTTTTCCTACCCCTATGAACTAAAGGAAACCCGTTCGATATTATTTCATCAAACTTTTCATCAGTAATTTTATGGCACTAATTACCGCATCATCTACGCGGCTTAAATCCCACAGGAAAATAATAATAAATGTTTTATTCGAATGTGTCTTCTCTTTCCTCATCTATTCAAGACATTTGTACATTTTCTCCTAAGATTTAAATGGAAATTGATGCACTTAGGATTAAAAAAAAAATTATTGTCTGGCGAGTAGGGTATCGAAATTTGAGTTAAGCAATAAATTAACTTGCTACTAGTGCTGAAAATAAATGAATTGGTGAGATGCAGAAGGAAAACATTCCACTTTTTGGCCGTTTTAAACTGAGATAGCCATTTTGTTCACCAACCCTTCCTCCATCTATTGACCTAAACAGAGAAAAAATTCCTCCACTTCTAATGTGTTAAAACAAGCTGTTAAAATTTGAGTGACATGCAAAAAGAAAAGATTCCAGGAATGTTTTCCTTTTTGCTCTCATTAGTCTGTTAGTCCCTACTTACTTTGGTAGAGCGCACTTCTAGACGTTAGAATGTGGAAATATAGTAGGGAACTTTGGATTTATATTGTTGTTATATGTTTACATTGGTAAATTGTTGTGCTATTTCAGACCTATAGCTCTAACATTGTGATTGTTGTGTGATCGTAAGTTTACCCGGCGTAACTGTTGCTGGAAGATTTCTCGGGCGTGCAGCCGGGTAAATTGATCGCAGATGTACGAAGGTAGCGTCCACTGGTCGGCGTGAGGAGCGCAGTGATTGTTGTTAGTGAATCAGCATTCTTGTAACAGTGTAAACTTTGTATCAAGTGTGTGTTGTAAGACAAGATGTCGCTGTCAGAATCTGAGGTTGATAGCCCCCAGAAGAAAAGAAGGTGCTCGGGAAATTTGATACAGTGTATGAAAGAAGCCCGAAATAAAGGGGAAGATTTTGAATACTTAGGTCAATATCCTTAGCTGCTATACTAATGTTGGGTTTTATTCTCCGTCTAGCTGCACTAGACGGAGAATAAAACCCAACATTAAAGGGGAAGAGTTTGTGACTGATACAGGTTTTCTTGTAGAGAAGAAGAAAACTGGTGAAGATTGCAGATGTAAAAAACAGTGTATATTGTATTTTGATCAAGAAGAGAAGGACAGAATTATTGTGAACGTTTATAGTGGTAGGGAGAAAAATGAATGAGATACATATTTGATGAGTTTCATTGAGAGACATGATGTGGCGCGACATAGACCTAAATATGAGCACTCCAAGCAAATCACATCAAGCTACAAGTATTTTGCAGTAAAAGGGAATACACGAGTTGAAGTATGCAGAAAAGCCTTCCTAAGTTTACACGGTGTTTCCAGCAAGGCAGTTTTTCGTTTGGCCCATCTGGTTGAGAAGAATGAACTACCTACAGACTTACGAGGTAAGCACGATAACCGTGTTCGTATTCCCAATGATGTAATAACAAAGATTCATCAGCACATATCATCGTTTCCCACAAAGGTTTCCCATTACATGCCTTCACCTTTGGAGTGTGGTTTGACATGTAAGATTATGTTTCAATTATTTTTGGATAAGCATCAAGACCTGAGAGATATAGTGAAATATGAATATTATTTGAGGTACTTCAAAGAAAATTTTAACTATCGATTTGGGCGTCCTCAAGTAGATGTGTGTTCACAATGTGAGGAACTGGGAAATAAAATAAAATCCCCTGCACTTAATAATGCTGCCAAAAGGATTGCAACTGCTGAACTTCTCGTTCATAAACGCAGAGCCAAGAAATTTTATACGAAATTGAATGAAGTAACCGCGCTATGTAAAAACAAAATTGACGAAGGAGGAATAGTATTTGATTATATGCAAAATCTCCATCATCCTTTACTTCCAGTTCAGGAAATGTTTTATTTGAGGAAATTATCGCACATTGTTTTTTGTATCCACAACCTTGCAAATGGTAAATCTGTGTTTTATACTTACCACGAGGGGACTTGTAAAAAGGGACCTGATGAAGTTTGTAGCTTTCTGTGTGATTATGTAAACATCTGTGTACCGCCTGAAGTGAAAACTCTACATGTGTTCAGTGATGCTTGTGGCGGGCAAAATCGAAACCACACTCTGGTCAGATTTCTATTGAGTCTCACCATGATTGGCCGGTTTGAAAAAATTCATCAGTACTTCCCAATACGTGGACATAGCTTTTTACAGTGTGATAGAGATTTTGCCATTGTCAAGAGAACTGTGTGACGCCAAGATCGAATATACACACCTTTACAGTAAGATACCCTCATTCAAAATGCAAAGAAAAAAATCACCATTTGAAGTGAGATCTGTCAAAACTGAGCATATAGTCAGCTACAAGGAATGGTGGCCCTCAATATTCAAGAAGTATACAAAGAGTCTCCATCATCGAGCTGATTTACAGATCAGTCAAAACAGACATCTCATATACAGGAGAGATCAGAAAGGGTTTGTTGAAGCATTCAAATTCATAAATGGATTGAATAGTGATATTTTTCTACTATACAAACATTGTGTTGACCTGATGCTACCAGTAGACCGTGCCTACGATCATAAAGTTCCCATCGACCAGAAGAAGATAATGGATGTGGCAAAGATAATGCACATGAACATAAAGAATTCTACAACACAATATTGCAATGGTCAGCAGAAAATGAAACAGAAGATATTGACTAAATGTATGAGGACAGTCTACGAGGGAGACATTATTCAAACTTAGTCACTCTCTTTTCTTGTTTATTATTTACATGTATATGGTGATTTTTGCTCTTGTCTACCTTTATATGCATAAGTATTTCTGAATGTAATTCTGCTATAATTTTTTTCAATTTTACCTTGGAATAAACTTCTAATTAACAAAAATATTTGAAAAATAATTCATTCAGCAATCAGTGAGATGCAAAAGGAAAATATTCCTTGCTCTTTGGACGTAAATTACAAGGTCATGGAGAACATTACATGATATTGAACAAGTGGAAAATATTAACCTCAATTAGTACTACAAACCACCAATAGTAACTTTTTCTCTCCCACTTACCGTTTCCATTTTATAACGTTTTTTTCGTTTCCTGAAAAACTAGGTTACATGGAATGTTTCCCCTCTGCATATCACCAATTCAAATGACCTATCAAATGAGGAAAACACACTGACAGAAAAATTTTATATTACGAAATTGGGCATAACGGAACTTAAGTGTCGGATAATTCATGCCTGTACTGTAAAGAATATCGATATGAGAACTTATTTTTTTGTTTCCGGAAATATTTACTGATGAAATGTAAGATATTGACTCAAGTATTCGTATGGTCGTGATGAATATCTGATGGTGCAATCTACGCAGTAAACTTTCAAAGGGAAAACCTGGACGACGGGCACTTGGCGGAATTGAAAATTTACGATATAGCCTTAAACATTCGAATAGATTTTCATGAGAGGAAACTATTTTACAAAAGAGGGATGTAGCTTTCAGGCTGGTGACCCAAAAAAGCAAGCGTTCGTTGAGAGGCAAATCTAGAGCAGTCTAGAACATGGGATCGTTCAGTGCTATAAAAAATGGCGACGCCTGTTTGATGTTATTATCGCCGAAATTTCATTGGAAATGCGTTTCACGGACGGTTCGGCGAAGTTACGCCAAATTTGTGAAGTCTGAACTAACAAACGACCCGATTTGTGTACGCGGAAACAAGTTGTTATTTTGTGTTACACTTTTGACTGTAGGAGGAGTCGTCCTCGTGGGTTTAGCAAAAATTATCTCTCTGAGGGAGCTGTGCTGCTCGCTGAGAGGAGGAGATACAAGATTATTACGTCACGAACTTCTGCGGTTAAAAGTATTTGGCAGAACAGCTGGACGAGGACACACTGGCGCAAATACGAGTACCGTTGAAGGGGGTGTAATTTATCGGCAGCCTGAGGGCAGCCTTGACGAAATCCAGTGTCCTCTTCCCGCAGCGGCGATTTCAGTCTACGCCTCCTGATCTGAATGTGCCATAGATCGTTACCTTCAGTGCGGTAATAAACTTTCTCATAATAACTAACCAGCCCGATGATGAGAATCGACACTCATTTCATGTGCTATTTTAATTCAAACGACTGCAGTTTGTTGGAATAAATTGGATTTCTGTTAGTAGACCCTAAAATCAACTCGCTTTGATGTTTTGAAGACAAAATAAAAAATCGCTGAGATGTGCTGTATTAATTCATATATTCGTTAATTTATAAACCCAATCTAATAAATGATTATAATTTACACAATATTTTATCCTAAGAAATGATACTTATACTACAAATATCATATTCATAAGTTTTAAAAAGTTTTTTTTGTGATGAGGCATTATTCTCCCTTCATACTTAGCCAAAAACCATAAACGAGGTATCATTTGAAAGATTAAGTTCCCTGCTTTGGTAACATCATTATTTAAGACAGGAACGTATTTGAATTTCAACATGTAAATAGCAAAATTATGAACAATGAAGACCACGGGTACAGGATATTTCAGTTGTAAGACTTCGTTGGCGTAGATATAAAGGTGTGATCTCATTACGCTAGAAAGCAGCACCACATGTCACATAGAAATGGATAAACTGTGTGTGATTTCTAGAGTAAGGAGCTTTTCGCATATTTTGTTTCTGTTTAGGAAACATTTGATCATTTTTAATTGTTTAGTAAAACGTTGTACATGTTTTGTTACGTACCTATTTCCGTTAACAAACAAACAAACAGTTGCTAAAAATTAGCCGGTTTTTCTTTCATCCTACTACAAACCATCAACCTCACTATTCATCGAATATCATTCGCGAAATTTTTTCACAGGCCACATAACCTATTTACAACAGCAATTAATAAAATAAAACTTTTCACCATTTCTTATAACATTTCAGAGTTATTTGTTAACTTATCTTTCCACTGAAGTTTCAGGATACTATCGAACAAGTTGTTAAGGCATATGAGTGAATGTTTAACTTTGTTGCCTCTAAAGTTTGAAAGTGACGTAATATCTGAGACAACAGTGTTAAGACCCTACAAGAAAGCATACAAGAAAGCAAGCTGTTTTGCTGCAGGTCTGAAACGCTGCATACACCTGCTGTCGCTGCTATAATCCAGAACCCAACAATAGTTCCGTAACTTTGAGCAGCGGTTTCCAAACTGGGAGGCACACCTTCCTGGGCAGGCGTGGGTTAGTGCAAAGGGAGAAGCGAAAAGTTTAACAGAAATGTAATTTGCTTAACACAACATATATAAATAAGAAACATACCAATATAACGCAACTATCATAACTTAACATCGACCTTCATAATCTGTAATTTTACATTACCACCACGTATAGAAATCTGATGACACTAGTTTGCCTGAACTGTAGTTTACAATTTTATATTCAACAAGATAAATGCAAAGAAGAGTCAGCTTATTAGATATACAAATAAAAAACAAAAGGTTAATTATGAATATAAGGTGGGGAAAGAATTGCTTGCTGAAGACTTGAAATGTAAATATATTGGCATTACTTTTCATAACAATCTTAACTGGGCAGGATACATTGGACAGGTGGCAGGAAAAGGTTTCAAAGTTCTGCATTTGTTGGAGAGAGTGATGAGGGGATGCACGAGAGAAGTAAAGGAATTGGGTTACAAAACTTTGGTCAGACCATTGCTCGAATATAGTAGTGTAGTATGGGATCCTCATTTTACGTATCAAATACAGGAGTTGGAGAGGGTGCAAAAAGGGGCTGCTAGATTTGTTTCTGGAAATTATGGCAGAATGCAATCAGTGACGGATATGATAAAGGAGCTGGAATGGGATTGATTGCAAGACAGGAGGAGGATGAGGAGGGTCATGGGAGTGTACAGGGCATATACTGGCGTTGAGGCATGGAAAGATATTGGCGTCGGTATGAAAAGTAGTGCACGCAAGAGAAAAGATGACCATGACCACAAGCTGGCACTCGATTTCAGGCACAAGTGTGTGGGAAGATCCTCTTTTTCTTAGGTAAGGGTGTCAGCGATTGGAATGAGTTACCAAGAGAAATGATGAATAATTTACTGAAAACGTTGAAAGAATTTAAAGATAAAATTTGTAGATGGCAAATGTAAGTGGCTGCATGATAGGGGGAAGATGGGGATGTAGGGAAATTGACACCGGAGCCTGTGCTCCATTGCAATTAAATTAAATTAAATTAAAACGGCCGCTAAAAGTTCTAGCAGCAGGAAAGTCAAATTCGAACCAATGTGTATAAACAATATGAGACTAGACAGTTTAAAAGGGAAGCTTAAAATTATGCATTCCGAATTCATTGTTAAGTAAAATTTTTTCAAACGAAATTAGACGAATTGAATAAGGAAAAATAATCACACGATAAAAAAGTTTCTGGTTTATCAAGTGCATTGCAACATTCTCAACGCAATAAGAAATAATAATAATAATAAAAAAAAAAGCATAAGTTGAATCTACTAGTTTCGCCAGAAACAGATGGTATGTTTACAATCGTATACGAAACAGTTATGATGATTACTGCATGCTGTAATGTACTTCGAAGAAGAATTGAAATAAAAAAATGGAGGGTATAGGCGCTAAGATTATATATACGAGGGTTGGAACTTAAATAGTGGGAACTATTTATTCACAACCGATACAAAAGCGTTACATCTTTGCACCTGTTACTGTCCTTCAAAGTAGTCACCAGCGTTGTGTAGAACACGTTGCCAGCGATGTGGAAGGCGTAGTATACCGTTAGCAGAGCATGTTCTGTTGATGGTGCGAATGGAGCGGTCTACTGCCTGTCGAATCTCTGGAACAGTTCTGAAGCGAATGCCACGAAGTGGTTCATTCATCTTCGGAATCAAATCAAAGTCACAAAGGCTTAAGTCCTGGGAGTATGTTGGATAGTACAGTACTTCCTAGTCCCATCGACCGAACAGAGAAGTCACAGCTTGCGCTGTAAGCGCCAGCCCATTGTCGTGCAAAATTATAGGTGGGTTGCGCAGAAAGTGTTGCCGCTTCTTTCGCAAAGCTGGTCGCAGATGATGCTTCAAAAACTGTGCATTGACGGTCTGCCGTCGTGAAACGTAAGGCGTTAGGATAACACCATCACAGTCGTACACGAGAATCACCATATTGGGGCTCTGACGCACTTTCGACTTTTGCGGCGACCCATAATGACGCCATTTGTTGGATTGGCGTTTCAGTTTTGGCTCGTACGATGTGGCCCATGTCTCATCCAGTGTTACGCGCTCATAGCGCTCCAAGTGCGTCTGAGCAGCGTCGTTACGCATCCATTTCTGGATTTCCGTCAATTCTTGCGGAACCCATCGTGATGCAATTTTTCGCATGCTCAGGCGTTCCTTCAGGATGCGAAGCACAGTCGTATGCGCTAATCCAGTTTCGTAGGCGAGCTCACGAATCGTCTGACGTCGATCACTGTCCACTAACGCGGCAACAGTATGCTCTTCTTCTTCTCGCTAGGACGACCTGCCCGATACATGTCTGCCACAGTTTGCCGACCATCGTTGAAGTCTTTTACCCAACGTGCCACTGTTCTGTACGGCAATGCCGATTCCCCACACGCCTCTTGAAGACCTTGATGACACTGTCGTGCTGTACGACCTCTTGATCAAACTCCGTTGTTCCTGTTTCGAAAACACAGTGACACCGTTACGTTAGATCGCTCGCCCACAAGTTACTGCGTTTCCCTCGATTGTGCGCACGCCGGGGACGTGGGATGGGCGATTCCATTTGCTCGGAGGTAAGGTAGGTATGTCAAAAAGGTGTGCTATCAGCGACAACAGTAGATTTCATTGCATAGTGTCTCCACAGCAGTGTTGCCACTATTTAAGTTCCAACCCTCGTATACGGTATAAGCATCAAGTAGAATTTTGATATTGTAGGACTCTGGTGATGAAGAATTGTCATGTAGCTGTCTTTAGTCGGAATCAGTGCGGATTTAGCATATTGATCCAATGATCAGATAAGAACGTTTTGTAGATTGGAGCACTTCCCACACAGCAGGAACCCTTTCAAACCAATTGCGAGTAACAACTCATTTCAAGTTATGGTGATATGTCCGGGTTTTTCCGTTGTTCCAGCTTGCCTACACGCGATTATTTCCTTAGGGGTTTCATGATGTCTTATGCCTACTAATAAAACCCACGAACATTGGAACCTATTCGGAGAGCGGACATGTATTACAAAAAAAAAATTCTGAAATTTAGCTAGAAATAATATTTATAAATTTAGAAACATCATCCAAAATCTTTTTTTGAGAAATAATGATGATTTATATTTTTAAATCAATATACAATATATGATTTTTAGTTTATTCTTCACGTCAAACGAAACACTAATCACAGCGACTGACGTCATACGTTAGGAAACAGATGCGATTATGCACTACGTTAACTTGTATTGTTTTTAACTTTTTCTACGTTTATTTGAGTTTTTGTCGCAGAACTGTTATAATACTAAGTTATAATGGACGTGGTAACGATCTCCGAAGTCCACGTTGTTTGCAGACTGTTTAAACCATTGTTATCATGAAACCAGGATTTACTAATGTCGACCGTCCGAATCTCCTGAGAGTCGATATAATAATGGTTGGATTTTTGTGCTGCTGAGTTTCGAAATGTGAAAACATTTCTGTAAGTAATTCAACTGTTTGCCTAATAAATTTAATTAAAAAACATAACCTCTACCGATTGCTAATGGGCTAATCTTTGTTACGAATGTCGTGTGATTTTCTTATGTATTAGACCATACCTATCAGACTTAAAGCTTTGCTTTCACGTATTTTCCGATCGTTGAGACAGTCCTACGGTCACGATGACATAGGATATGTACAACTTCGTCGTGATTCTGGTATATCTTCTATCAAGTGCTAGGTGTGCTCGGAACAGAAAGTCCGTTCGAAATCTAATGTAGCGACCGTGGCAGTTGATAAGAAGAGGTAAAAGTGGTTAGCATTCAGTGCCATAATTGCATAGATCTCAATTGTTATTGGAGTAAATCTAAACTGGTCCCAGGGAGCACTAACATTAAATACAATGCAACGAAGAAACTCTCACCATCAGCTACAAAAAAAAAAAAAAAAAAAAAAAAGATCACACACATACTGTCGCCCAAAATAATTTGCCACTGACACAATTTCTCCAAGAAACTAAAAAAACAGGCTTTAATAACAGTGTCTTACTAAAAAATAATGACTGTGGAGTGGTAGACTGTGAGAAGCTATCACTTCAATATTTAATTAAAGGACATTGCGGTATTGGTGGTTGCCTTTTGACAACAGCGGGACGAGATTTATTTGTTAATAGGAAACTTCTTTTCCTATCAGTCTGACATTGAAATTTTGAAGAAAGGCATCCAGGTTTTATCATTATTTTCTTTACAAATCCTATTACGCGGTAGTGCATGTAATTTTCCATAACATTTGGCTGCTAAGACACAAATAAGTACATCTTGTACTTGTGTACAGAGTACTTAAGAGCTCAATTTTTTTAACTACATCCACTTCGTTTGTGATTTAAACATTATTTTCGCATTTTTACTTACATCAAAGTGATCCTCATAATAGCAAGTCGTTGATTCCGCAGATATTCCGTCATCTTGTCGTCTTGTTAGTTGCAACCGTTTGATTCTTATCTCTGCTTTTCGCGGTACTTCAATAGATAATTTGTGTGGAGAAGATATAGAAGTATTGGTACATTTAGATACTATGGCTCAACCAGGGTTGCAGTTAAGCATGGAGTACCTAGGCTGTGGCATAGGAGTTCACACCACACCCGGAGGAGAACTAAAAAAAAAAAAGTCGCCCATAAATTTTTACGCCACTGTGCCCGACAGGCGTTCGCACTACATGTAGAGCCTAGGGACCCACAAAACCTAAATGCAACCCAGGCACCAACGGCATGTGTTTCGTTCCATTACGACTATAACTTCACAAAACGCTTAAAAGCACTTAATAGGGTCTACTGTTAGAATACAAGTCCTAGGTCGAGTTGTTTTTCACACTATGATGTCACGTACAACGAGATCACGTGATGTACTGTTTGCGAAAGAATTTAAACAATTTTATATTTAAATATGCTTTTATGCACTTATAAAGCTTTATTTAAATAAAGTACTATTTTTCTTGGATAAATATATACAAAATGGTCGATTTAAAACACATTCAGAAAATTTACGTAAATAAACGTAAATGACACGATATATCCCTTTTTTATGCCAGTAAATAAGGTTTGGGTGAGGAATAAACCATGTAAACTACATTTTCTTTGCTAAAAAAAGGAAAGGTATTCCTTTGAATCAATCAATTTAGTTCCTGAACAAATATCACCTAAGATCTTCATTCTGCTGTTTCCATTTTTTACAAAAGTTGTGATTCTCCTGAAATCCGGATGATCGGGCAGGTGTAAGAAATGCGAGCCAGAGGGTAATTTTACCACGAGAATGTATGAAACGAATGAGAGTGTTACCGGCCGCATGGTGAACTCCTCCCTGTCGCGGTGCCTGATGTAGCCGGGGTCCTTGTGAAAGTCCGCATCAATCCCAGGAGATGGCAGATAGCAGGCTGGACGGTCGAGAGATGCATCGGAAGAGGAGCAGGCGCATCGTAGCAGCCGCCAGGCTCTTGAACCTGTAACAGCAATACACTCAAGCCACTCATCAAACAGGTAGACCCAAATATACTTTACAATACTAAATTTAAGTTTTAACTAGGAGATAGTTTTACGAGATCAATTTAAGACGTTAATTGTCAGGCTACTCTAATTGTTAGATATGCTAAAAATGGTTTCGACGTCGTCGAAGGAATGGATTTCTAAATTCTTGACAAATTATTATATATAGCAGCTGGTACCAACGTCTTCATTCGTGTTTATAAAGAATTTTGATAGACAGCTACCGACATGTAGCCATCACAGAGCACGATGGGAGACTCGAGGCTAGTACAACACACACACATCAGTGATCTGCGCAGGTTATTTATGGATGCAAAGTGAAATATGGGGAACACACATATATGAACACACATGTCTATTTTTATATCGGTTACACCACTATCAACCACCATATCTACCACACCCACACATCTGCCTACATAGAGTCACCATACTGCATGATGGAAGACGCCAGGCTACTACCGCACACAAACGCCCGTGGTCTGCGTTCGGTAGTTCTGGCTGCAAGGTGAAATATAGGGATACACACGTCTTTGGGAGAAATAGGAAAATGCCCTACGTCGACCACTTTCAACCACCATATCTTCCACACCCCCATAGCTACCGACAACTAACCACCACATTGCACGATGAGACACTCGGTGCTACTACGTGCCTTGGTCTACGGGTGGGTGGGGGGAGGGGGGTTGGTTAAAAAGCAACGCTGGGCTACAAGGAGAACGGGGGGGTAAGAGGAGGGAGGGGTTCGGAGCCAAGCCACGTAAGTTTTCCTTCCTATTATTTGTCACAGTTAAAAAAGGTACAGAACACACAACACCATATGAATATTTATTTCCGTCACTTAATTATCTCCGTATGTAATTTACGGCAGTCTGACAAGGGAAAAATGTACAAAATGTCTTATGGAATCAATATGGAAAATACCTACGTGCCTCGCGGGGGATGGGGGAGGGGCGATCGAGGCAAAAGCGACGTTCGGCTACGTGGGAGGGGGGGGGGGTTCAAATGGGGAGGGGGCTACTTAGTTCATTGACGCTCCCTTTCCAGGGATTGTAAATGTTTGTGTCTTATATATATATCTTCTGCTATTCATCTATATGTTTCGTACATGGCCATGTAAAATGGTTTTGCTATATCTGACACTGAATTAAATTTGTGACTATCAGATATATATTTTAATGTTATAAAACATATTGCAAAGGTGTGATAATTGAAAAAACCAATCTGACTACTTTTACGCACTACCGACATCTTACTTGCTATGGAACAGCTTGTTAACACAAGCTTTAATATTTTAAAGTGAAAGTTGAATCTTTCCGGCCGCGAAGTGATATATACGAGGGTTGTTTTATAAGTAAGGGCCATTCGCGCGTATAGTCCCGCAGTTCACGCGGACGCCGCAACAATCCACCGCGCCACTTGCCGGCATCCTTCCCGTTCACACTGATGCCAGTTGCAGCTCTGTAGCTGACGTGTACACATCGCTGTGCTACTTTATAATGTTTACGATTATTGAATCGCCAGCCGCGTGTGAGATACGGTCAGTGATACGTTTTTTGACCGCGAGAAGCCTATCAGCTGCAGAAATTCATCGTCAGTTAACAGAAGTTTATGGCTTGAATGCAATGAGTGAAGGTAAAGTGCGTCAATGGGTTAGAGAGTTTAAAAATAGCCGTCAAAACGTCCATGACGAAGAACGCTCAGGCCGGCCTTCTGTGATCACTGATGATTTGGTGGCTGCAGTGGAAACAAAGATTCATGAGGACAGAAGATTCACAATTTCCACTCTTTCTTTGGAATTTCCACAAGTTTCAAGATCGGTTTTGTACAAAATTGTGTATGAAAACCTAAAGTTTAAGAAACTGTGTTCTCGGTAGGTACCCACACTCCTCACAGAGGACCACAAAGGGAAGAGATTTGCCACTTCATTGGACTCCCGAAAGCAAGCGAAAATCGATGGAATGGTGACACACAACCTCACCCGTCAAGGTCAAAGCCAAATAGACGCTGTCAAAGCGCAAGATTATGGCAACTGTGTTCTGGGACCGGCGCGGTGTTTTGCTAGTGGACTTTATGCCACGAGGAACGACAATCAACTCAGATGCCTACTGTGCAACTCTAAAGAAGCTCCGCAGAGCAATTCAAAACAAAAGGCGCGGCATGCTGAAAAAAGGAGTTTTGCTCCTGCACGATAACGCTAGGCCTCACACCTCTCAAAAGACTCGGGATTTGATTGATTCTTTTGGCTGGGAAGTTTTAGACCATTCACCATACAGCCCCGACCTTGCTCCTAGCGATTTTCACCTTTTCCGGTACCTGAAACACCATCTTGGCGGGCAGCCCTTCAATGACGACGATGAAGTGAAAGCGGCCGTGAACTATTGGCTGTCGGAGCAGGCGGCCGAATTCTTTGAAGAGGGAATTAAAAACTTAGTTGTACGGTATGACAAGTGCTTAAATAAACAAGGCAACTATGTAGAAAAATAGGTAAAAGTGTGTAGAATCAGAAAATAAAAGTTTTTTTTTACAAAAGTATTTGTATCTTTTTAAAAAAAATAAAAACGGCCCTTACTTAAAAAACAACCCTCGTACTTCCATTTAGGTATTTAAAGCCTTCAATGAAAGGGTAGTTTCAGAAATAATGAAACCATAAATATTAGTTCACACTTGCCGGAATTACCATCGCTTCTCTGCTACAAAGCCAGTCAGCTCCCATTAAATGTAAAAATGGAAATACAGGAACTATAAAGATAAACTTAATCATCATATTCTCAATACAGTTGTACTGTATTGTTGTGTGGTAAAAGAAAATGTTTTTTTATTCAATTTATTCCATATTTGGCTAACTTATACTATTAGAATACTTGCTTATGAACTACACTTATTATCTTATTATTTGGTGTGTATATATAGAAATTCTTTGAGTTTCCCACTCTAGAGCAAGCGACATTCAACTGACCGAGAGAGAAGCATGATTCTTTTAAATTAATACCACACTTTCTTAACTTTTGTCTTTTGTTTTGTTATACTGATAAGCTCTGCTCTCTCTGTGTGCCTCCTTTATTTAGAGCAGCGGATCTTATTTAATACTACAAAGACGCCGCCACCTGTTGCAGAACAATAAACAATGGCTATAGGCCATTGAAAATAATCAAAATTTATTAAATTAATTTTAAAGCAATATAACCACTCTTAATGCCATACAAAATTTCTATATTTCGCAATGATTTTAAAGAATATAACAGATAATACAATTATATTTAGCGGTGCTTTAAATTGCATTTTATCTAAATTTGTATTATGAAGAGTATTTAATAATTGCTGTCCTCATTTACTAACTTTGGTATCGTGTTCAAAAACTAATCTCACAGATTAATAAAACCATCTTACACAAATTATTCACCCTGTTAACTTGCAATGATTAACTAAAGGAAGGATAATGACAAGAAACGAAGATATGTTTACGGTACAATATCTTCTAGATATGTTTTTCAGTCTGATTCTTATAAGATGGTTTTTACATTTACATACTTGAAATAATAGTAAGGCAACAGGATGATATATACACTGAAGAGCCAAAGAAACTGGTATAGGCATGCGTGGACAAACACAGAGATATGTAAACACTCAGAGTACGGCGCTACGGTTGGCAACGCCTATAAAAGACAACAGTTGTCTGACGCAGACGTTAGATCGGTTACCGGTACTGCTGCTACAATGGAAGGTTATCACGATTTAAGTGAGTTTGAACGTGGTGTTACAGTCGGCGCACGAGAAATGGGACACAGCATCTCCGAGGTAGTGATGGGGTGGGGATTTTCCTGTATGACTATTTCAAAAATACACCGTGAAAATCGGGAATCCGGTAAAACATCAAATCTCCGACATTGCTGCGCCGGAAAAAATCCTGCAAGACGGGACCAACGACAACTGAAGAGAATCGTTCAACGTGACAGAAGTGCAACGCTTCCGCAAATTGCTGCGGATTTCAATGCTGGGTCATCAACTAATGTCAACGTGCCAACCATTCAACGAAACATCATCGATATGGGCTTTCGGAGCCGAAGGCCCACTCATGCACCCTTGCTGAGTGCACGCCATAAAGCTTTACGCCTCGCCTGGGCCCTTCAACACCGACATTGGGCTGTTGATAATTGGAAACATGTTGCCTGATCTGACGAATCTCATTTCCAATTGTATCAAGTGGATGGACGTGTACGGGTATAGAGACAACCTCATGAATTCATGGGCCCTGCATGTCAGCAGGGGACTGTTCAAGCTGGTGGAGGTTCTGTAATGGTGTGAGGCGTGTGCAGTTGGAGTGACATGGGACCCGAGATACTGCTAGATACGAGTCTGACAGGTGACATGTGAGTACGCATCCTGGCTGATCAACTGCATCCATTCATGTCCATTGTGCACTCCGACGGACTTGGGCAATACCAGCAGGACAATTCGACACCCACACGTCCAGAATTGCTAAAAAATGGGTCCAGGAACACACTTCTGAGTTTAAATACTTACGCTGGCAATACGTTTGCAATAGAAAGATTACAACAGATATAGGGATTCTCATGCTTTAACGTATTACCTTACTAATAACAAGTAAAAGTTTGCTGACATGATTTATGAATGTCTCGCAGCTGTGATTATGGAACGAAATATTTAATGAAAGACACTAAAGAAAGAAAAGTCAGGAGAACATTCCAAGAACGAATCATCATTCAGTCTCGGGTGTTAGAAGAAACCCGAATTTACCCCAGGCATATAGCAAAACACCCTTTCTACTTTTAGAAATAATACGGCACCACGAAGATGTTTTCTTCCGGTTTGAAATTTAAATCGTTCAGATTTCTACATTTCGACCGTCGTATTTTATACTTGCCAACTATCCCTTCAACCCTCCGTTTCGCGAAGTTAGAAAAATCCTTCCGTAGATCGTATGACACGTTATGCTGCTGAGTGTGCTGTCACTAGGTAACAACTGCTATGGCTTTGTATACAAATATACACGCAATCAATCGCTATTTGTAATGGAAAATGTAAATTTTCAGAAAAATATATTTCTTCAAGAAAAAATTATTGCGATTCTGTATACCAAGCTAGAGGGCATTAAAAGAACTTATTGCTCTCGTTGCCATTGAGTTATCTCGACTAACACTAGCCTTCACAACATGTAATAAGGATTTTCAAGGCTTCATTTGTAACATGGTAGTTTTTATAATTAAACTAATTGAGAACATATGTATTTAAAAATCATTGTGTGAAAATTACATTCACGTCTTTGAACTAAATTATTGAGTACCTGCAGCTGTTACATATGATCCTCCAGATATATTTTTTTAATAAATTTTATTAGCTTTCTGGCAAAAATTCTTTTATCTAGTATGATAATATACATACGTCTTCTAATTCTATAAAAGAAGCTCTAATCTAGTGAATGAATATTGTGTGCGTTTCTTTATAGTATACTCTATGTTTCCCTATTATATCTTTAAGTCTATTACTAACAAAGTTTCTTCCTTAACTAATCCTTCTTAACTTCTACTTTGACTTATAAGTCACTAATTATGATTAATTTAAATCATGTGCTTGATGAAGCAACAATCTCAGTATCAAACGTCGTTTGATCCTCAGTGCTATAATTGGTCAGAGGTAAAGCAATTACACGTCAACGATTTAAATCTCACCAAGGGACGAAATTATTTTCACTCTACGGAGCTTATCATTATCAGCTTTTCAACATCACTTATAAATTAAGATTTATCTAACAGCAAGTAAAGGAATGACTGATGTGTATCTCTAAAGCCAAATTAATCTTTTCAGATAATCTGAGGGTAGCCTTTAGGGGTTTCATAATAAAAAGACTTTTGACAGAAGTACTGTTTTGAAGTAGCCAATCTGTAAGTGTAGACTAAAGAGGAAATTGCACACTGCAATGAGAAATAACATTTCAAATGAATTACCGAGCGTGGTGGTGTAACGGATAGCGTTCTGGCCTCGCATTTGGGAGGACGGCGGTTCGAATCCCCGTCCGGGCATCCAGATTTGGGATTTCCATGGTTTCCCAAATAACTCCAGGCAAATTCCGGGATGCTTCCTTAAAAAGGCCATTGCCGAATTCCTTTCCATTCCTTGCCCCCATCCTTTCCCGTCTCTAAAGACCTCGCTGTTGAGAGACGTAAAGCAGTTAATAAATAAATAAATAAATGAATTGGATACTAAAGAGTACGGAAGTCTCTAATCCTGATCACTCAGTAGGGACATTCACATGGTACAATCTATAGAAATACCACATACTCTGATTTTACGTGCAGAAGGATAGATTCCCAAACTTTGTCACTCCCAGCAATAATTAAAATAGCACAGAAATCGAACAAACAAAAAATTTTCAACATGGTAACTAAGACGACTGTAAGCAAATCGAATATTTATGCACAATAAACATCCAATAAAAAGAGCTTTTCTTTCATACTGAAAATATAGTTAACACATTGTTTATACTTTATTCGTCAAGAAAAAGTTTACTCCAGAGCCACCAAAGATTTACAACAGAAACGATGTTGAGCCAGACATAGTCCAGTATTGATTAGCCTGTAGTTGACATCATTGACTGACCTCTGGCATCACGATTATATCGCAGTTCTGCATGTCATCTTACCCGTTCACAGAAAACACACTCTGTATAGGAAATACATTAATTTTTCGTAATCATCTATAAGTGTAATTTTTCCTTGGGTTATATCAAAGTATCAAACATAGGATAGATTGATATGATTCTTGAACCAATAACGTTCGCTACATCAGGGAACGTCATGAACATAGAGATTGCCGCCACTAAAAATAACTTGCTTTAATTGTTTACAGAATCAAACAAGGCGATAGCGATACGTAAGTCACAACTCCCATACGAAAAAACGATGGGCAATATATATATATATATATTGTTCTCGATGTTATTTGTTACTACCGAGGTGTAACTATTCAACAATCGTTATTGGTTCGGGGATTTAATACAAGTATCCTATGTTCGATAGGTAGGTAACAATTTAATGACCTATTGACAAAGTAGCCGCTTAATCTAACCCGGTAATCCTATCGGGTAAATGGGACCAACAATTTAACGAATAATCCGAACTATGATGCATAATTCACAATAACAAAGTATAGCTTTGCCAGAGGTGAAGGTAAGTTTCAAGGCCCATAGAAATCCCAGCCGAGATCGGGATTCGAAGTAGGGACCGCTCGACCCAGATGCGATATTTCCCGATACTTCTATTACGCCGTATTGTGTCATAACTGTTGGCCTGCTTTTGGAAACACGATAGAACGTTGATGATGTTAAATCAAGATGGTTATTATAGACCATAAAAACGCATTTTAGCGGAAGTTAATCGCTGCACTACTGTATTTGCGACGTAGTTGTTTGAAAAATTTGAAGTACATCTGTTCTTGAAAAATAATTCCTGAGGAACGTTTAAACTATGATAATACAATAGCTTCTAGCAGTTTGTGCAATCAGCCATGCCATTGATATCTTGCTATATTTATACATGTTGCTATACCCCATATGCTTCAGTTTAAAATATAAACCGAATATTTGAATAATCAGGTTACTTCTTTGCTAATACAACGGATTCATATCCAAATTTTTGTCTTTCGTGTTATTATATTATAAGAAAAAGATTATATATATATATTTTTGTTTTGGTTGAACATCACTCAGCAGCGCTTGGACAAAGTGAGAAGCGCTTTTCATTTGCTTCCGTAAATTGTAATAACTGTAAGCTAATCGCACTTCCGAGTTATTTTTAAACTATTAATAACAGAGTAAATCTAATATAGTTAACACACAAGCTAGAGCAAAACTCACAGGTTAATAGCCTGAAGAGCCGAAAGACAGGGAATAGTAAGATTCAAATATCAATACGGCAAACGTATAAATGTGCCGAGCAGTGTCGGGGCTATAATTTGGTGAAAGATTTTCTGACGTGATTATGGCCGCAGGACTTCAATCAATAGATTTTGAAAGCGGGGTAGTAGTTTGCGCTACACGCATGGGACAATCCATTTCGGCAGTTGTTCTTGAATTCAACATTCTTCATCCACAAAGTCTAGAGGGTGCCATAAATATATAGTTTCTAATGAACGAGACCAACGACGTCTGCGCCAACATTCAATGTGGGACATACGCTGACTGACGAGTCGGCGCGGATATTGTGGAGAAATCTGGTATTAATAGGATATTGCAGCAGAAGATTGACCCGAGCGCCTATGCTAACAAAATGCCGTCGGCTAAAGCACCTGTCCGGGGCCCGTGAACTTATCAATTGGACCCTAGAGCAGTGGTTCCTAAATTGTGGTTTGCGGAACCCTGGGGTTCCGTGGAAGGTTCACAAGGGTTCCGTGTTCCATCAGAGAATTAAATAAAATGTTCGTTGAAAAAAGTCATAACCACGCCGTGAGAAGGCTATCGTGGTTCTGCTTCCGTTTGTGAGGACTTACCGATGCGAGAATGGTTTTCGAGCTTTCACTTATAAAAATAGGGATCCGCCAAAAAAAATTATGACCAATCAGACAGAGTACAGTAATCAAAAAAAAAAAAAAAAACTTGCTATTGTTAACGAGTGGTTAATTTTTTTTTTTCTTCACAAGGAATCAGTTTATCGTTTTAACACAAATTTTGACTATTTTATTCACAAGATGAATATTAGAAAGAAAAGTTCCGTTTGGATCCCGATTTTGTCCGACTTTTCCCTACTCATTATTTTGTCGTCTGGATGTGTGCAGTGCTTCATTTATTCTAAAGTATAGAGTAAGACATCCGAAATGATGTTAAGTTCAATGGTTGGTTTGATATCACAAAAGCTACAACAGTTCTAAGTTTGTACTTAGGTTTAATATTATCTAATGGAACTTATTAATTTAGACAGAACTCATCCAACCAAAGTGCAATTTTCGAATTATTAGTTAATACTGCAGATATTTACCTTGAAATATTTAGGCCTACATGAAGTCTATGTTTACTGAATAAACATTTTGTGGTATTATTGGTTTTATGAAATAACCATGATAAAAGAAATGTTATAAAAATACTGAGATAATCTTTTAACGGCCGCAGCAATTATTTCTGACAGAACAATGGTTTTGATTCTATAAAAGATTTTCAGAGAAGAAACGAGTAAATTAGCTACCCATCTTTTTTTAATGTTTGAATGAAAGGACTTGAAGGTTAATTGACATGTTACATATGACTATTTAATATTATCATTTTTATCTCAGAAATAATAAACTTAATGTGAATTTGATTTTGATCATTTTAAGAACTTTATACTGTTCGTATAGTGACAGAATAGACTTGAAATTAGTGTTTAATATTATTGGGTACATCAAGCAACAAGATGGTACAGGAAACCTACCGTACAGAAAGGAAATAATACTTCTGGGAGTCACTCTAACTTACAACATTCTTCTCGATTGAAAATGAGAACAATGATTTTTAAAGCTGATTGCATTCTTATGAGTTTTTAAACCATGCAAAAAAACTGATTTTCATAAAATTCATTTCTGCCAATGTTTCCTTTTCAGTGCTAATACGATTAATTTCGTTTCAGATCTAAACAAATTCCTTCAGCTACTTATCCGTTTCCTGTGAAACATATTCCTCACTCTCCATTTTTTTCTGCGCCGTAAACGACGACGCTTCTCTTGCCTAAATATTTCAAAGTCAGATATTTAATTCACATGTTATTCGCTTTCAGAGTTGTGGTAATATGTATTCAGTGTTTGTATTTTAAAATTCCTTTAAGTCAGTAACTTCCCGGGATCACACAACACTGTGCAACTGAAGACTATATCGGAAGAATGGAAAGAATACTTAAAAAACGGAGGTAATTAATTGATTTTGAATTTTTTATTTAAAAAGGTATTGGTTTAGTTGATTTACTTAAAATGAGCACGGTTAGCTCATTTCTATATTTTGTGTGTCCGTCGTGTGGAACAAACAACTCTACTGTCAGACAGTTAAATGTTAAACAGTATGTTAGGATCCATTTTTACAATTACTATCTTCAAGTTTAAATTGTTTTTCTAAATAATTACACGAAATTAGAAAAAAAACAGTCAAGTAGTTATTGTAAGTATTGAAGGAGGGTCTTACAAAGATATTATGAACTTTAGAGATGGCTCATAACATTGAGAAATTCTACTTCTAAAGAAAGCTCTGAAAAATACGTCTGGCAGGGCCGAAGAAACAACTTGGCCAAATGGAACTGTTGTTTTAGTACCATACATGAAAGAGATAATTACCGATTTCTGAAAGAATTAAGCTAAAAGTAGAATCGAAATCATGTGAACTTTTACTAGCTTATTTCTGGGGCATAAATGTAGTTTCGTCAACTGCCAATAAAATTCATGGCTAAGCAAATTTAGCACTAGATTGAAGTTTGATTTATTAAGCGTATTCCAGTTTAATTAGAAGGGATGGCTAATTCGTACTCAACCCGCCACAACGGGATTATGCTTGAATCACTTCTGTATGTAGAAACTGTACGAATATTGTAGACTGGGAAATTAAACTATCATTTCATGTTGCAAGTTTTAACAGTTACCAAGAAGTTTCTGAAAAATTGGGAATCAAATAACCGAAGATGTTGTACATTGTCTATTTTTGTAAACCGAGCTGTGGGATACTATAAGATCTACTTTCTAATAAACTGGCGGTCTTAGACAAGACATTTAAAATTCACTCTATAACCAGTCTAGTAGATAAAAATTCACCATAAATATGTCATTATTATTAGCATCAATCACTGTATGGATCGAAATCTTACTTATAAGAAGCACTGACATCTACGTTCGATGAGAGGCACGAAATGTTAAGCCCTCCACCTAGAAGGAGTCTCAAGTACTCCTTTTCTAAATCACACAAATGTCGATCCTGGTATCCAATCTCTGTGGAAGAACCTCCTGGCTTAAAATTGGACTGGGTAAAATGGAGAACCCTCAACCGTATATGAACAGGAGTGGCTCCAGCTAACATGTATAAATGGGATCAGAAAACAGACGAGCGATGTGAATGTGCAGAACAGCAGACCATGGATCAGCTCCATGCTTGCAAGCAGTGCCAGTTTACAAACAACACTCGAAGACCTATGGACAGGAAGAGAGAGTGAAATCTTTGTCCAACCTTGGGCAAACGATTATGATGTCTGGACACGAAAAAGCAGAATAAGTAAGCACTAATCACTGTATGAATGTTTTATTCACTTGATTATACTACTGTATCCTCCGTTCGATAAAATGGTGAATGCTTCGTGTGACACAACCTATATCTTTTTAGTTACATTGAAGATCCAGTGGAACACAGTATTTTTTTAATCCTATTAACTAGATTTCCGGGAAGACCACATTATATAATTAACTGGCACGCTGCAGCCATCGCCAGAGATACTACAGTATATTTGTGAAGAAACTTAATATGTCTCAAAAAGACGGCAGCACGTCAGGCGAAAGCTTAGATGATAATAATAATGAGGCATTCAGGGATAATACAGGTATTGTTAACAAAGATGGACGCAGAATCCTGAATCACTTTTTAAACGTTTTACGTGATGTAAGAGAATGAGGTATCAGCACCGCCGACAACTTAAATGTCAAACGCACTCATTGTGAATTAGTTATGTGGTTCTCTGTGTTTGGCGTAGCAAGATGGCAGGAATAGCAACGTGTAAGCAGGTAGCGAGATCCACGTACCTTTAGCGTGCAGTTCCTTGCCCCTGTTGCGGGGCGCCGCCGAGGCAGCCGCCGCGGCAGGTGGCTGCGGGTGTGAGGGCAGCGTGGCCGAGGACAGGAAGGGCCGCGTGCTGGAGCGCGTGCTCTGGCGGCTGAGCGCCGGCACCACGGCCGCCTCGTGGCCCAGGCGCGCGCTCAGCACCACAGAGAAGCTACCGTTGCCCGAGCCCGAGCAGGACCCCGAGCCGGGGTCGCTGCGCTGCTGTTCGCTGTTGCCCGAGCAGTCGGTGGTGGACTCGCCTCCTCCAGGGAGGCCACCGCAACCGCCTCCGACGCCGACGAGGAGGCCACTGCCGCCCCTGCCGCGACCGCCACCGCCGAGCGCGGCCCCCGGCGCGCCCGCCGCCGACGTGAAGCGCGGCGCCGACCTCGACAGGATGGAGTAGGCGCGCCGGGCCCTCCTGCCGCGCAGCCCGCAGCACCGGCCCAGGGTGTCCTGCAAAGCACCGCCTACTTTACTTTGCACCCGCACCGCAGGAGAGACGCAGCCAGCTACCAGGCAGCAAGCGCAACAATACTATACGTCAGTCATCTTAACCTTTACATATAAACCCTACGTGACCGTAAACCAAACTATCACCGACAAAACACTGGACAAATTCAGGCCATATTCACACGAAATGTTATGGAGGTGGCGAAAGGTGTATTATTATTACTGTTATTATTCATTCTGTTTCGCATTTCGGCTGCGAGAAAGCTCTACTAGACAATATTAAATGGTCGGCCCCTAAATACAGACTCCAGTGTCAGCTATCGGAATGAAACATAGCTAAAACCTTTCGATAACTAAGTACATTTTCGCGACAGTAATACTGAAAAGAAAAAAGAAAAAAAAAAAATCTCGGGATTCTAGCCGCGTCAAATTAAATTTGTATGACGACGTTTCGGAAACATCCACTGCTTCCGAAACATTGCCAAACAACTTTACTTCGACGCGGTTAAAATTCCGAGAGGTTTTTCATCATAACTAAAACCCTTATCCTTATTTGCCACCTCAGTAACATATGGTGTGACTACGTCCTCAATAGGTCCATTGGTCTGTCGGTGATGATGCGGTTTACTCACGTGCAATGGGTTTTAGATGGCACAGCTTTCTTACAGTCGAAACGCCTATCACGAGTGATGTGTTCGACATTATTATTGAGTTTATATTACAGTTTATAAAAATGCAAATAAAGCAATCTGTCTGTACACACGCCAGGCAGTACCACTTGAAATTATTCTTCCAGAGAAACCATGCGAATAGTTTTGAAGAGTGTCTATGGGTCATCAACAAACATAAACTTTCCCAGTTATAGGCCTAGTGGTAGTTTCAAGGAGAAGTAGAAACATACATAAGCGATCAAACGTGATTAAAGCATGTAATACATGCAAATTTAAGAGACGAAAACATCCAAGAAGCCGGAAAGAATCAGGAGTGCTCCTCTGCTTTTATTCGTCCAGCCAATATTTTTTGGCATTTATCCTTGAATTAACAGCGGAAATTTCAGATCCCTCGTGACGAAGTCACGGGCACAACTAGTAATTTTATAAATGAGAAAGTTCCAAGATAATTATTTACCTCATTGACGCCTTAATTGCTGAAGGGATATAAACGAAATTAGGCACGGAATTAGTATACAGTCTTTGTGGTTATACAGCATAGTTTTATCCCACAAAAATGAATTTGGGAATTGTCATTATCAATTCGCATTTTGCCAACACCAGAGAGTCTCCTACTGCGTAGACACTACCGTCACTTTTACTCCTTGTGTCTTACGTAAATCGCATACGCTGATTTTGAGAGAACAATGTAGCAAGAACGTTACGACGCAGTCAGTGGCGTGTTCGGCAGAAAAGCTGAAAATTGATGCACTTAATAAACTAATAATTCCGAAGAAGGAAATATAAATCAGTTCGTAACCTTAAAAATGTTTAAAACCGTATGTACTTACTTATGGTAATTTTTCACGTAGACATAAAATTATGTTATCAGATTGCGGAAATGAGAATAAAAGATTATATCTGCGATTTCGCAGAATATCGTAAAAATGTTTAAAAAAAACACCTAACGCCATCTGTTGAAAGGTTATAGCACTAAAAATATATATAACACAGAATTTTATTTAAAAATGGTCATTTTAAAACATAATGGGGAAACGTATGTCAAATCTTTCATTGAAATGCAGTAAAGCTAGGAATATGTGATTAATTAAAGATCACTATGAAGGACCAATTAATTCGTACTTTCGCTCCACGCCAATACGTCGGAACCTACAAATATTGTCCTATTGGTATGAAATTTGGTACACACATTCCTTACGCGATAATATTTGATTTAAAGTGAATAACGTAAGCTTCGAATATGTAGAAATAAAGAAAAATCACTCGAAATGTGACAGATGCATGGGCCTACATGTTATTACGCAAGAAATACACGTTAATAGCTGTTGACATTTATTCCAAGTGGCTTTAAGTCTTCATTATTGAATAAAAACTGCTTTCCACATGAAAATTGCAGATACGTAATAAGTAGAAAATCATGTAACATTTACAATTTCTCTGTGCGGGCTGACATATTGTTTTTCAATGCTAAGATATATTGCATGGCAACCTACCTTACAGGGAAAAATATGGCGCCTACCGTAACGAATGTTTGATACACAGCATTTAAGTTGATTTAATTTTTTGCTAATAGCAGTTGTGGTTAGGTTGAAAAGCAGCCTGGACCAAGAATTAAGAGTAAGAAACACACAGAATAAATATCGACATGTACGGTTATAACGTGTATTTCTTGCGTAATAACGTGTGCATCTACCCACATTTGAAGTGATTTTACCTTATTTCCACACATAGCAAGCTTACGATATACACTTTTAATCAAATATTATCACCTAAGGAATGTGTGTACCAAATTTCAGACCGATAGGACAATTTTTGTAGGTTCCGACGTATTGGCGTGTTACCCGTACTTTACACGTAAATTTATATTTCAAACCAAAATTTATGAATCTAATAAAAGTTAAATAATGTGGTAACTGTTTTTTTATTGTAGCACGTAAATAATATTTTATTATAATATGGAATATTTATTAATATTACTGTTTTTATTATTAAAGAAACCCCTTGTACAATAACACACTTCAAGATAGATAGATAGTGATATGAATGATAACTAGCCCTAACATCAAAAAGCCAGTGCTTAGAGTCTGATTTGTGGAGGTAGGATGGTGAGGTCTTAATTTGAATACAAAATCAATACTTCAAATTATAGAATCCAGAAGTGGTTACTACTTATTCGTAAATTTAAGGTATCAACTGCAAAACTGTAAATGAAACAATTAAATAAAAAAGAGAATTTAGAACTGCAGTGTGGTTGGCGTACTTAAGTGATATTAAATTTCTGTTGCTTAAGGAAAGTGTAAACACTGGCTCTAGCATTACGTTAATTCTAGCATACAATATAAAATGTTCCGCATGATTCTTCTATGTTCAAACAAGCGTAATTTTAAAAATACATCTTGCTAGAATTCTAAAAGGCTAACTCAATTATGGCTTAGAACGCGTTTTATATTTACAGAAGTGAAAGTAAATTCATTATGTGGTATGTAATTATAAAAGATTTTAAGGTTCCGTAGAGTAAATGGCAAAAAAAAACCGCCATAATTTCATCAAGGAGTTTAATGTAGCAATTTGGTAAGGGCAGACGTAGGTAGGTGGAAGGGGGAGGAGGGTAACAAGAAATAAAAAAATAAATCAAGACATAGAAAGGTGGGGGGTATAGGGACATTGCCACCGGGGCTGGTGTGCTCCATTGCAATTGAAATTATAGTCATAACCAGCATTTACCAGCTACTGTGTTTGGGTGTTTTACTTATATTTTAAAGCAATATAATACATGAAATATAATAAATCAAAGCTATGTGAAAAATTATCTGCACAATAACGTAGCACCGAAAAGCATTTGTCCCTTGCGTCAGAAATTTTACGCTTTCTTGAGGACATACGTTTAAAGAAAAAGTTAATATTAAAGCAAAAAGAAACGTACAGTACCTTAGACTTAATTCCACTCGAAATTTGCTTATGCGACAGTGTCAGCAGCCCTTTCTGATCACTTCTTTGACGCCAACCACAGGTAGTATACACAGCAGTGAAAGTAAAATCGCTGGCAAGTTTTCGTGGTCTCAAATCAAGATATTACAATGAATTTAATACAGCGGCCAAGTTTTCATGAATTCCATAGCAATATATATACTCCCAAAAACTGACTGCTAAGAGAATTTTTTATTCTGGCGCAGGCTGTATTCCCACCTGTAGTGTATCGCTACACTACATAGAATATTCGCGATATGCTGAGCTCCTGGCTAGCACAGGTCGACAGTTCAGACAAAGGGTGACAGGTCTGCTTTGGTATGCGACCTTGGCCAGGTACCGAGGAGCCGTTAAGGCCGCCACACACGTGCGGGAAACCCACGGGATTTGGACGCAATGGTCACGGCCTTGCGGGATCCCGCCACGTGTGTGGGCACTTCCTTGAGGCCGTGGCCGCACCCCAGTGCGGCCAAATCCCCACCGAAAAACAATTCTTATTTCCTGGAAGGCCGGGAGGGAGGGTGAGAACCTCAGCGTGTGTGTCCTGCGGTCAGTCGGCCTTCGACGATTTCTTGTGCGTGCCTGCGTGTGTTGCGATTTTGTTTGTCTGTTTTGTTTGTAATGTTCCGTTTCGTGATGTTCCGTGTTTATAAAAATGTTTGAGAGTGAGCGCTGTCTATAGGAATTGAAGTACTAGGAATACCACGACAGAAACAAACGAGAAGCTGCCTACGCTAAGCTGGCATAAATATTGAAGGAGAATGAACCAAATGCAAAAAAAAAAAAAAAAAAAATATCAGCAACATTAAACCATCAGGAAATGAATCTTTGCGAAGTGATGTGCTGAAGAACATTAAAATAACCGGCAAGAAGATCACTTTGACGTTGTTAGCAAAACAGTTGCAATAAAATTACGTGGCCTTTCGACCAATCAAACGCTAATAGCAGAAAAAATAATTAATGACACCCTGTTTCAAGTCGAAATGGGCTGTTTAGGAATGTCTTACAGTGAGCAACGGTTATCTACTTCTGCTCTGTACTATTCTGCAGGGAGCAGTTCTGGATTTTTTTTTATCTAGGAACCTCAGCAAATAGTCTTAGCCCACACCCTTTTCAAGCAACACCCGCAAGATCATTATAAACCACCAGCAGATTTTGGTAAATTACCTCAAAACAACGACACAGTAGCAATGTTCTATCAAATTATAATGCAAATGATATCATGTGATTTGAATTTGAGTTTGCATCAGAAGATCAACTATATTAATGAAAACATGATTTTTATTTAGTTTTTATGTCATTTAAACTTAATTTTATGTTGTTAATGTATTTACGAATGGGAATACATCAATTATATTAAATAATATCAGTGTGTCAAAGAGAAATCGTCATATAATCTTTGCCAAGAACTTTATAAATGGCCTCGCATGTTCCTGGTATTATGTAGCCAAGGGCTTGAGGAGAAATTATTGTTGAAGACTTGAGATCTTCATAGCTTCTTCCCATTGACAAAAACCACAGCGTAGCGGTAATTCTTTCGTGGTTCGAAATTGCTCCCCGCATAACGGTATCTTTATTTGTAATAAATGGAGTGACTAACGATAAGAGATGTAAATAGGTTTCTTCGTCCATCCTCAAATAATTATGAAAATATTTGTGAAAATACTTCAATTCTGAAAGAAGATTTGTGTCACAATATTTTCCTCTTTTTAGTAGCCACACTTTGCACCATACACTTCTTCTAATGCGCTGTTTTGCGCGAGTTTTAGCGCTACTTGCCGCGATTAACAAACTAACAGCAGCCAATGCGTGAACATCAACGGATGCTGCCATCGTGAAGCCAGCTCTGAGACTGAGAAACCCTTGAGGATTTTAACCCCCCGTGTGTGTGCAGGGCCACTTCGATGAAATCCCTGCGGTCCGGCCCGCGGACTGTTTCCCTGCGGCCAGGCCTCCACGTGTGTGGCTACCTTTAGGTGTGTGTGGAGAGGGGCGCACTAGACTGCCGACAGTGGTGGTGTGCGTGGCAGCCGAAGTGAGACAATGTGATGAGCAGCGACTAATGTTAGCACGTGCTGCTGTGGTGCTCTGTGTTCCATGTCACCTACGGAGCGGATGAGGCAACCAACGGCCAGCAGATGGGTCGTACCCTAGGAATACTGCTGGAAGCTCCTTCGGAAAAATGGTAACTGCACAGATCTTGATAACCACCCCAAGAAGTGTCGTATTGATAAAAACAAAACCTGTCACCCTAGAGAATCTCATCACCCCGCTGTGATTAGTGAAAGGACATCTAACAACCCTTGAGAACTGATATATTGAAACTATTGTATTAAACAAGGATTGATTAATTGTAACTGAGAAGTAATTGTTGTAATAAATGTCAATGTCAGATGTACGTGAAACGGTGTTGCCAACCTGTACAGCAATATCCCAATTCCACTTTTCATTAATTTCATTTAATAATAATGGTGTTTAACATTTTGAATACTTAGGTCAATATCCTTAGCTGCTAAACTAATGTTGGGTTTTCTTCTCTGTCTAGTGCAGCTAACAAATGAAAAAACTTTGTTATGGCATATGCGTTTCGGTTTGTAAACCATCATCAGTGCCCTAGAACAAGTTATGTACAAGTTTTGATGATTATCTAAATGAAGGTATTAATTTTGTTATTAAATATAATTTTTGGCTTATTTTACTTACAGTTTTTCTATATTACATTAGTGTATGGAATTTTTCCATATCAGTTTCTCTCCTTGAGGTTTCTCACTCACTGAACAATTTTGAAAAAGAAACATATTTAGACACGTTTGATTTTTTAAGGTAACTTCCGGAACAAGCTTAGTTATTGTTCTATTGTGCTTAGTGAAAGGACATCTAACAACCCCTGAGAACTGATATATTGAAAATATTGTATTATACGTGGACTGATTAATTGTAATTGAGAATTAATTGTTGTAATAAATGCCAATGTCAAATCTACGTGAAACGGTGTTGCCAACTTGTACAGCAAAATCCCAACTCCACTTTTCATTAATTTCATTTAATAATAATGGTTTTGTTGATCGAACAATTAAATTAAAAGGTAATTTAATTTTAAAAAGAAGGAGTACAAGTTGTACGCTTCAAACCTAACAGCTAGTACATTGCTGCCCAAAAACATAGAGAGCTTAAGTTATCAATCAAAACTAAATTCCTCATACCTTATGCTAAAACAATGAGCGTGATTTTTCATTTTGGTCCAGGCTGTAAATCAACCTAACCTGCTATATCGTCCTGATGTTGGCATTTGGATACAACGACATAATCAAGAAAAAAATTACTTCATTAATGTGTATTTTGTGGCTTTAATATGCACATTTTCTAAAATATGATTACCTAAGGATCGTGTGTACCACTGCCGAATTATCCATACCAATACGTATATTAGCATGGCTCCTCCGTAATGCAAACAAACTACCTTGGAACGAAATGTTCTTCCAGTATGAAAATTTGTACACACATTTCTGGGACGATATTATTTAAGAATCTTTGCATATGTTCGCCATTATTGGACCACTACCAAAGTATCCATACTAATACGTATACATTCTGTTTCCTCCGTAATGGGAATGTAATGTTCCTTTGATACAAACATTTATTCACACTTTTTTGGACGATATTTTATAAGAATATTTGCACATAATTCCCACCAAATATATAATAAAAGAGAAAGTCGTTAGAAATATGGGCAGTAGTGCACACGCTCTAATGCAATAAATACATTTTGTTATCTGTTGATACTTATTAGCTGTTTCTCAGGCATCTTTCTTCGAGAAAAAGCTGAATTTTATGTCCATATGACATGTCAGAGAGAAGTATCAACATATTACCATTTTTAAATGTACAGCGTTTAACGACGACAGCAAATATTTTGTGCGAAGTACAAACTGTTTACCAGAGACAATATATGTCTATCACATTAATAATCTATCTCATTTTGTATGGTAGCCAGTCTGTTACCATGGCAAGGCAACGCTTAGTAAGTTTTATTCACGTATTCCGTTTATTTTGAAGGTCTACAGTTCAGAAAACTAAATAACCAAAATAAAAAAAAAAAAAAAATAAAAAAATAAAACAGAATCCTAATTTAGTTAGTGTGATCTTTTGTCAATTTTTCGTAAAAGGACTCTGAAATACAGAATGATCAGATGCTCATATTCATTACGTCTAGAAATGATTTTAATTACTTGTTCCATTCCTCGTTACATATAAGTCATTAGCTATTTCCACAGATTTTATTCCCAACCGTTAGCTCTGAAAATTTTAAAACACCATCCAAATTGCAGCGGTGGTTTTTGGGAGGAAGCTTTTTAAACCATCAGACACAAGCAACTTGCCAACAGATTTATAATAGTAATAAATACTCCGTTCGTCACAGCCCCATAATTCCTCCTCCTTTGCATTTTTTCTTATGAGATTTGTCAGGAAAAGGTGTTTTACCTACCGGTAAACAAATCCGAAGACAAATACTATCAAACTTACTTCGAGTGCGGTATTGTTGAATAGTTATTATTCTTTTTTTATTACGTTGCATGTTTCCGGAGATACGAGCTCCCATAGTCGTTAACAATGTGTCCTCCATTTCTAATTTTTCAGCTACAAGGTGTATGGCGGTAAAAAGAATGAAACCTCGCTCAGGCAAAATGTTCAAAAAAAATTCTTTTTGTTGAGACATTTTTCGTTTTTTTCTGTTTTTTTTTTTTTGTTCTTTTTTTTTTTTAGTTACAATTTTAATACTTAGTGTAGTCCAAAACATAGTCTAACAAAGAGTTGGCATTTATTTGTCTATAGTTTTTATTTGTCAAGAATCTGATCGCGCTTCGTTTAACCCCAAGTTCATATTCTGTACTATAGTACAGTTCCTTGAGAGCTTATTAAATCTGAATTATATACTGATCCTTATACTTCCCACACGAGGGTAGAAAATCAATACGAAATTTCATGGCAAATGACAGCTACAGATCTCTAACCTTGTACTGCAGCGCGTATAGGAATATACTTAGATAACATATTTAAGAATTTTAATTGCTGAAGTTAAATTATGTGACCCCATTTTAATTATCACCCCCGTAAACTCAAGATGACAGTACAATTAGATAACTGCAACGAAACTACCTGAGGTCAAAATACGAGTGAGTAGGTATGGTACAGTACATATTAAACAAAATTTACGATTATGAAGCATTTCGCCTTCAATACAAAATCACTGTTGCACTTGGTTGAAGTATGACACAACTGCGAGTACCTATGTAGTACCTTACGTTTTTGTACGAATCGTCCACGCGTTTCTTATCAAGCGTTGTCCAATTTGTGTCAAGTCGATGAAGGATCCCGTGGTTGATATTTCATGTAAAAATGTAAGCCTCTTATATTTAGAATCTGTGTCAGCAGGTCATTAATTTTGTAATAATGATTTCCGGATCACACTTAAAATTATCATTCAAGACTTCCTGAATATCCACTTTGTCTTCGTTAACCTTCCCATACTGAGTTTACCTTCATTAATAATTTTAGCAATGATTTACCTACTATTGGCTGCAGTTTCCTCATAAATTGTCTGTTGCCATTTGGTAAATGATGTTGTATTTAACATTTAACGATATAATTAGATTTAATTACTGACTAATTACGACGAAACATGTGTCCCGGAGGCGATTTTCGGTTACTATTGGTTTTTCTTTAAATTCTTTCAACGTTTAAAATAAATTCTTCAACATTTCTCACCTAATTCTCGCTCACCCACCATGAGCGGATATATAACTTTTATTATATTACATATTAATAACACTCGGCCTGGCGTTTGGGAGGACGCCGGTTCAAATCTCCTTCCAGCCATCCAGATATCAGTTTCCCATGGTTCTCGGCGACTGCCACATGGTTCCTTCGAAAGGCCTTTGCGAATTCCCAAAATACCAATGTTTAGTATGATAATAACAGCTACATTGTTTCTCCAACTATAAACCATCTTGTGACTCAGCAATAGGACCTTTAAGAGAAATGTTTGCGCCGATAAAATAGCAAGTAATGAAGAATTCCTTCCTAAATATCCGGTAAATAAGGTATGAAAAATTAGCTGCTCCAGAAATTTTGCTCTTATAACACATTAACACTGTAAGTTTTATATTATATATGACCTATAATTAACTGCTCATGCAGCTGCCGTCCGTACTATAGCTTCAGTGTTGTTTCTTTCCATATGGTAATTAACCCTAACTTCGATTTTTTTATGTATAATTCCGATTTTCTGACAACTTGTACAAATGTATACGACAGATTTATTTCATTTAACAGGTGTTACATCAATTGTAGGCAAGCCCGTATATATTACTGATGTTCTGAAGCACCAATCCCATCTTTATATTTTTTTTATAGTGAAGAAATCTTTTATTCCTTTTAAAACATCCATTTAAATCACATGCCATAGTAACCTGTCTGACTTAAGCTTTTCTCTATTTTAGGACTTCCTTCTTCATAACAAAACTAGTTGATATATATCTTTACCGGTTTACCCATTTTGATCAATTTTAACAATCAGCATTATTTCTGTATAAAGTGTCTGTGTATTTTTGATTTATACTATCAATGTCAAATTCCCTTTCACGTTGCTGTTAAGACGAACCAGTCTCGCTTTAGAAGAATTTTCTCTATGTATTATTTAGAGATAACTAATGGAGGTGAAATTTGTTTAAACACAATATTTCGACGACTCTACCCTTCGTCGTTATCTTCAGATGTAGAATAAACAAGCCGGAAAACCTGAAGCTTGAAGCTTGCCAATAGCGCGTTGTTGATAAACTATCTTGGCAACGGTGGGCGTTGTTACTTTGTCTAGCAGCAATCTTACACTTTTTTAGCACTCCGGAACCTCAAAACATGGAATGGTGAAGACGAGCAGTCTCAATAACCTGTATCCAAGCATCAATAAGCTGGAAACCACAATTCCGGTTTATAAGATTTTGTGCTTCCTGGAGTTCTAATGAGACTGCTGCTAGGCAACGTAACAACGGCTGCGGTTGCCATGACAGTCTGTCAACAACGCACTCTTGGTTAGCTTCAAAATATCAGGTTTCACGGCATGTTCGCCATTCATTTGAAGATCAAGACGAAGAGTCGTCGAAATATTGTGTTTAAACAACGTTTAAACTAGTTTAGTTACTCGTCAAAGATATATCTATGTACAACGCAGAGAAAATCTTGATTCTTAACTCGATGAAACTTTGCACTTGTATAATTTAAAACAAAGGGAAAAATACTGTATACATTTGGTTTACAAAAAACCAACCATTTTAGCCCATCACCTCTCCCCCCTTAAGGGAAATTCACAAGTGCAATGGTTAAGTTTTTAGCAAATTCCTCTAGAATGGCAGGGTAATCGGTAAAGTGGATGGCGATATTCTTACAAAATTTCTTCTTTATTGGCGGATGGTCAATGGTGACCGAGATTTTGAATTTGAAATTTAAAAATTGTTTCAAATCGGTGTGACGAAATACCAACCCACAGTTTTTACCCGATCTTGAGAAATCACAGAGCAAAATACTGTCTAAATTTAGTTTACAAAAACTCAACCCCGCCCCACTTTACCTCCCTTAATTTTGGAAATGATCTTTATAAAACCTACAGTTTTTATCCGACTGCTTTGGATTTTTGCCCATGTATGCTTTAAAATAAAGAGAAAAGTACTGTTTACATTTGTTATACAAAAACATAACCCCTCTTCTCCTTTATCTCCCTGAAGCAAAATTTTACATGTAAAATCATTAAGTATTTTTGCAAATATCTCGAAATAGTAGGGAAATCGATCAAAGTGGATGGTGATGGAGAATATCCTGTCAACCGGGATAAAACGTCACAGCTTTCATACCCAGCGCCCGAGCAACACCGGACATTGGTGCAGGAAGAACATTTGTGAATAGACAGTTTATTGATTAGAAGTATGAAAATACATAGATACTTGCTGATTTTGGTGTGAATTAGTGTGATGATAGATTAATTGGTAGATTAATTATTAGAATAATAATAGATTAATTAGTAGAATACATTAAATACATAAAATCCTTAAGAATAAATATCCAGATCTATTTTTTGAAAAATATATTGTTTTAAAAATAAAAACTGTAGAAACTAAGAGCTTACTTTAGGTAACAAGGTAGTAGGCTATGTAAATCGGGAAAAAAAGATTAAAAAAACTGCCGGGCATTCTGTTATAAACGTATATAAAAGCTTAGTTTTTATATGAAATGATGAAGTATATAGGGCATTACTTTTGTTCCGAGGTTCATATGAATTTATCTTACTACAACGTCTCCTAATATTATGGCAATGCTAGTATTATCCTCTAATTTTTACGGATATTAACTACCTTTTGAATTTTCGCTTTCATGAATGTGCTGTACAAGAGAATAATCATCTCTTCTGATTTCCCGTCGAAAAATAAAATTCGGTGTCTATTTTGCTCGTATCTTTAAATTTTAACCATAAGTAATCCACGTCAAAAAAATTAATGCCAAATTGCTTTTAGCTATCACGGTTTGCGTCATTTCTGTCAATAAAGAACAGATACTTTGATTTTTACAGAATCGTTTTGTCATGGTACTCCAAACCTTTTAATATAAATTTTTTGCTCTAAATCGAAGAAAAGGTTGGGGTGGCAGTTAGAAGCTCATGTTATTAAAATAATGATCTGTGAGAGTGTTATAAATTATAACCTTCTTACAAAAACTAGCTTGTCATGCTTGTCACTAAAATCTTGTTGCAAGTGAGCTGTAATTACACAGCTGGTGACGCTGTCTTTAATGTATACCAACCAGCCACATGCTTGTTAATGATCATTCACAACTTGTTGAGAATCAGGCTAGCATATACATATGTCCCAATTCTTAGAATGAAATCTTGACAGCCAATTTCGAATTAGTAGTTTAAAAATAAAAATACTTCCACACTGCATTTAGTGTTGGGTCGAGTGGATTGTATACGATATATTGTAACAGGGGCAGTGGTTAATGTGCTCATGTGACAATACACATTTTGGCAAAAAAAAAAAAAAAAAAAAAAATCAACTGGTGCCAGATTCTATCACTCTAATTTTGACGATTCTGACAACATTGGACAGTACGTCTTCGGAGGAAACTGTAGTGCCTCTGTTAGCTCCGCCCATGATACAATTCCATTTGTAGGTATTTAATTCAAAGCCATCTGTATTTCAGGTAATTTATTTCCTTAAGTCAATGCAATGCGCAGAATAAAATAAGAAGAATCTACCCACTGACGATTCTTACTGGCGGGGTAGCTCATCAATCTTCCCCTACATTTCAGTAAAAGGCTGAATTCGTCCTATCCAGTGTTTGGCCATATACGGCCGAATATGACTGACCAATCCCGAGACAGATGGCGCTGAATTACATACTGGCCAATGGGATTGTGCCATGCGTGAAGCTAACAGAGGCATTATAGTTTTCTCCGAAGACATACCGTTCGATATTGTCAGATTGTGCAAAATTAGGGTGATACAATATGACGTCCGTGGCCAGTTTATCTACCTAAAAGTGTACATTTCGGGACTGACACGAAAGAGATACAAGCAGAACGAGAAGACATGCGAATTGAATAAGAAGTCTAAATGCTTGTTCATGAATTTCCTAGCTTAAAGCATGTACTATTTCCAAAGGTAAGGTGATGGGGGTCTCCTATATATATACAGGGTGTTACAAAAAGGTACGGCCAAACTTTCAGGAAACATTCCTCACACACAAACAAAGAAAATATGTTATGTGGACATGTGTCCGGAAACGCTTCCTTTCCATGTTAGAGCTCATTTTATTACTTCTCTTCAAATCACATTAAACATGGAATGGAAACTCACATCAACAGAACGTACCAGCGTGACTTCAAACACTTTGTTACAGGAAATGTTCAAAATGTCCTCCGTTAGCGAGGATACATGCATCCACCCTCCGTCGCATGGAATCCCTGATGCGCTGATGCAGCCCTGGAGAATGGCGTATTATATCACAGCCGTCCACAATACGAGCACGAAGAGTCTCTACATTTGGTACCGGGGTTGCGTAGACAAGGGCTTTCAAATGCCCCCATAAATGGAAGTCAAGAGGGTTGAGGTCAGGAGAGCGTGGGGACCATGGAATTGGTCCGCCTCTACCAATCTAAAATGAGCTCTAACATGGAAAGTAAGCGTTTCCGAACACATGTCCACATAACATATTTTCTTTGTTTGTGTGTGAGGAATGTTTCCTGAAAGTTTGGCCGTACCTTTTTGTAACACACTGTATATATATATATTTGGAAACATTTGACGTGATGCTCCTTCTGTCACATATTTATGTGATTTTTACAAACATTTCAGCAGACTGATAATAACAGTTTCAAAATTAGAAAACAAACCTGTTTTTAATATGTCATTTTCAGGACCATAACCCTGTAAATAATCTTGGTCACTGAACGCCATAAAACTTCGAGTTCTAAAAACAAAATTTGATAAAGGGCGCTTAGGTAGAAAAGGAATATAATATTATTGTCCTAAAACAATACTCAGTTGCAAATGATTTTAATCTGCATACTCTTCTGATAAAATTGAAATATTGTTAGAGTACATAATTATCTTTACGTATTCACCATCCTTAAAAAAAAAGGAATTTAAATTGTTATAGCCTTTATACACTGATTAAATCTGATTAAACGAAAAGTAGTTTGTGGCATGAAGCAAATCAACCAAAGCGCTTGACTCCATAATGCACAATGCTGCATTAAGCTACACTAATAACATTCTGATGCCGCGTCGCTGATAAAAAGTAAATCTGAAAAAATTACCAGAAAATATCGCATGAGCCGGAAAACCAGACTATCGACCTAAACGTCGTTTTGGACAATTTGAGTCCTCCACTGTGCACTCTCTTTGAGTTTACAAAATAGTCGTACTCTTTATTCAAAATATTATTTCGAAATGGATTTTCTGAACAACAAGAATTCTGGAAATGCACATCGGTTGTCACAAAGGTGCTGAAGTTTGTTGGCGGCAAGGATACGGAGGAAGCAACTTTTCTTATCGCCGAAAGGTCTTAACACCTTCGCCACAACGTACAATTCATAAAATCGTAGCTTGGTAAAGAATTTCCCTACTGATAAAGAATTTTTATTTTTATTTTTGAGGCTGCATAAGTGAGAAAGTTTTTGGTTCGGATTGTATATGTTTCCCAAATTGGACTGTATTTTCACAATGGTAAAGAAAAACATATCCTTCGTACCGTGATGGTGTTTAGAACGTGATAGGTGGTTAGCTGGCTCCAGACCTGGTGGTAGTATAAATGTCTATCAATCGGATTTTTGACAGTAAGGTATCATAGGTTGTGGCGAAAAATACCTAATCAACAGTTTGAGTTTTAAATGCATGGATTAAATAGCAAACCTCCCCGCAGTATATAAAGGGAGAAAGAATCACTACATTTTTGTATAGTGATGATTTTTTCTTCTAATGGCGACAAAGGACCAGGCTGTCTTCTTTGATCCCTTTGTAATAGTTTGTCTGAATTGGCTGTATATTGTTTCACTTTCTGCGTTCTGTCATCTTTCACAAACATTACCATCACAGCAACCCATATACACGTTAGGCACAAAGACCGAAAACGCTCATTGAGAGAGAGAGAAAAAATGAGACCACACCACGTTCTGATTTCTTGAAAACGGCCACAACTCATTCGCATTATGGCACTAACAAAAAACAGCCAGAAAGCACTGTGGCTAACACAAAACGGCCACAACGCGAAATTCACGTCTGGTCCAGTTCGCGTTCTTCCCACATGATGACTCATATTTTTGTTTTTTTTTAGAGCCTTGTAAAGCGATGGGTAAGAAAAATCATAGTATATATTTGATGCAGCCTGGACCGCTTCATCGTGAACACAAAGAGACCGAGCGTGGCGATGTAACGGTTAGCGTTCTCGCCTCGCATTCGGGAGGACGGCGGTTCGAATCCCCGTCCGGGCATCCAGATTTGGGTTTTCCATGGTTTCCCAAATCACTCCAGGGAAATGCCGGGATGCTTCCTTCGAAAAAGGCCATGGCCGAATGCCTTCCCATTCCTTGCCCCCATCCTTGCCCCTCATCCTTTCCCGTCTCTAAAGACCTCGCTGTTGAGAGAAAGCAATTAAAAAAAAAAAAACAAAAAAAAAAAACAAAAAAAAAAAAACAAAAAACAAAACAAAAAACAAAAACAAAAAAAAACAAAAAAAACAAAGAGTTACATACTGATAAGCCACAACGTGTTGTGGCCGTTTTCTAGAAACTGGTACCAATAATAGTAGATTGAATACCAAAATATGATCGGATGCTTTTGGAGAAGTAAGTGAATTCTGCTACTTGGGAAGTTAAATTACAACCTATGGCAGAGCAAGAATGGTGTTAGAGTAGAATAGTTCTAGCAAAAGGAGCCTTCATGTAACAGACAAATATTTTAGTTTTAAACATTGATCTAGGACTTAGAAGCGACTTTTTAAAACTCAAAGTGTGGAGCACAGCACTTTATGATAGTGAAGCATGGACTTTAGGAATACTAGAAAGAAGGAAAATTGAAGCATTTGAAATGTGGTGCTGTAGAAGGATGCTTAAAATTAAGTGGACAGATAAAGTGCGAAATTAAAGAGTTTTGGAAATTATGGGTGAGGAAAGGAGTTTGTAGAAGAGTCTTACAGAAAAAAGAAACAGGACGGTAAGTCATATTTTGAGAAATACAGGATTGGTTAATTTGTTAGTGGAGGGGACAATCGAAAGTTAGAGCTGTAGCGGTGGACAAAGATTAGAATATATGAAGCAGATAACTGAGGACGTGGGTTGTAAGGGGTATGTTGAGATGAAGCGGTTAGTGTAAGATAGGAAGGAATGGAGGATTGCTTCAAATCAGTCGATAGATTGATGGAAGCAAAAAAGAAAAATAGAACTTGTGTACTAGGGGTGTCCACTTAGAAAATACATCGATGTTTTTATTCGATGTAAAACATCGGAACCCTGCATCGATGTTTTTCGATACATCGTTTAAAAACATCGATGTTTTTTCAACATCGAATATTTTTATGTTTTTCTTAGGTCAACAAATACAAACCAACAATATTCGTCGGCAAATGTAATTTCATTTATCTCTTACCTGTTCCTTTAAAATCGTCAAGAGAAAATGTGGCAATAGTTTGATATTCACCATTTCTAGTTTAACGGAGATAGTTCATTGTCTTTTGTTTGGTCAGTGTGAACACAGAGTAACACTATACCAGCAGTGTAGTGCTGTACGTGTAATGATGTGTTTTTTATTTTACGCTTTTCTTGTTTATGGCTTTCGCCTCGTCAATGTCGTGGCCATTAGAGGTGGGAAAGTACTGGGGGCAAGGATTGGGATGGAATTCGGCCAAGGCCTGGAGTGGTTTGGGGAAGCCATGGAAAACCCAAATCTGGATGCTCGGACGGGGATTCGAAGTCGCGTCCTCCCGAATGTGAGGCCAGAGCGTTACCTTTCACCTAACATTAAAAAATTAATTTTATGATCTTATGTGTTGGCGAAGTAGTGGTGTATGAGTGAGGTATAGCTTTGTGAGTGAAACAGACTACACATTAACAGTAATATTTTATTACGATACCAGACCATTACAATAAAAAACCAGACATTAGATACAAAAGTCTAAATCTGCCTAAAAATATTAATTTTAAGTATTTAACCACGTAACACCAATGGTGTTTAGGCAAACATTGCAGAAACAAAAGATTACTTAATAGTTTTCCTTTCATTCTGTTCCTTTGCCGACTGACTATTTGAACAGCCTTCGAAAATAAACGTTCGGATGCAACAGAAGTCCCGACAATAGTCAATCAGATGCTGCCCCACCCCGGTTTATATCTAAATATCGAGTTGTATCAGGTAACACTTAGTTGTTTTAGAGAAATAGTGTTTTACTACGATTCACAGTAAACACTGGCAAACAGTAGGAGTGAACCTAACAAATTGATTTTATTCTTTCACTCATACGAACAGGATAGCGAACCGAAAGAAAAATTCACCTTTACCGTTGTTATATCCTGCTAATTGCTCACAGATGTCACCATATGTTAATGGCTGTTACTTTAAATTGAGATAATTTAATTTTTTCTTGAATAAATTTAGTAATCTTAAGATTAATTTCTATTATTTTTTTAAATATTAGCCAGAGTTAGTTTTTTAATTGATTCGATGTTTTTATTAAGAAAATCGATGCATCGAATAGTAAAAATCTTTTTCAAAACATCGAATGAGTCCGATGTATCGTATGACAAACATCGAATGGATACTATGCATCGATGTTTGGTGAACATCCCTATTGTGTACCAAATTTCAAACTAAAAGGACAATTATCTGTATTTACATTGCTGTTGTACTAGAGTCCTATTTTTCTCTAACACGATTATTAATATAATTTCTCTGTTCTATCACAACATTTATTATAATTTAAAATACGCTTACAAAAGCCTTATGCCACATCGTTCGCACTTGTCAGATCTGTGGTGAAAGGTAGTAACGTATTTAACAGCACTCGCGTACAAATCATCGTGTATATTTCCGTTTGTACAACGGACAACTCAAGCGCCCACGTTCCTCCGGCATATATCCACGCTTTATAATGGACGACATGCAGGTTATTTGCCACACGTCTAACTCACCCGAAATAGCCACCTTCTTTTTCTTTTCTCTAGCAGAAACAAACTTCCGTTCAGTTACACATTCACTGATGCATCAGAAAGTAAATTGTTTACAGAACGTGGCTAAACGTATGTGTGACGCTCTAAAAACTATGTTTTATCTCTCAACGCCGTGTTAAGTTGTACTGCATAGCTATAAGGTATGACCAGCTACTTTTAATTGAAGACGGAAGGGAAATAACACAGCAGTTGTCGACAAACTACAAGTGATTAAAAAAAATATACTTAACTAGCAGCTATGTGATTTAGCAACAAATTAGGATGTTTGCTGAGACGAGACAGATTTCTGGAGCGACGAAATCAGCACTCAGACTTGTCCTAAGAACGGTAGCTTCATTGGCTAAAATTAACGAAAATCATTTATACCATTTCACAAAGTCATCGAGTAGAAAAATTATTTTAAGCTCATCCTTGTATTATTTTAAGCTCACATATCCGCGGGTAGTCTACTATCAAGAAGTGGATAGAACTGTTTACATTAACAGCCTGTACTTTTGAAGTAAGCATAAAACTCCCTGAAATAATTTTCTTTGATTCTAGTTAACAATAATTAAAGATTATATATTAAGCCTCACTATGACGTGCAATAGCTCTGGTAACACTCGATCGTTTGCTCTGAACTTCAATTCCAACTAACTGAAATATTTCTCCATGAGCTGATTAGATTTTGATAGCGTATTGAATATTTTTTAAAATTTTGACCCTTTTGTAATTGATTTGTGTAATTTTTATACTTATTTTTGACAATATTAGATAATATTTAGCAAAAAATTATCTTTTCTGTTGGCAATATTGTGTGGTAATATTAACATTCTATACTAACGGCTGATAAGAAACTTTGTTTTACTCCTCTTCATTTATTTGTTCCCTGAATTGATAGAACTTTAGAAATCCTAACATGTATATCTGATTAAAACAGATGTTATTATATGATAAATTCAATTTTGAAAGTGTGAAGAAATGGAAATTTTCTGGGTACAAATACAGCAATCAAAAATTTTAGTTAATACTTTCTGTTTCACATTTCTTTAATATGAATCACAAAATTCGATAAATTAAATCAAACTCTGAAGTATACAAAATTAACATTTGATACGGTTTATATTTTGCGTATACTGAACAGAATGGACCTCGCTATTTAATTTACGCCGCTTAAATGGAGCTGTTAATAGTAATCACTTAAGACGTGCCTGGTAAATTTTAAAATTCTGTGGTGGTCGTGCGCTATGCCTCTGTTTGTAAGGCGTAAAAGAATTTTTTTCTTTCTCTACCAAATCCACTTCAAAAGTTACGAGATTCTAAGAAATTTAACCAATCTTTGAAACGATAGTAACAATAGCTATAATACAAATATAAATATAATATAATATAAATTTACGGCAGGGAAACCTAGAAGATTTGGTATCCAACAGGGTGCATGTGCAATTTATCGCCGATGTTGATCAGTTGTTGTGACACATGGGAAACCATAAAAGGTTTCTACGATTCCTCACATATACAAAAACAAACAAAAAATCATAAATGAAACATAGACGTTTTAAAATTGCTAACTGAAACTAGAATTCAAACCGAGGGCCTCCCAGTTACCGGTACCACCTTCCAAGTGATACGGTACACCACCTCACCGAATGTTGACCACACATCTTCTTTGACCATGGTAAAGTTTGCAGCCTATAAGCAGCTTAGTATGATAATCGGTTAGGAGGTATGACGGCGTCAGGAGATCGATGGGTTCTGAGCACCGGTGGTTGAATATACAGTGTTTAAATCATCGGCGATGCTCTTGCCTCGATTCGGGAAGAGGCAGGTTAGAATTCTCTTTCAGCAATTCAAATTTCGGTTTTCCTTGGTGAATGCCAGGATGATTCCTTAAAAAGGCTATGGACGAATCGTTTCAGTTCCTTCTCCACCGTCCTTAATCGCCTCTTATGACCCGCGAAGTCAAAGAGGCGTGAAGCAGGCGCTCGTATATTAGTACTTGACCATCATGATACGGGTAAATGGAGCACAATCACCAGACTATGTGGCACAATTCTGGATCAAATTCAAAATTTCCCTCCGATTCGAAGGCATAAGTTAAAATTGCTGATGTTTCGCCAACCTAATATGGAATTTAAGCTGGTGTCTTTCCGAAGTGTAGGTTCGAACTAGCCGTCACCGAGTTTTATTCTCTCCCTTGCGTTACCTCTCAATCAAGACAGAAATATATTAGCACTGACACAACGCAGGGACGTTATCATTAGAAATACCGAGGAAGTCAAGGAGAAACCACAGCAGTGATATTTAACAGGAAAATTGCTATGATAAATCTCAGTGGTAATTGCCTGCTTCTGGAACGCTTGGCTTGTCGCACAATCTATATATATAAAGATGAATGTATGTATGTATGTTTGTTTGTTTGTTTGTTGGTTTCCACACAATCTAGATGAAACTTTGCGCACTTAACCTTTGAAATAAGGAGAAAAATACTGTCTACATTTGTTTGAAAAATTATCTGTATAAATAATACATGTTGTCTTATAATTTCGAAATATGACTGAACGGCGATAGACAGACGCGTTGGATATGGAGGTCTCTGTACTCTTTTTCCGTGTAGTGGTCAGATATCTCAGTGGTTAAAGCGCTTGCTTACTAATGTTTGGGTCGTGGTCTGCGGTTCAAATCTCCGTGAACGCTAAGATTTTTAAAAAATGTTTTTGATCGTAAGAGTCACGCCTGGCCCGTTGGTTATTCGGATTGAATGTTAAACTGTAGATATCACAAAGTTAGGGGTGCAATGCGAGGCAAATCGTAGGTAGTCTTGCAATGCTGTAGGTGTACACTTTTTTACGTTATATTGATCCATCAGGGGTGATTCGTAGTCAGTGTGCGTGTGATCTGCAGTAGTAATACTATAAATGCGGAACTAAGTCTCTGTCCTATGTTACGTTTTGACAAATGCCTATACCGATATTGACGGAGTTTTACAAGAAAATCTGTAGGGAGGGCACAGGACTTTTTTTTGTTGATACGATTAACTGTTTTAGTCACGAAATTTTGAGATCGAACAGTGACAGAGCGACGGATGTGTGTATTAGTCTGTAATGTGACGTCGCTTGCTCAAGCTATGCTTCTCGCGCATTATGTTAGTGTATAATTTGTTAGTAAATTTCGTTTAGAGAAAAAACGTATTATTTGGTATAGATGTCGATTTTCTCTGTCCTATTACTTTGTGTCTGTTTAAATGTTTCTGGCATCAATTTATTTTGCCTTATTTTTTTACATGCCTTGCGGGCGTAAACTGGCCTAAGTTGTGGCTCTAGCAGAGCACGAGCACTTAAGTTATTAGAACCCAAAATGAAGAAAGAAGTAAAGTCCAAGTTGAAATAACGCTGCCCTTAGTTAACACCCCCCCCCCCCCCCCCACATCCCATCACATTCGTTTGTTTTTCTGTTTTTAAATATGTTGGAAATTGATTCTCTTCAAGAGACAGGTTCGATGGTAGAATGATATAGTGATGGGTTTCCGGTCATATTATGCCGACTCGTTGTTGTTTGGGACCAATCCTTCGCTACCAACAACTTTTTATAATCAATTCTGGCAAAGAAATTCTTAATCCACGTGTACGAAGTCGCGGGTATCAGCTGGTTTGATATAAAAATAGTAATAAAAGTAACAGGGTATAGATGTTTCGCGCTTTAGGGTGGCCACCAGTAACCGTCTGTAATTAAACACAGAATCCCAAACTATACTTGGGTGCAAGGAAAGGAAGTACGGCAGTGCTCGTATTTGAAAAATTACTGCCAAGTTTATACGTAAGGTGGTAGCACAAATATAATTAACCACAATTCCTGAAATATATGTTTGATAATCATTCTTTCTCTGTCAGTCTTTCAACTCGTTTGATGCTATACACCATCTGTGCATACCATGATCCTATTTCAGTCATCTCAACACACCCACTACAACGTAAGAATGTCCTACCCATTAATCAGCTTTATTCTAATCTTTGCTTTCCCTACAGTTCTTTCTTTTAATTGTTCACTCCACTTATGAACTAAACAATACTACTTATTTGAAGCTAGCAGTTACTCACGATATTATTCGCGCACTTCCACGTGTGATGGTCAAGCATTAGTAGACTGTAAACGCAGCTTTTCACACACCACATGTTGTATTTAATTAATATTAAATTTCATTGCGTTTAAAATGAGGCTTGTTCGATATTTCAAAAACTTCAGTTTATTCCGCAATAGGCAGACATTTCAAGAGGAGGGGGACTGAATCTGGTGCAGGCGTGATTACTGTGTCATGTCTATGGAAATTCATGATGATTAGTACTACTAATGATCACTTCATAATTGAAAATGGTAGATGAAAATAATTTTAATCCCAGTTAGATAAGAATGCTCATACTTTCAACGAATACAATAAATTCTTGACATGGCTACATAGTTTCTAGTTGACTCGCATTAGTCTCTGTTGTAGGGGATCCTACAGTCTAAGGTCGAAAACAAACCATGGAGAATTTGCAGCACACTTCGCTCGCACAAAGCAAGCATTGCCCCACTTGAAGTTCGGCTTAGTTTCCAGAAGAAAGTATTTATAGAGTGTGAAAAATACCAGAGATCCTTCCACATTTAATGCCTCTATACCCAGAATTTGGGATGAAAATCGGAATATTTTTTATGTAAATAGAAACGATGTTTGTTCTGCTGTGGCTGGTGAGTAAAGATAAATATACTCTGTGTACTGTTCCCTCCAGTTATTATCACACGATATCTGGAGTATTATCAACTGCGTGGCATAGACTGTTACGATAAAAAGAAAGTACTTTATAAAGCTGAATTTCTATTAACAGTGTCACTGACATTGTTGAAGTCAGCACACTGACTATATCCTGAAGCCTAACTGTTTTCGAGTCTGATGTAATTTAGAAGACTTTTGGTGCAGCATTCAAGCTTTGCACATCACATGGACAGAAAGTTTCTTGGAAAAAGAAAATTTTCAGACAGGGACGCTGCTGTCAATGAGCATGAAATGTCTACAACCACTGCAGAATTCAGATTACCATCATCGTTCCAGAGCTTAGACAATAAACAGTAAAGGGTGAAAACTGCTAATACAAAAGCGTTTCATCTCAGATTTTAGATAATTTTCGTTTTAGATAATTTTCGTTTCAGTAGTCAAGTTATTAATATATTCTTTTTGTTTAGTTATGCTATTGTTTTCTTTTATACAACTGCGTGCTATGTTTTTACAATGATCTGAGATCCCTACGTCCATGCTGTAAAATAAATGCAGTGACATTCCTCTAACTGACTTAATTATTCACATACTTAGAACAATAACTTATCCACGCATTTAAACTAATGATTCTTTAATTACCTTAGAAATCAGTTGCCGTATTTTCAAACAGCTGAATTCAGTAGCAAGAGCACATAACGTCTCCAAACACCAATCAACCCACAGAAAAACTGTATTACTCTTACGGTTAAGGACTGTTACTTTCAAGCAGAACGGAGGCAGTCGTTTCATCTACCAGCAACATCACAGTCAGAATTAAGTACCGTATCTGTTACATAAACAAATAATCGTTCACACAAACAGAAAAAACAGATAATCTCGGATAGAAATGTTTTGATGAACACGGTGGAAGAAATGAAAATAAGTAGGAAAAGCAAGTACTGTCCAAAAATTTCAATGTTTTTACATTATAATTCCATTAAAATTTTTTTATCTAGCTTCGTCATTAAGTTTGTGTGGCTGTCAGATTCTCTTTGGAATAATGTTTTCTGTGTATAAACCGAATAACAATCATATTTGACACTGGAATACGCTGTTAATGGTGCAGTTACATGCACAACACATTACCAAATATCGATTATACTGGAACTGTTTATTTATGCCCTTCAACTCCGAAACATTTCCCTAATAACCTTTCCAAACCAGGCAGTTTAAATCCGTGTTTACAATAATGTATGTAGTGTGAAGTTACACGACAGTTTATATAATGGAACTTATGATTCAGTACATTGTTTACGGAAATACTGTTTATCCTGCAAGTAGGAAAACAATCACTTGAATTTTAATAAAATACCTGGTTTATCAGTTTATTTAATGACTAGTCCCTGCCGGCAACTTCATTCGCGTGCACTGTTAAAACAGACCAGGTGTTTTGCGCCGCGCGTCAGTCGAGTCGACGCATGGTCCAACGTAATTAAATGGTGCAACACAGACGAGGGGGCGGCGCCGCAGGCTGCCCGCCGCCCCCTCGTCTGTTTTGAACTTGCGGCATGCAAGCGGCGTGGCGACACAGCCGACTGAAGGAAATGAATCAGAAATTGAGACTTTTTCCCTTCTTGTATCATTGCACTTTAGTATTCAAATGTAAAACACTTAATATACAATTTCATTCAATAAGTAATGATCATTCAAATTAAATTTTCTATCGTTTACTTTTTCTTGTAATTATTGCCCGATTTCATATTATTTTAACAATACACTTTTTAGACTTCGAAATTTAATATTTTTCTACCGACCCAACACTGAAACTTTATCTTAGGTATTTGGGTGACCGATTTTCGCTCGGCATCTTTCGATTTCTGTTAAATATCCAAGATTTCGATTAAAGTTTGATTAAAGTAAAAGGCTTGAAGGTTCCTACGCGTGTTGGGGTGCACAGTTAACCAAAGAGAAGCTTAACTAACATCAGTAGGCTTACTGGTACCTGAACCTTCTACGTAATTAGGTTAGAGCCGTTTCAGAGAAACCAATTACAAAAATTGCTCCTTTTTTTATATCGTTTTAAAAAATTGAAAAGCAAAACGTTATCTACATATGAAATTTCATCCACATCGCTAGATACATTTGCGAGACCGCCTCATAAATCGCTTTCAAGGAAAAATGCTGTTATTAGGGATTAATTAATGGTGCGAGATTTGTGGTAATTCAGGGGATTCTACGATAACACTTGATGATGGATTCTTATGAAACTCGACGAGAAAAATTTAAAGTAAATTTATATATTTAAAAATATATCTCGCTTAGTTCTCGAGATATCGTATCTCAAAATTTGACGTGGTTGGTTGAAATGCGACCAGGACCAGAAGATAAATTTCGCCATAGCCAAGTTCGATGAATTCGTATGAAACTCGTCAAGACAAATCGAAAATAAAGAATTTATTTTTCTGACATCTCGCTTAGTTCTCGAGATATTATATCTCAAAAGTGAAGAGGTTAGGATTAGATCCGGCCTGGACCAGAAAAAAATCCGCCAAACCCACTATGTCTGTACCGTGGAAATGTACTTTCAATGTTTTATTTTGTTCCTAGTGGTTGTTGTTAGGTTTAAATACGGCACCAACCAGAAGAAACGTCACCAAAAGCACAAGGAATTATACCTATAACTGATTATAGAACATTTATTCTTTATTTTCGATATGTTTCGTCGAGTTCTATAAGAATTCATCATTAGATTGTGACGTCACGGTAATGATAGAACATCATCAGTGCTAAATTCATTCACTCCGATAAAACTATGATCATACCTCGAGTGGTAATATTTAATGACAAACTAACACCCTCGCCTCGCATTCGGGAGGACGGCGGTTCGAATCCCCGTCCGGGCATCCAGATTTGGGTTTTCCATGGTTTCCCCAAATCACTCCAGGCAAATGCCGGGATGCTTCCTTCAAAAGGCCATGGCCGAATTCCTTCCCATTCCTTGCCCCCATCCTTGCCCACCATCCTTTCCCGTCTCTAAAGACCTCGATGTTAAAAAGAGAAGTAAAGTAGTTAAAAAAAAAAAAAAACACTTTTTACGGTCAAAAAGTAAACGATGATTGCTTTATAACTGGGATCGGTAATATTATTTTCAAAGAAGTTTCTGTTAAGTATCACCTCTGACAAAACCAATGATAAATTTTTAATTATCTTCCTTTTTAAATGTTTTACAATTAAACTTCCAGTACTAATATTTCCATGGGTCAGCCAGTATACAAGAACTGTTCGTTTAAATAATCTTTGAAAGCAAAGAGAAGCTATTTGTAGGCTTTCTGGTACCTGAATTGTCTACGAGATGGCACTAGTGCCGTTTTCGAGATACCGATTGAAAAAATTGTCCGTATTTTGTAAACTCGCTTTTTTGTAGGAAAGACAAGTATTTAGGTAATCTTAAAAGTCGAAACGTTATCTAAATATCAAATTTCATCTAAATCGTCATAGCCGTTTCCGAGATCCGATTTATATATACAAGAATTTCTCGTTTAAAGATATGTACTTTAGAACCAAAAAATACAGTTTGGGTGTTTGATTGGTTCCAAGGAATGTGGCAATGATATTTTTTATGACTTGTGCTAACATATTTTTCATTTTAATAGGGATAAACGAATAAAATTGATTCAGAAGCAGTGATGTCGGCAGTTTTTCCTTCTCCTGTTCCACCATCGTCACAGTAATCACAGAAGCATTTCACTCTCGCTCGTCTTCAATATCCATTGTTTCACAAAGAATTGAACTGTACGTGCCATATTCATGGTCCACATTAGGATTGCCAACCGTACTATAATATATGATATTGTACTATATTAAGGATCTGCGTACTATATATTGTTGAAAAAATATATAGTACGCGAAAATAATAAATTTCTGATGGGAGGATCAAACTTTTTTGTTGAAACTAAAAACAATCACACCACCCACCTTGTAAAATCTGTTAACTCACATTATGATTTAATTACTGAGTGAGGCGATGTGCGTGTATCCGAACGCACCTCTCCTTTGCTGCGTTCTGAACCGTTATGTTAACGTCGAAGTTGATAACTTCAAGCAAACGTTTGCTCTTTCAACTGTATTTGCTTTGTTTTTGTTTTGTTAATTTTTTCGCTTCTAAGCTGTTCTCCCTTTTGATATTTAATTAAATTAGTTATGGAAAGTGATAGTAATAACGAATGGATTGTCAGTTTCAAGTGAATTGAAAGTCATTGAGCGATTATTTTATTACTTTAGGTGAGGATTGTCCTACACATATTCAAAATATTTTGACCATGAATAATACTGATGGAGCCACTAAAGTTACAATTTTTTTTTGAATCTCGCCAATATTTTTTAGATAAGTTTGAGAAAGCTGTTATACAACATGATGCGTATAATTTTATATCAGCTTTAAAATCAGCGCTACAACGATGTAAAAAAGGCTGTTTCTTTGGTTAAAAAAAGTCCTTAGAAGCAAAATACTCTGCGGAAAGAGATAATATTAAAAAAAAGTTAGTATTCGTTGATCAATATCTGTATTATTTTAATAAATGACTTGATTTTGGCGAAATCAATTGGCTAAGCAAAATCCAAAAATTAAATTTAAAACATGAGGTTCAATTTGATTACTGTGAGAAATATTAGAAACTATAAATTTACAAAAAAAAATGAGTATCAAAATGGACGAACTTTTCTCTGAAGTAACAATATTAAAGAAAATCTAGGTGAAAGTAAGAAGTTGTAGTGAGTTGACCCACAGAACCACAGACCAAAAATGGCAGCATATTCTAAAATATACCGAAAAATAGTTTATAAAATTTGTTTAATATTATTTAGTACCTGCTCTCTATTCCCGCCATTTCATCGTTCAGTTATAAATTCGAAATAGCGAGAAAAGAGAAGCAGTGCGAGTATGTCATTAATAAAAAAAAATTCTTTTGATGTACGTACATTAATTTAAAAATTGAATGGCATAAAGGATATGACACTTTCATTGTAGACTAAAACTTGTTAAAAGATGCAAGAAGTGCAAAAAATACAGTTTATTTAAACCAATAATAAGCTAAAAAGCATACATTTTGTCCTTTTTTACTCCTTCCATAAAATACTATATTTCTCTCCCATGTTTCCTATATTTTTTGAACCGAACATTTTATTATAGCTTATTTTAAAAATACTATATTCAGCCGAAAAAATGTTGGTAACTCTAGTCCAAAGGTCGGTCAAGGCGGAGACCGCGCCGTAGTCGAGGCGGCGGCCGCCGCTCTAAAACTCGCCTCATGTGAACAGTTTGGAGTGTACAAATTTTTAATAAAATAATTATTATAACTACGTAGATGCACTAGCAATAATTATCCTTTCCATATATATATTTATTAAAATAATTATAGGTACTGTGTACCACCACAGTGTATGATAGAGTTTGAAAAAATATGAATCAAAATCAAATAAAAGATTTAAAAAAAATAAAGACATGTTTATTAGGAGCGCAACATGCGTTTGCCATTTTGCCGAATACGTCCGACTACTCCAATTTCAATAGGATCGTTCCGCCACTCGGCCGTATTCGGCCGAGCAGGTCGTGTCCAGTGGGCGCGTGACAATGTCTCGGGACTAGTCGGTCATATTCGGCCGAACAGTCGGTCGGACGAATTCGGTGCCAGAGGACGACCGGCCTAAGTCTCTCTCTTAAACCGACATCATCAAGAGCTACGTGGTGTACGGCCCCATTGACTCAATGAACCTAAACTCATTTTGCATGAAGGATCTGCACAAGAAACTGTACCTTCATTCCTTCGAATAATACGATGCCACTTGTACGCCGAAATCACGATAAACATTTCGATAACGATAAGTAACTTTCTTTTAATGGATACTAATTGTGTGAACACTTTTATGTTGAATCCTTACTTCATAGTAAAACATATCTCATTCTACCCATGTTGCAGTATTGTACTCTGTCAGGATAAATAAATAGTAAGTGTATAGAGAATTTATATTTGGAAGGCGCAAACCGTATACTCAAGCATTGTTATCTGTGAATAAAATATCTGAGATAGGATGGCACATGAAGTACCTATAACACTCTTGCCACTCACTTGCTTCCCCATCCAGGAAACTGGCATTTTAAAGGGTAGACAACAAAGGATTCTAAACATTTATTAGTGACTTTAAAAGCAATTTTTTTTCAAAAGTGAATAACTGAAAATTCTACCTGGTTCTATGTAGTATGAAGTAAAATTATTGAGAAACTTCAGTAAGGAGAGAAATTAATGAGACACTTCGTAAATTCTTTCGTGCGGCGATTTTGTTGATGACTGAAAGCCGGTTAGTTTCCCCCGCGCAGACTTAGATTGAAAACCGATACGTTGAGTACTAGTAGGTACTTATACTAATCAAAGGCAATATATTTGATCAATGGCTTGAATCCAAGATTTCCAAGAGCCTTAAATGTATCATTCATTTATGGTAAAGTTTGCTTTGTCAGGTTCGCTTTACTGGTTCGAATTTCACTTATTTTCAAAAAAACTGCAGGAGCCGTTCAAACACTGGCTGACAGTAAAAAAAGGAAACACCCAGAAGTCATTATAGGTTTTTAATGTAACTTCATACAAATACACCTCATCGGCGGGCACCCGAAAGATTAGAGTTGCAATTCCCTGTGACAGATAGAACGGCTACCAGAATACATTAAGGCTGTAAGTATGTAGTATTGTTTCCAGGCATGGTAGGATAACGATGGGCGTGAATGGTATCAGATGTTGAGTGATCACTGATCACTGAGAAGATGCCGCGTACTCGTGTGAGACAGCGTTAGCAGCACCTGACAGATTTTCAAAGAAACCTTATTATGGGCCTCCATTCAGTTGGCTGGTCGAATCGTGCAATATCCAGATTTGTGATGCATTCGGATGTGACAGTGGCCCGATGTGACTACATGCAAGATTGAGGGCAGAAATATTCGTCGTTAAGGTTCCGTTAAACCACACGTCAGGGAAGATCACAGTATTGTGCACCAAGCACACCAAAACCGGTTCACATCTCCGCCTGCCATCCGAGAACAAGCAATGGACTGCCTGCAACATCCTGTCTCTTCCAGCAGCGGACGGACTAGGGAATTACAGTCCCATCCGTATGCTGGCGTCAACACCACAACACAAACGGCTGAGTTTGAAGGAGTGCCATGACCAGGAAGCAAGAACTTCAGATGAATGGCGTTGCATTATGTTCAGCTATGAACTGCAGTTTTGTACTACCTCGGATGACCATCATAGGCGAGTATGGTGGTGACCTGGGGATAGGTCCCATTCTTCCAGTGTTTTGGAAAGACATAACAGTTGTTACCCCTGGCGTCACTGGTGTGATGGAGAGCAATAGGAATAAGACTTCAGGTCACGGCTGGTAGTAATTGAGGGAGCTCTGACGGCACAACAGTACTATCACGTAAATCCTGCGTCCTCAATGTGTTACATCTCATGCGACAATATTGTGTTGCCATTTTTCAACAGGAAAATGCTCACCCCCACACTGCACATGTCTCTGTTAACTGTATGCGGGATGTTGAGGTACTCCCATTGCCAGTTAGATTCCAGATATGTCCTCGATAGAAGTTATTTAGGACCAGTTCGGACCTCAACTCCGTCCCAGTGCTAGTATAGAAAATATCGAAGACCAGTTGCAACAGTTGTGGGCTAGCTTGCCTCAGGAGATGATACAACGGTTTATGATACAACTTCCCAACCAGAACTATGCATACATCCAAGCCGAAGGGTTGCGACTTCATCCTGATAAGTTCTATGAAAATTTGAATAGATTTTGTAATCATTCAATATAAACTTATATACCCTCCCAACCAGTGAAGTTTCATTTCGTTTCTTCCACTCCTTCTGGGTGCTTCACATTTTTGCGAAGCGGTATACATGTTATCTTCCTCTGGAGGGGAAGTGTAATTGATACTACTTGATGACCTTTCGACATCGGCTGCGGCCAAGTCACTACAACTACATTCACTGATTCTGTTAAAAAAAAAAGAAGAAGAAGAAAGTTAAGGTTGTTCAAATCACTGAAGCATATATTATTTGACAACTGAACGTAAAGAAATGGATTCTGTTCAATATCCCTGCCTCTAAACCTGTCATAGTTTCATCAACACCGACCACTGGCCACTTTGCTGATGACGGGAACACATCTGATAACAGGCTACGAAGACTGGTGGACCGTTGCGGACGTACAACTTGCAGGATCCGAGTCACTGGCGCTCAGTTGTAAACAGCTGCACAAGTGCTCAATGCAACACAGATTACCAAAGAAGCTTAAACACAGACAATGAACTACAGAACTACAGAAAATTTCATCTAAGGAAAACAAATAAAAATGAAAAATCATGATTCGTAATAAAAAGTAGTTAGAAGATTAACAAATTCCTATGTAACAAATTAAAAAATGAAATAATGTAAATAAGTTATGGTTTAGAAATGATTTAATTGCCACCACAGTGTAAAGAGAAAAGAGAATGATAAATCACTTCAAGCGAAGAAAGATTTAACATTCGGTCGTATGAATTCTTTAATATTTTAAATTTGGTGAAAGTAGCTTCCAGAAAAAGAAGAAGTATACACACAAGCTAAAGCGCTCATAAGTGAGAGAAATAAAACAGAGATGTATTGCAACGATCTCTTGTGATTAATTATTTGGCAACGCACAAAATTAACTGAAATTTAACAGCATTTTATCAAAGTTGTGCTGCAATAACCGAATTCAATAAAAATAACTAAAGTTCTGTCATTTGACTGAATAATAACAGAGAACAGTATAGTATTTTCCTCTGCTGGGGGTACGAGCTTTACGACTCTATTAGGTCATTAGAGCTGGAATAGAAAAGTGGCCAAGCAACTAAAGGAATACGGTAATGGTCCTTTGCCTGGAGCAAAAACACAGAAAACCCAAATTTGGATGATTGAAGTTGGGGTCGAATCCGCATCCTCAAAAATGGTAGGCACGAACGTTAACCTCTCATTCAATATGCTTAGTGTGATAAGGGATTTATATGATACGTGATGTTAAAATAATTTCTTCTATAATTGTACATTAAATTAAATAAAAAATGAATTGTGCTGTCTCGTCGCTTAAAAGATAGTCGTCTTTCGACAGCAATCCAAAGAACAGTAAAGTGCTTAATAGCATGACCAGAATAGTTCTCAGTTTTTCCTAGACCGAAAAGAATAAATCTATTAAGTCTGGGAGAATGACAAAGATATGCTTCTTTCAGGTAAATCAGCAACTTAGGCCAAATAAAACTAAGGCAACATTCGAAATATTAACCAGGAAAATTAGGAATATTGTACAATGTAGGTGGAATAAATACCGTAATAACAAGGCCTGTTTGTTGATAAACTTGGGAGTTACATTGGCCTCCTTAACGACAGGCCGAAATATTAGCTGTTCATGAATAAAATTCAATGTTATATTCTCTGAGAAAATCATAGGCTTTCAGATAAAGGAAATCAAATGAACAAAACAAAGGGAATTATTCATAAAGTGCACGTCAGATTCTTTTCCCGTGGTCGCCTGTTATAGACCTGTGGTAGACCGCTCGAAGTGTCCGAATAAACATTTCATTACTTTGGTTTGCGTATGAGACACAGTTTTGTAGATTCGACGGCGGTTAGATTTTTTCTTTTCACATTCAAGCCAAGCACTCGTTTAAAACCCGTGGTTCAAACTGCACCTTTTATTTTGATTTATTATTAATTAATCACATAAACGTATAGACGGGGCACGTTGGCTGACTATTTAAAGTTCCTTTATACTATAGATGGTAAAGTTTTATAGGGTTTACAATAACCATACAAGCTATCGGGTCTCCCAACAATATGGAAACAGAAAATCACAAGATCCATAAGCACAGTGTGTACATGCTTTGCAAACGGATGACGAAATTACCTTAAGGTTTGATCGTCTTACATGATCATAATTTACTAAAACTAACTAGTAGAAGAAGAAAAAGTGATTTAAAATGACATGAAGTAATTTTCCTTAAGCATAATGGAATACATAGCTTAAAACTGTGCATTTGTTTATATTATTCTGTGTAATTGCCAGTTGACCTCTTGAACATTTAGTTAACTTGCTATTAGAATGGGAGTCTGGTTTAAAAGACTGTTTGTCCTTGTTAAAGCGGAATGTGTAGTAAATCTTTAGTTTTTATTTACATATTCGCTTCTCCTGCAGTATCCTTGAGACAGCCAACTACCTCGGCATCCTTGCCGCTTGGTGTCAGACCTTAAGGCCGGGTACATACCGAAAGCAACCGGTGATAGCAACGCAATGTCAACTCAACTCAGTCAACTGGAGTTTCTTCAAGGTTTACACCACGTGTACATAAACAAGAAACCCAAGTTGACAAGTTTTCCAGTCACTTGTTCCGATGTCTTCGTCCGAGGAGGAGGCAGTACTTCTCTATGTGCTTAAAAAACAGAAAAAAAAAGTTGCATAGACGTTTTAGTGTTCATCCATACAATTTTAGCAATTTACACAGCAGTCAGTGGCATTCCTTGCAAAAATTGGGAAAATATCCCGAAAAGTTTTTCAACTACTACAGGATGAGCAAGGCTAGCTTTGATTTTTTGCTGGATTTAGTTACCCCTCTACTGTTGAAACAAGATACTAACTACAAACAAACAAACTGTTCAATAAACTGTGCAAATTTAATATTTTCTTGTTGTTCAGCAGCCATAGTTAAGTACGGTCTGCACTCCACAAGAGCAACTGCGCAACTGGCGACTCGAGTTTTCAGCATGTCGTGACTTGAGTTGCCTGCGTTGCTCAGTCAGGTGACCGTTGAATCACCGTCACGTCACAGTCACTTTGGTATACACAGTCCCATTACACTGCGTGTGTCATTCATTGGGAACTCAAGTTGCCGTTGCGTTGACATTGCGTTGCTATCACCGGTTGCTTTCGGTATGTACCCGGCCTAAGCAAGCATTATATACGGATTTCAGTGTCAACAAGAAGCATTGCAGCTCGTATTATTAGAAATTTAAAAACAACATTCGTTTATTTTACTCACAATAAACCACGAATACGACAGTCAGTAACAACTGCCAGAGTTCTATGTTAAGGTAACCTTCGACGATAATTGGTCATTAAATGCCTTTGTTTTGTAGTAGAAACAGTGACGATACAATCCACAGATTGCAGTGTTATTTTATGCGCTCGATCATCCAGTAAAACACGAAATTTCTGTTTTTGAGATGGAAACAGACAACTACAGCAGAACTTGCCTCATTTCAGAGGCCACTCTCTTGCGCTGTATTTTGGCTGCAGTGTACTTTCATCGCTAGCAAACTGATACAAAACTACAATGAAGAAATTCAATTACTGTTGACTCTTCGAACTTTCCGCTTCGTATTAATCTTCCTCCTCAGAGGATTTTTATACTGATTTGGCATTTAAAGGGATTGCCTAGTCCATCCTAGGCTAGTTTTTAAAGAAAAATATGTATTCATCCCTCCTTCAAGAAGTTCCATCTTAGCATTATAATTTCGGATATGTGTGAGAAAAATTGCTTTCTTTCTCTTTTTATGACTGGAAGCTATGCTATTTTCTCTTTTGTGATTAATAACAGCAATAAATGTTTAGTAAATGCAATCTGTTTTGCAATATTACTGACCGTTAACTTTCACTGACAATTTCAATAACGAATAACAGGTTTTCAATGCTATTATTGCTATGGATATTTCTTTTATGCTGTCATATTTTTTATGTAAAAGTGCTATGCGGATATTGATTTCGTGTGTTTAGCGAATGATAAAATAAAACGCTATTTTCTTGTTCATAGTAATGACAATAGTAAATGTATTTTACTATCTGGATGTAGTTAAAAATAATTGTTACTACAAAATCTTCTGCTTTCAGTCTAAATGTTGGTTTTGACAGACCGAGAATTTCTACATATATATAACGTAACCAATCTACGAGTATGTCTATATAAATGAAAATGTTCGTTTGTTCAAAATGTTAAATCTCCGGAACTTCTTCAAGGATTTCTTTGAAACTCTGACAAAATTCGCACCTATTTTTATATACCTATGTTAATTACTTAGATAGTTTTTTTTCAATGTTTTATTTCGTTTCTTTCAATTTGTTTACTTTTTTCAGTGATTTAGAAATCGCGAACGAAATTCTCGATCTGTTGCTTCTTCGTTTGATGTAGAATTGCGTCGTGAACAAAATTACAAAACGGTTGATCTTTTGCTGTATGTGCAATCAAGCATTACTAAGCTAACGCATGAGCAAAAAGGCATTTACGATCAAATAATGCAAAGTGTCAATAACGGGATTGGAGAGACTTTTTTCTTAGATAGCGCCAGAAGGAACTGATAAAACGTTTCTGATTAGATTGATTCTGGCAGCAATTCCATACCTTTTTTTTTTTTTTTTTTTTTTTTTTTATTGTATTTACGTCTCTCAACATCGAGGTCTTTAGAGACGGGAAAGGATGGGGGGCAAGGATGGGGGCAAGGAATGGGAAGGAATTCGGCCATGGCCTTTTGAAGGAAGCATCCCGGCATTTGCCTGGAGTGATTTGGGAAACCATGGAAAACCCAAATCTGGATGCCCGGACGGGGATCGAACCGCCGTCCTCCCGAATGCGAGGCGAGAACGCTATCCGTTACACCGCCACGCTCGGTAATTCCATACCAAAACCATCATCCAACATAGTTGCGACATCGCTACCAGGTGAAACAAATGCTCATTCCTCTTTGAAATTGCCACGGAATATGATATTCATTGAAACCCCCAAGGGCAACATTTGCAAATCATCGGCCATTGGAAAAGTATTGCAGAAACGTATATTGTATGGGATGAATGCAAAATGGCGAACAAAACATCGCTCAAGGCTCTTGCTCGATCATTGCAAGATTCGCGTGGAAACATCAGATCGACACCAGAGGATGAAATAAATTCTTGCCTGGGATACGCACTTTGTTGTGACTTGGAAAGACGTTGAAATTAAATACAAATATGCGTGTTCAGATGCGAAATGATCGATCATCTGAGATACTCTCTCATCAGTTGCTGGAAATTGGGAACGAATAGGTACCGGTTGATTAGCAATTTAGTAACATAAAAAGAAGAATTGGTTGAAAAAGTATTTACCAATATTCAAATTAATTACAAGAATCATGATTGGCTGAGAGAACGAGCTATTCTTGCCACCAAGAACAAATACGTCTACGAACATAACAATATTAATCAGTCAACTTTTTATTTTTTACTTGTGGCATTAAGCCCAGTCGACATCGAGGTCATTAGAGGCGGGATGGGACTGGGGACAAGGAACGGGAAGGAATTCGGCCGTGGCCTTTTGAAGGAAGCTTCCCGGCATTCGCCTGGAGTGATTTGGGGAAGCCTTGGAAAACCCAAATCTGGATGCCCGGACGGGGATTCGAACCGCCATTCTCCCGAAAGTGAGACCAGAGCGTTAACCACTCACCCACCACGCTCGGTTGATTCAGTCAAACATCCAAAGCGAGACTGTCACTAACAAGTCCGTCGACACTGTTGTGGAAAGTGATTATTTATCCAACAGAATTTTTGAATCCACTCGATTTGCCAGGGATGCCACCGCACGTACTGCAATTAAAAATCGTGGTGCCAATTGTCATGTTGCGAAATATCAACCAAAATAAGGACCATTCATAGGTGAAGATTTGCTCATTCCTCGCTTCCTATGTTTCCAAAAGATATGACATTTCAGATTAAGAGATGAAATTCGCAACTCGATTGACATTTTCAATCACCATCAACAAAGTTCAGGGCCAATCGTTACAATTGTGCGGTTTAGAATTAGACACAGGTTCCTTCTCACGTGTTGCGTGGTCTAGAGTCGGCAAAGCAATCTCTACACCTGTACAGACAAAGGAACAACAAAACATATTGTATACACACAAGCATTGTGATATTAGAAATGTGTGCTTTCTCTTCTCTTTATTTTCGAATTAACCAAACCGAGCCACAGCAGCGGGTGGTCAGATACAGCTAGTAATTACGTAATAACCAAGCAAGTTAGTGTCGACATTCTCCGAATTACGGTCCTGTATTGCAGTGAACTAAACATATTTCTTGCATGTACAAGGTAAGGAGGCATCGTTTGGCACAAAAATCAATGCCTAACACATGCCTGAGTTCCAAACAAATTTATTACAGATATACATAAGGATGCAATGCACAATGAATGAAGGAAATTTTAAGTAAAATGGTATTAATATAATAAATGACAATGTGACCTCAAAATAAACACTTCCAATTCTATTTCTAAAAAGCATGTGTTAAGGTGTTTGTAATTAATATCGTATAAATATAAGACATGGAAAATATTTTCCTTGGTAATAAGATTTTTGAAGTAGACGCGGTAACAAAAATTGTCTTAAGTTGGCAATTAATTTATTTTCCAGTCTAAAAAAAAAAACTGAAAAAAATTGTTCCTAATAAATGTTCTGACATTCTAAACCTCCAAGAACACAATTTTACCAAATTTTATATCCAATATTCAGGTTTACGGCTGAAAATTAAAAGAAGTCATCTGTAACTCTGATATGACTCTAAGATGAGTTCAGTTAAATAGTGCAGTTACTTATTCTACGGAAAACTGCTTTAAATATTGAAACCTGAAGATATTGGTGAATTAGAAAGAGCAAAAGCCACAGCGCCATTGGGGAGAGAATTAATGGAATTCTAATGTTGCATCTTGACAGGTGTAAATGGTGTTGTAAAAAGAGAATCTTGTGTGTCAGTTCTTCTGAATTTTTATGTACCGCGTGTCAAAGGTATGTGGAGACTGATACAATTTACAGACTGTTTGCAGTCAGTGGAAATTTTATGGAAGAATTTGGATTTCCTTCTTCTTTCATGTGCAAGAGAACTGCAATACCTTCAGCATCTGTCTTAAAGACTTGTAAATAACTGTTTCTCATTTCTGTGGTGCCTCCCTTCCCCAAATCAGTCCTCGAACACACCTGTACAGTTCTTGTACTTTTTCATACCTTTCATTTATTTCCTTCCTGTTTTTCCATTTCTATTACACTTCCAAAACACTTTAACTCCTAGAAAACCCTCAGTTTCTTAGCCCAGCACACGGAATTCCAATTACCTTCGTATTATTTAATCTTTTTTGTAGTGAATAGCAATCTACAAGATTTCTCTAGTTTTTCACACGCATCGAGTTATTGTTGGCATTATGACACGCAGTTTTTTCCACATCATTTTCAAACAAAATGTCTTTCAAGTTATCCTAACCGATCTTCAAGGTCATTACTTAATCTACAACAACAATGAATAGAAGCCTGGGCACGTTGTATAAACTGTACCGTCTCCAAACCTAGGTCCTAACAACTCTCACATCCCTCATATATACTCTTAACTCTCTAGACCAGTTCCTTGTTAACTCTTTTCACTTTCAACGCTTGTTAAACTATCCTTATGCAGAAGCAGCACTGATCTTAATGCAAACATTAAATCAACTGTTGACCTTCTCTTGTTTTTCCACTTATTTCCTCGTCATTCCCTCTATTAACTTCTGAGATATAGCCGGCCTCGGTAGCGTAGGGGCTAGAGTGCTAGTTCCGCGTGCCGAAGGCCGCCGGTTCGAATCCGGCCGCGGGCATGGATGTTAAGTGTTGTGTGTCTGTGTGAATGTCCTGTCCGTCCTGTGGCGTCCATACATTGAAGAAATACAATAAATACACTGGATTACGACTTATATACTGAAAGCAATTATAATTACATTGAGCTGGCCTCCGTTGCCAAATGCCATTTAAAAAAAAAAAATCAAAAAAAAAAAAAAAAAATCAAAAAAAATCTGAGATATTGACGCAGAATGACACATTTGTTTATCATCTCCATTATCGAAAGTTTACATTCTGAAATCATTTCTCTGTCAATTCTCATCTAACAACTGTATTCCCACAACAACCTTTACTCTTATCATGTTCACTTGTACTTGCTCCACGCCAAGCGCTTTGCCGATCATCATTTTTCCTAATGCATTTCGTACTTCTCTGAATTTAATTAATAATATCAGTTATGGAATCCTAAAGCGATTACCCAAACCAAATCTAACTGAGCTCCTTTGCATACACTTCAGTACCTGTATCTGGGCTCCATACCAACCATCCATACGTTCAACCAAACACCTTATTTCAAACTGTGGAAGTAGTACGAGCCGAACGGCGAAAGATTTCCCACCAAAACACCCCAAATGATAAGAACGTTTTCTTTGACACGCATTTTGTTTTTCTTATCACCATTTTTAAACTAAAATAAGAAGAAATAAATTTATAAACTTTTTCACAATATTTCCAATATACCGATTTGCACCAAATAAAGAAAAGTTATGGAATTTCATTTCAAGAAACTAATATCAAGGACATATGTTCTATATATTTTCAGGCACAAACTGAAGAATGGTGTTTCATCGGTTAGAAATGATTTATGTTTTACCATTCTTCCTTAAGCCACAGGACCCAAACGTAGTATAATTTGTATATCAATCCAGTTCATAGCAAAGAGATTTGTTTTTAAAGACGTACGGTTACTGATATTTGAATTCGTGTCGCACACAAACCATGCGTGCCAGAAAACTAATAGTGTTAATTACCTAACTTTATTTGTAACGTATTATAGTTTAAACTTTTAGAAGTGTAGAGTGTTAACCCTAGTATGCAATTGTTCTTATTAAGCGTATGGACAATCTGAATTATGTAGGGGAGCTCTGATGATCGTAGGTACAGCGCCCGTTTCCTTATAGGCATGTTTCAAACAAAATCAGTTGCATATTGAGTAGATGACTATGACCAGTGTAATAGGCATAGTATGTTATGAAATAAAAGGGGAAGTTGATATCCGCTATCTCAATGTAAATCCTTCAGTAATGGAAAGACATCAACTTAGTGGAACAGTTAACTTTCTCAACTGAAGCAGGAATTACTATGAACAGTGAATACATTTCCCCCTCTTGGGAAGTTTGGACTGAGCCTTGTGGATTAGTGGTTATCTCTCTGGTCTGTCAGTCGTGAAGATAGTAATTTGATCACCAATCTGGCCATTCTGATTTCGGTTTTCAATTTTTTTCCTGAAATCACTCCAGGCGAACGCTGTGATAATTCCGTCAGGAATGCCATGTGCGAATTCCTTCTGTAATATTCAGTGTAGATGAACGCTCACTAATTGAATAATTAATGATAAAAGTATTAATATTAATGATATACATCATGAAATTAAGGTTAATGACAACTTAGAATTATTCTTCTAATGTGAAGTAAAGTAATACGAGAGTAGACGAGAAAGCATTTCGTGAAAGGAGTAAGAGAGAGAACATTTATTTTAGAAGCCGGCTATTCCCCTTACCTGCCATTGAACTAGTACACTAGTACACTAGAACCCTTTTTTTTTTTTTTTTTTTTTTTTTTACTTTACGCCTCTTCGACGTCGAGGTCATTAGAAGCGGGAAAGAAATGGGGGCAAGAAACGGGAAGATATTTGGCCATGGCCTTTGGGGGAACCATCCAGGCATTAGCATGGAGTGATTTAGGGAAATCATGGAAAACCCAAATCTGGATGGCTGGGCGGGTATTTGAGCTCCGTCTTCCTGAATGCGAGACCAGAGCAATATCGCTCACCCACCACGAAATAGCAGCTATGAAACAGGTTACGTTCTTATCAAAACCTGGTGAACGGAAACCATGGCAAGTAGTGAGTCAAGTTAAACTTCATCTCCGATCATCCAGTAGTACAACTAAGGTTACCAGATACAGGATTATAATTCCGGGACATTTCTGGGGTTAATTTTTTATTTTATTTTAATGGTATGTTTAAGACTTGAACAAATATTCAAATTAATTTTAAAAAGTTGTATTTTAGGTAAAAACTATGCTACATAATATATATATATATAAATATATTATTAATTCAACTTTGGTTGAAAATCACTACGTCATAGTTGAACAGTTTGTTCTCTGGTCGTGGTTAAGGTGGAGCGCTCCTCTACCTCCCACTGCGAGCGCGGCATGGCCACCGTGGTATCTTAAGTTTGAGAAAAAACTGGTATACGGGAATTCCGGGACAGTAACGTTTAATTCCTGGACACGGGACCAGACACAAAATTCCGGGACATTCCCGGATTTCCCGGCCATCTGGCAACCCTAAGTACAACCCATAAGGCATGGATGTTAAGATACAGTCAATAGCTTATGTTGTCACGCACCAGGTAAGTGCGAGAAACTGTTGTCTTATTGTGTTATTGTGTCTTATTCTCCATTTGAGACGCTGCTTAAAAATATCGAAGGCCAAAAGTGATCCTAGGCACTGCATCGATCAACTCCACTTTTATTTCTTCATGACTTAAATACAAAAAGTAAGTCTCCGTGTAGATTTTAAATATATAATTATATGTCTGAAGATATAAGCAGTTTAGCTTTAAGCATTCTTTGATAAGCATGTACGTGAAAGTGAACAAATGATAGACTTTCAATATACTGAATTTAGTAAATATCTTACATATGAAAGATTATTAATTAATTTGTAGTGCGTAACTGTCACAACTACAATAATCTTCTAGATGTGGTCAATAAATAGATCTGTAGTGAAGAGTCGGTTAAATAATAGGAAAGATTACTAGTGGTTAGTAACATAGATTAGGTCTCTCAGAAATCTGTCAAAGATGGCAGACCTGCATAATGGGTGGTATGTTACATCACACAGGCAATCAGTAAAATCAAATAGGTGACCGTTCATAATGTGTAGACGGGTAACGTGTTTCTGATAGGGCACACGCATTGCGACTTGAAGTAAGGTTACAACTGGCTACTATTTACAGAAGTAGTAGTCATATTCATTAGCACTTTTAGATTTAGGACTATTCCACTTACTGTTCCTACCCTTTAGAAGTTTTTAGGCTCTCGACGTTGACCATCCGTAAAGCCTTAATAATGGTAAAATAAAAAATTAGGGATATTTGGGATTTAACCCAGTTTTTATAGGCCTATCTATTCTAACGATTTCTTACCTCATCAAGAGTCAGGGCTTCTAATGTTGAGCTCCAAGAACTATACTTTGTCTTAGCGATCTTGGAGAAAAGTGCATCCTTGTATTTGAAGTGTTCCGCTTCCTTTCCTAAGTCGCTAGCTCAAGGCAAACCGACGTGCAATGTTACCGCGGCTGTTGCTGCGACCATTAAAGAATACGGTGGCGAAAGCAGTGAGACGAGACCAGTGACGTTGTTCAGAAGTGGACAGTTCATTACTACAGCCACTTTGCAGGAAATGCTCTCTAGCCACGGAATATCGCAGTTGAAGAGCTGCATCGAATTGTCGCCTCGGTTATTCTGAAAGCATTGGCGTGTTCCTCTACTGTGAAGCTGTGTGCTCAACGTGTTCTCCACTGACGTCACGAGGAAGTCTATCTAGTGCAGCAGGTAAAAGGAACCTTGTAGGAAACAGGCTACATATTAAACATCAAGAGCTGCTTTTGCATGTATCTTGATGTGCAAACCATTGTTAACAACTTTCAACAAAATTTCTGAAAAGGAGCATTAATGAAAATTTTATTGGATCAAGATACACCTAAAAATAAAGTAAAATATGTTATTTTGTATTCTTGAATAGATCTGAGAAAATGGAATTTAATCATACAATTCATGTCTGCAAATAATGATGCTTTATCCCGTCGTAGATTTATTGTTTATTTCTTTCCTCTTTTTTTCCTAAAAATATCTTCATAAGCTTTATTCTCCCTCCTCAAGAGTTAAGAAATTCGCTGTGGCTATTCAGTAGAGATGTCTCACAGAAATAAAATTCATTCGTAGAATACTTGTGTATTTAGACGTATACATTTTTACTCTTTCGAGTAAAGTGTGTTTATATGAAGTCTAGCTACGCCGTCCGATTTGGAGATGTAAAAACTTATTTATGTTTTCAGTTCCCTGAAGTCAATTTCACTGTTTTCGCACGCTGCCTCTGTTCATCTTGACAATCTTTTAATTAATGAAATAGCTAGAACACTAATAATTTACATTTTGAATACTTAGGCCTGTTTCGTTAAGCTGCTGTACTAATAATGACTTTTCATCCGTATATTGCAGCTACAAAATAAAACTTCCTTTTGGCATAGGCCTACGTATTTCGGTTTATTATACCATCATCGGTACCTTAAACAAGTTATGTACATGTTTTCATGTTTAGAATATATGTTTTGTAACTAATTGTATCAATTTGTTACTTAAATGTTAGTTAATAGCCTTTTTCTGCTTTACTTACAGTTTTTGTATATTACATTATATTTGGGAACTGCTCCATATCAGTCTTGTTTTCCTGCATCTTGAGTAATTTTCATTGTACAAACATGTTTACCCACATTACTATTTTCAACTTGCAGCTTGTAAATACAGACGTTTATTATTACTGTTAATATCTTATTTCCGTAGATGCTATAGAAAATGTATTACCAACCAGTTTTGTTTTGTTTTTCATGCAGTTGAGTTGTATTATTTTTGTTATAGCGGTGTTTCTTTTAATGCGATTTCATTTTAGTGTCCTGAATAATGTCTGGTTTGTGAGATTGATGTATTCGTTGATCACATTTCCCACTTCGTTTAGAGCTTTTTGTGTATGAATTGTCAGCATGTTTTTCCTGTGGTTGTTGATTGTCAATATTTGTATATCTGTTTCTATTTCTGTATTTCCATACTTATTTTCAAGTAAATGATCTGCAAAGGTAAAATGATTAGAGCATCTTAATGCCCTCAAGTGCGTTTAGTATTGAACTTCAAATTTTCCAGCTGTTTGTCCAATGTACATAGCCTTACACTGTTGGCAGGTCAATTTAGATATTTCTAACTAATGGTATTTAATTTCTGCTGTATTCCTATTAAAGTGATTTTGAATGGCATTGTTGGTTCTGAAAGCCATATTTATTCCCATTTTTCTGAAAATGTTACTGATTTTGTATACGTTTGTGTTCAAGTAGGTCATTGTGTTCCATTGTCTGTTTTTTTGTCGTGTTTTGTTAATGAGTATAGTTTGGGTATAATATATTTAATGGGCTTGGTGTGTTTCTTGACCATATTTGCATATTCTTTTTTTTAATTTTGTAGTTAATCTTTTGCACCACTGTTGGTGTCATAGCCATTAAGGGATGCTGTCAGCATAATATTCTTGAATTGTATAATTTTCTTTATAGAGGGATATCCTCAATCATTCTGAGTACATATATCTGATAGCAGCTTGTTTTTGGTTGATGGAGTGATTGGAAGTAGCATGTATAATTGTGTCTGTAGTGGTAGGTTTTCTGTAAATCTGAAACTATGTTTATTGTGTATCTCTTTAATCATTATTTCCAAGAAGTGTATCTGGTTTTTTTTATTCTTTTCTAATGGTGGAAGTTGAAGTTTGTGTGTATTTTGCTAATATTGTGAAAATCATCAATACGTTGATGTGGTTCATCTAGAAGACAGATTATATCATCCACATATTTGAACCAATATAATACCTTATACTGTTTCCCATGTAGTTGATTTTCTGGAATATTTCATTCTCTATATTCATAAAAAATAGATGGCATTATTCCTGATATTGGACTCCACATGGGTAACCTTCTTCCTGTATGAAGTATTCATTATTAAAACTGAAATATTTTTGTGAAGTTATTAAGTTCAGAAGATCAATTATTTCTGTGATAGTCTAGAGGGAATGTTACTGTGAATTATAAGGTTGTTTTCTATCTGATGTAGTTTTGAGAACATACTTTCTACCTCATCTGATACGATTTTTGCTGTGTCAGAGATCCAAGTGTTCAGTATATTTTCTATAAGGTGTGTTGTGTATATTATGTTACTATTTTTGTGTCTTTAAAAAGTTAAAATTTGAAAATAATAGTGTGTGCAAACATGTTTTGTGCATCAAAAATGCACAGAGAGTGTTGTGGTACTCAAGAAGCAGGAAAAAAATACTGATATAGATCAGTTTCCAACTATAATTTAATATAGAAAAACTGTAAGTAAATTAAAAAAAGGCCATAACTAACATTTATTAACAAATTAATACTATTAGTTCCACAACATGTTATTCTAAATGTCAAAACTTGTACATAACACCGATGATGGTATAATAAATCGAATCGCGTATGCCAAAAGGAAATGTTATTTTGTAGCTGCAATAGACGGATTACTAATACTATTTATTACCATTACTAATATTTAAAATTACATAAAAATCAAATTTAACTTTTTATGATCTAATCCACATTTTTTATTGTATTTCCTGTTTTTTCATAACTTTGTGATACATTTTTCGAGTCTTTTATTCAATAAATAATATTCTAACAAGCATAAGTAATAATAATTTATCTCTTGAGATATTAGTGATGAAAGTTATAGTTTGATATTATTTCTGAAATAATCTGGAAATTTCACGTTACTGTGATGACTGACATTCCAATAAATCACTAAATATCGTGTAATTTCATATTTTGAGTTTGGTCACAACTGATTTTGTTTTCACCTGTGGCTGTTTTCCGCTTAACTTAATAACATATGACGGTTCTTAATTTTTTTTTTTAAATAGAAAATATCAAGATACCCTCATTTCCAAATCAAACAATAATAGAACCAAAATGTTTATGCTGCGTATCATGTTCAGTTCTGATTTAACGATGGGAGTAATCCAAATTTATTAGAAAGAATGATGAAAGTTTAATGTTGCATCAAAATCTATATATTGCGTGTTAGTTAGTTATAACCCGTTATTCATGGTGAAATTCTTCGGCAATTACAGAATTTAATGAAATTTTTACCTTGTCTTTTTGAGTGTATAATTTCGAGAAAAGAATTTTTCATTGGCTAGATTGGGATATTGATAGTGCAACTGTAGCATAATTTTCAGGTTGGATTATGCTGCTACGATGGAGGCACATTGTACAGCCGGTTAGAACCAATACCACTAGATCTTTGACACTACACGAAAAAATTATTGTAGTTATTGTTATGAAATTAGTCTTGAAATTGTCAGTAATAAATGTATATTCTGAATGAGGACGTAAATAAAGCCATGAGAGAAAATTATTATCAAAAATAAAATTTTCTTTTACACTGTGACTGCTGTCTGATCTCACGCTGTAGTATTTGATAAAGGCAGTAAAAATTAATAAAAGTTTTGCGGAGCTTACTAGTTATTCCATAGGGTCTGTAATTTTTGGCTTTCTATGTTTGAAAAGCAAAGCTTCTTTTACAAAGTCTCCAGAACTAAAAACTCCAATTAATCTTTTATTAGACATTTCATTCATGCTAATGATTGATATATCTTGGTTAAACGCGACGGAATTTTTCCGCCACAGTATTTTCAGAATGTTATGATGAATTTTGTAATAAGTCATTGTTCCTGGAGCCTGTGTTATCCGAAAATATAATCCAAAGTTAAATACATCTTCAAGCAATATAATTTACATAAATTAAATATTAATTAAAGAACTGAAACGTAAAGATAATGAGAAATTTCTGGTCAGTGTAAGGTTATCATTCTGTCTTGCACTTTTTCTCAATTTACTAGTAACTGTTGATTTAATTGCAAAAGATAAAAATTCTCGCTAGAATTTTGGGGATTCAAACGCATTCCTCCTCCTCTTAATTTTAAGTAAATGTCCACATTGTGACAAAAAGTTATCCCAGATATCAGACAATTTTCGGAGCAAGGGAATGTACCATGTGTCTCTGATTAATTATTTAATATTACATGCCTGACAATGCTTGAAGGAAATAAGTTTTATCAAATGATGCGCAAAATAAAAATGTGTAGGAGTCTATCGGTGTTTCTTTACATAAAGCACCCATTTCTTCTCAGAAACATTCCTACAAATTATTATTTTTGGTTTACAGAAAGTGTTTCCAGGTAAAACACAGTAAATAAAGAAAATAGCATTTCCGTACTGAAGGGAAGATGATATGCCCTGTCTTCAAATAAGAGATTTACTAACACAACTGTTCAAAGGGGTAAATTTTCTTTTGCAGATGAGGGGGTCAAGGACTGGAATAAATTACCAAGCGAAATAATAGACAGTTTACCAAAGATAGTTAAAAAGTTTAAAGTTGCAATTTGTAAAAGGCGGCCGTAGGTAGGAGATGAAAAATCATGACATGGGTAAGAATGGGTATAGGGATATTGTCACCGGAGCCTGTGCTCATGACAACTGAAATTAAATTATATTAAAATTCGTTCACTAATTTTCTGTTAAACGTAATAGAAACAATTATATTATTTATCTACTATGTCTCATACACATGTTAGCAAAAGCAACTATAACTCTTAAAGTTTCGAATAAACGTAATATCTCAGAGATTAATTATATACGACACTCAGTTAACTCTTCATCTCGTTACATGATCTATTTGTAAAAGAACTATTGCTACTTCAGGTCTCTGTTTCACTGCTAGGCATGTACTTATTTATGCAGTGGCAGTGAGTGAGATGAATTGAGTATATCTCTATTGTTCTTATTTCCACAGGTAAGTCTTACCTACACTAATTCGCAATGTATGCGCTAACTTTATTAATTAGTTAAATAGCTTGAGTAACAAGTTATCAAAAAGTAGAAGCTCACATGAGATTAGCAGAGAACTTTAGAATAAAGATCATGTATAGTCGGTATCCTGAAATACGTTGTAACAGTTTAACCTCTTTGTGTGATTACTATAAGTGATGAATAAACTGAAAAATCGTCTGTACGTAAGCATTTGTCTGATTGTAACCGACGCAAAAACTATTGCAGAACTTTAAACATTCAGTTGAAGTATTCTGGTCATTGCCTCCGTGATTTGAACTACGATAACCGATATAAATTTACACGTTCTCATGTTATAAAGAATCTTACTCGCGTCCATTTGCATTAGATCTCCAATGTTATCCTCTGAAATGTAAATCCATACGAAGTAATAAGCAAATAAACTTTACAATGAGTCCATTTAATGAAGTCAAATTTTTAATCCAAATGATAATTTTCTCATCTTTCCAGAAGGCGATTCGGAAGATTCTTTGGGAACCCCGAAGTATGATTTAAGTCTGTTCGTGCAATGAACGATCACAGCAAGTTCTGCATAGTAAAATTTCGCTTTCTGCATAGTAAAATTTCGCTGGATTCGTAAAAAGATATCCCATGCCATCTTTCCAGAGACCAACTTTGATCACTTTGAACAAAGTTTAATACGCAGCGAACGGAGTTGACGGGCCCGAAAAGGCGCTTTGTGAAAGTTCAGAGCACAAAGTGGTGATGAGGAAAACTTAACTTTAAAGAGGAAGATATTTTTTTAATACTGTTTCCCTGCGAAACAGTAAACTGCTTTCTCGAATTTACGGTCCTAAAAATACAATCATTTCATGTAGTTTAGTGTTAAATCTGCATTATGGCGATTTATCAAAGAACTCGCTGATTTTATTGTTATTCGTCTGCATTTCTTCCTGCATCAGGTACGGTGAATATTGCTTGCAACTTAAAAAAAAAAAAAAAAAAAAAAAAACCTGATATGATTTGTTGTAAAATATAAATTATATCTATCAGCCATGACATACAAGGGTCATCAAAGACGCAAAAAAACGTAAAAAATTCTACCATGGCCTTTTGAAGGAACCATCCCGTCATTCACCTGGAATGATTTTGGGGAACCCTGTAAAAACGAAATCTGGATGGCCGGACGTGGATTCGACTCGACGTTTCCCTATCTTTAGGCCAGAGCGTATACCGATCACCCACCACGGTCCGGTAACAATACAGGAAACAATGAAATATGATTCTAACTCCATCTATCGCTTCTTTGTGTCAGGTAGTCAGCTTCTAAATCGGTGGTGAGTGAAACTCGCACCCAATAAAACAAATTACATGGTGTTAGCGAAGAAAAAGCAGCTGAAACGAAACCCTACTATGAAGATATATAAAATGAAAAAACGCAGAGGTCCAGTCAATAGATACTTGGGCTTGTGGCTGGATGAATGCCAGTACATTCGGGCCCATCTGGAGGAGGTCTGTGGAAGAGCTCTACAGGCAATGAATAGAATCATAAGTATAGGTCATAGACAGTTCTAGATCTCAGCTCTGACAATGAAAGCGTACCACAATGGTATCATCAATCGTCGGCTACGCAGCTAGCGTCTGGGCCAAACACCTCAGAAAAGTTAAGCCGAAGGAGAGAATCCGGAGGCCACAACGAACAATACTAATCAAGCTCACAGGCGCATATCGTACAACATCATCAGCCCTAACAGTAGCAGCAGGTGTAATGCCCCTGGATCTAGAAGTGAGGAGACGCGGAGCAACATACTAGCTGAGGTTGAAGAAATAGTTGAGAAACTAGCACAAAGGAAGAATTGTGGAATGCATTGATTGAGGAATGGCAAAACGAGTGGGACAGTAGCGAAACTTGTCGTAGACTACATGTACAAATTAATAATTTGAATATAACATTCATCTCATATCTGGAATAATAGATTATAATTTGTCACACAAAATATTGAATCTCAGATTTCTTATGCGTACACTGCCTGAATGTTTAATTCATCAATATTTTTGAACTTGTGAATTGGAGGTTTTGATTATTTCATCTAAAATTGCAATCATTAACAGAGAGCATGAGAGGCATGACGCGCTCGTGAGACACGCGTAGCGTGGTGGTCCGCAAATTGAGACGCAGTTTACATGTGGCGTGCGTACCACTCGCGTCTGAAAATACACGACACGCGAAGAGAACATTTTTTTTATTGTTATTAACATTTGTCATTTTTTAGAATCATATGGTGCCGAAAGTGGAGTTTTGCTTTATTCCTTGCTGAATAAGAAATTTAAGTAAACTAACGAGTATATTTTGTCTAAAACGAAACGTGGATAAAAAATTCATCACAGTTGATATTGGAGCTGTGGGCAGATTTATCAATGGAAATGTATTGCTGGTAGTGCATCGGCAATGAAAATAATGTAACACCTCTGTCTCCTGAAAGTATACCTACGATTGCTAAGCCGATGGCGTACTTTTTTTTTTTTTTTTTAAAACTAGATCTTTCTTTTAAAAGAAAAAATACAAGGAGGCATGTAACTGAAAATTATAAACACAAAATTTTTAACGTCTGAATGTTTCTAGCTCGACAAACTACGGAATGCGCCTTCGGTATACTGTCTTCATGGTTTCGTGTGTTCAGGAAACCATTTGATAGTAAAGTGGACACGGTGAAGGATATTGTATAATCAGCTCTCATTTTGAGCAACTACTTACTTTAAAATAATAACTGTAGAGATACAAGTATAGAAAAGATGAAGATGTAACATACCTGTTTCATTAGAAAACACATTAAAAATAAACTTATTAACAATAAAATAATGATTTTCTAAAATAAAAAAGGTTGACGCTATATATTATGTAACATTGTATGCCTTAAACGTTATTTCACATAATAAAAATATGTTAATAAATTTTAAATCAAATAAAATTAATGCTCAATGATTGTTGAATATAAAAAAAAAGAAATAAAAATATTTGGCATTATGGGGATTTGAACCCGGGTTCGTAAAACGGTAAGCATGTGCCAGATCCCATACACCAGGACAAAGCTTTAAATTTGAGGATAACAATTTTCTTCATAACTACGGCTCATTTTGAAGGACTGGTTGTTGTATAGACTTATGGAGTAAATCCTTTCAACATATATTTGGGTGATCGAAATCTGTTCTCAACATGTCTGATGGTTTCCAAGTTAGTAGTGGTAGCAGAAGATGTGAACGATACCAAACTGTTGCAGCAAACTCAATCACTACATGAACAAGAAACTTCATCAGCTATTTTCAAAGTGAGGAAGAATTTCAGTTAGTGTTTCCATAATTGAGCAGCAGTTCCGTTTCATGGTCAATCCGTTATGATTGGAAAATAGTGACAACATACCACACTTCATTTGTGTAAGTTTTACATCCTATAGGTTATGTGGGGTCATGTTAGAGCGAACGTTATTTTTTGATGTACTAATTAGAAAAATCCTTTCCTTAGTATGTACGATATGTATTAACGAAAAATTGAGAAATGGCTATTTGTGGAAATATGGATAACATTAATTGTACTTCAGATTACAAAGATTACAATTAATTGCAGTGACACCCCAAGTCCAATTATTCAGTTTTTTTTACATGTTTTGTATAATAAAGCTCTTTGTGCTACATCTCTGCCTTTATCAACTTTTTGTTTTAAAAAAGTACAGACTAGAGGGTTAACGATACCACACGTTCACAAGCGTGGCGCGAGAACTGTGCCTCGACCTCAGCGCCGCGCGACTGTGAGCAGCCGCGAGTCGCGCCGCGTAGCGTCGTTTTCCCAATGTGGGCTGTTGTATTTGATTCCGTAGTTTTAAAAAAAGCTCGCTGTGCTGCGTCACTTCACACGCGCTATACGCGTCTCAATTTGCGCCTAGCCTTAAGGTACGTTCTCACGCAAGCGCGATTAACTCTCTACAGTTACTCTAGGAAGGCGTCTATTTGAGAGTAGATTTTCGTTAGCTCTCGGCAAACTGCTCGCGCGGACACTTCTCGCGAGAACTCTCCAAACCCTGTCCACCGGAGAGCAAGATGGCGACGTACAATAGCTGTGATCATACTAGCTGTTACGAAAAACAGGATAAACTGAGTAGGAAAATCTGATGGATTAAAAGGAGAAGTGTTTTTGAATCCGAACATACACTAACACCAGAATTACATATCGAAGACACTCTACAGCTTAGATACTTTTCTAGGTTAATGAGCTGTGAAGTCGAGTTTGTTATAGAATTTGTGGGACACATAATTTTTAAACAGGACACTAAAATGGGAAGATCAATACCAGCGTGTAATGGTTACTCTTCGATTTTTTTTTTTTTTTTTTTTTTTTCTTGCATCAGGTAAAGGGTCTAGCGGAATAAGACAGTGAAAAGTGCCCCTGGCCCATCCCGTTCATGGGGCATACCAGTTCATAGATCTTGGTTAGCATAGCCTTCGGATCGGACTGTAGAATCATCAATGGGCACTATATCTACGGTTCAGATTTCAGACCTGTCTGAGTGATGCAACATAGCGAAAAAGATAAACACTGAATCGTTAAGATTTATAATCAACGTGATAATAGAATTTTTATTTAGAAGCAGTTTATGAGGTGGTTAGCCAGACGGATTTAGGGAGTTCAAGAGTTCCATGGAATACCATTCAAAGTTGTTTATTTCTTCATGTTGAACAGAATCAGAACTAAGATAAAATTTTTCCTGTCCCGGGAACAAATTGGAAATGGCATATTCATTAATGGCTCTACAATCCTCGATTTTTGGACATCAAATCTCCTTTGAAAAGAATTTGGAAACACTTTGTCCATTAATTTCTGTGGCATAGGATATTGTGGTAATAATAGTTACTATCGCAATTACAATGACAACTTTTCGGAATTTCGACCGCTTCATTGTGGTAATCTGTTCGAACTTTCTATATCACCATTAGCCAATTTAAGTAACCATTCAGTGAAAAGGGATCATCATTTGCCCTCATGTTTTGAGTTAACTATAAATTATGCGACCATAAGAGAGACTGTATTTTCTCTGTCTGTTAGTTGAAGCAGATTGACAACAGATGGAACCTTCTACATTCTTTATGCAAATCCGGTTTTTTTAAAAAGGATTTTTAAAATTTATGTTTTCATTCAAAAACTTTTCTTAAACTATTTGTCTGTTTTTCGTCATTAGCGGGGATCGTAATCTTCAAAATAATGTCTCAATCTTTAATTTTGTTCAAGTATTAAGGAAGATATGGTGTATCGAAGAAAAGAAAGAAAAAAAACCTTTGAGAAATAATATACGAACATACACGAGCATATACGAGCGTATATGATACCCGCATCGCAGCATAACCACACTGTAACTTCATTCTGTTTTTATTCAATTTAGTCTGCACACCGAATAGAAAGAGGTAATACAATATCGTCACCAATAATTTATTATCCTTTAAACGAAAATAAGTGAATATATTTCTCTGTTGTCTTACACGAGTGGCAGACTGTAACCTCACATCATTCCTTTAGCATCATCCTCTCTGTTTCTCTTTGCTTCGGTCTGGTTTTTGTACAGACACTGAAAATATTTCTTTGTTTGTATTACATTCAAGATTCTCGCAGAATTGTTTCTTCTGACAGATCGAATCACAATAATGTATACAGATATGATCGAGTGGCTGTATAAGCACATGTTCCGTACCTAAGAGCACAGTGAATTGTAGGTGTCCCAAGACACAACACTTTTACCTGGAGAATGGATGGTTATAGCTCAGCTGGTTCTGATTGACCTTTTCCTGCATACTTAGTGTTAACAGTATTAAAATTCAATGTATAAAGTCGGTATCTTAAAAAGATTAGTTTAACATAATAATATTCTGGTAAAATAAAATTATTTGAGGAAGAAAAATAACGGAGCTGACATCAATTATCGGGATAGAACCTAGTGAGTGAGCGGTAACACTTGGGCCTGGAATTTGGGAGAACGAGTGTTCGAATACCAGTCAGACCACCCAGATTTCGGTTTCCCATGGTGATTATTATTATTACTCCGCGATTCACTAAAAGCGGGAGGGTGCATTACACCAATCCTTATGTGTAACCACTTGTGCGTATGAAGGGATATACCGGATATGGCCGGAGGCGCCCATAGGCTATTTTGAGGAACCATTCCGGTAATTGCCTGGAACGATCTGGGAAAACCATGGAAAGCCCCTACAAGGATGGCCGGAGGTGTTTATAGATACCTACTCCTATCGGAATCGTAAGTTCTCTCTCTCGATAACTCCTTCCTATTCCACTCCCTAATCGCTCGTGGAAAAAAGGAGTATGGAAATGTATCGGTTTAGGCCCTGAGTTCTCTTAACTTATTTTCTTGGCCATTCATAGATATGAATGTAGCTGGTAGTAAAATGTGTTTGCCGTCATCCTGAAATAGTTCAGTCGTGAATTTTTCAATCAGCTTCTTCCGAGAGCAACGCTTTCGGTGTTCCAGGTCTTTCCAACCCAATTCACTCAACATCCCACTTACGATTTCACTCCAGCTATATATACCTGTAATGAATCGGGTGTCTCTTCGTTGGACCTTCTCCAATGCATCCATTAACTGCTTTTGATAGGGACCCCATACAGAAATATTTTAAGTGAGGACGCATCAGAGCTATGTATGCAATCGACTTAACTACCGGTGTTTTAAATTTCGACCTTATTTGGAAATTTCCTTCGCAATATGTTAATTCCACAACAAATTATTACACTTAGGTATTTACCGTAATCTACTGTTCTAAGAACAGTGCCATTAATTTTATATTCAGAGCTAAATGGTGTCACTTCTTTACTTATATGCATGGCTTGGCATGTTTTAGCGTTTAACTCCAGCTGCTAGTCTTTGCACCAAGCGATTACTTTCATAACATTGGCTTGTAACAAAGCGCAGTCGTCCTGGAATTTTATTTCATGATAAATAGTAGCATCATCCGCAAACAGTCTTTTTTCCCTTATTACGTCGCATAAATCATTAATGTATATGAGAAACAACGGAGGCCCTATAACAATTTTGGGGTGATGAAAATTCACCATTGAGAACTACACACTGTGTTCTACTCTTCAAATAGTTTGCAACACAGTCACATATTTGTCTAGATATACCATAACTACGAAGTTTCCTGAGTAATCTTGTATGAGGCACAGTGCCGAATGCTTTTTTAAAATCTGATAGAACTAAGTCAACATGCGATTGCCTTTATATAACCCGGCACAACTCGTGAATTAAATTGTGCAAGTTGTCTATCGCAATATGGACCTTTCCTGAATCCATGCTGGCTTGAGTTTAAAAGGTCCTCTTTCATACAAAAACCGCATAACATTTGAATAAATGATATGTTCCAAAATGCTTAAAAATATTGAAGTTATCGAAATTGAGGATCATTAACATACCCACTTTTAAATACTGGACTCTCAAAATCACGCCAGGTTATTTGCGAGATGGTTCTTTCTCTTCCGTTGATTTCTCCCATCCTCTTGTATGATAAAGTGATAAAAATTTACAGTGCTGCCTGGGTATAGCAATGTAAGCTAAATTTATAAAATTGCATAGTGTTTCTTGTTGTTTCCTCTGGCTGTTTAATCGTTTATTCTAAAGACTAGCAACAGTTCTAGTTTTAAAGCTATTACAATAAACGTACTGTCCACGAGAGCCGTGTGATATTATTATTTAATTACAGTCTTTAATTATTTAAAGATCAAATCTTATTTTGAAATTATAAAATAGTTCTATTTATATCATGGTAAGTTTGCCAATCGGCTCCCGTTATTGCGGGTGGCCCATGTGCCCCTGATACTCGTGCAAGACTAACTAAACTAAAAAAATCTTTTGTATCTATGTGCTGGCTTGCTTTATATTTCTACTAATGTAAGACCGTGACCGTTTATTGCTTATCATCATTGGTCTAGAATAGTTCCAGTTTAAAGGTCAAAGACCTGATCTGACCAAATATGAACTTGACCTGTGTTTCACCCCTAGGATGAATAAAATCTATTGACCTTGAAGAACTCAGAAGTGTTAGTAGACGCAGATATTAACACAGACAAGTACGACCGCACTATCGTATAATTGTTTCAAAGGTCATAGATTGGAATTTGCTTAAATATAAACTTGACTTGTATTTGATCCTTAATGTCTCCCTGGAAAATTTGAAAAATTCATGTTTGCTTCGAAAGAATATTTTTTTTTTTTTTTTTTTTTTTTTTTTTTTTTTTAAATGGAGGCTGGGAAAACATTCATAAAGTAATCTTTTGTCATACTTTCTGTAATGGCCAGAGAACTTAATACATTATGGAAACAGTTGAGCAACTCCCAAGAAAGGAAATGCCAGAATACTGCTATATTTGCTCTGATGTCCACTTTAAATAAGCTAATAACTCACAAACAGGGAACATGAACATGAACAAAGAGCATTGACGAAAGTGGCTAGTAAAGTATGTAAACCGCAAATGTATAAACTTTAATCACGCAGCAACATTAGTGATACTTTTAATTAATCTGAAATTTTGCCTAGGCCAGAATGACAGCTTGCATTCGTGGATAAGTAATTTATTTTTTATGTTGCTTTCATTATCAACATGTTACTAAAAAGCAGATCCATTCAATAGCTACCGAAGTGAGTGAGTGAGTGAGCTTAGGAAATTCTATGGTAGGTAGGCCGGAGGGTCAGTGGTCTCTCTTCCGGCTCTAAGGAATCAGACTACAAACGTGACATAGTAGTACCGGTATGTAAGGGAGCTATGGGGGTTCAGTGATTAAGGCGTGTGACTGGAGAGCGAAAAGTCCTCGGTTCGAATTCCTGTCACGTCACGGAATTTGAATGGCCCTTAACCCGGAACGGCTTGCTGTGTAATATGAAGTACACCAGAACACTTCCTTGGTTCGGGTTCCACTTTAAACTGTAGGACCCCTGTACACGGTAGGAATACTGCGCCAGGTTAATGCAGCCGCTACAAGTGTGCGCATGCGCGCAAATCGGAGAACTCTTGACTGCCGGCGGCCAGACCCTTCGATTTCCCGGCCAACAATGCCATATGCATTTATTTATTTATGGGGAGATGAGAGAAATGAAGTGGAAAAGTGTAGGTCAATTAGTTCGATCACAATAGTAGTGATTCTGTGGAGAACATGATGTATAATGTAAGTTTATAAAATTTATTTTAATCTTCTTTGCTTTCACTGAGTGATATTACGGAGACTATTATTTCCGCAAGATGTAACTATGTCAGCTATTCAAACGTTGTAATATCGGTCTGAATCACGGATAACAAAAAAGAAAGGTGTCAAAACTATTGAAGATTTTATATCAAATTTATATTATTGTGCAATCACTGGAACCCATCAAGGAATTGTCCTTTTGGTCTGAAAACTGTTGCAAACGTTAAGCGGCGAGATACTGGGAGAAGGCATATAGCGATGTATAATGATAACACAAACGTTCCTTTTACTATATTATTTAGTAGTATATTTTTAATACACCCATCAAGATAGTATAGATAATGCACAAACTTCAAGTAAAAAAAATCTGCCGTAACGTTACACATTATGCTATTAGAGTACGAAATTTGTTTTATTTTGCGACCTCCAGCGATACTAATATTACGTGCAACAAAATGCATCAATGGCCAAAAACGATGAAAATCAAACCAACTTTATAATTAAAACTAAGTCTATTAAGTTACAAAAGGAAGCATCTATGTCCATTCTGATCCAGGCTACATTCCAACCAATCCACAGGCGCTGCTAATGATTCTGCTCGAAAATCATGTTAATTAAAATGTTTAATAAATCCAAATTTCTATCGAATTATGCTTTAACAACAAGAACCAAACGCCATTTTTTGTACAGGTTGCATTTCAACCATAAAAACAAATTCCTTCGTTCGTTAACGGTTCAAAGTTGTTGCAGTTTTTTTTGTGTAATTTGTTCCTTATTTATAGTTTTGATGGCTGTGATAGCAACATATTCCCGAATAATATCGTTCAAAGAACGTGTGCAAGATCTTTATACTTCGCTATATAGCATCTCCCAGTCGCTCGCGTTACGGTACTTCTTGAGTGAAGTTTGTGAGGTATGTATATATTTTACAGATCTAAGAGATACACACATTAAACAATGTAATTTATCTAATGTGTAATAATTTTCAGTCCAAAAGGACAATTCCTTTATGAGTCCCAGTGATTACGCTAGAGCCTAAATTTATATAACAATGCTTTATTGTCACTAAAATGCGATACATTACATGTATTAATATGAGTGAGATTGAAGTATTGTTTTTCTGGCTTCAAGTTTAGTGTGTATGTGGTTAGGTTGAAATGCAACCTGGACCCGGATGGAAATGGAAACTTTTTGTTACAGTGCAAGGAACGAGGAATTACATTTAATTTTTTAATAACAATTCCATTTAGTTAAGCAATTGCTTAGAAATTAATTGTCAGAACACTTAAATAAAAGTATGTATTTCCTTTAAATTGGCATACTAATTATCAGTTGCTTTTTTATTGAAATCATTACATGGTTTGAATGAATGAATATCCAAATTGATCACGAACTAGGTGGCCTAAACCACAATTAAATATTACATGGGGTAAGTTGTTAAGATTTATTTTCAGCATTCTTCATTTTCACTTGGATCATTATTTCAGCCGATAAAAGCTGTGTCAGCCATTAAAACATCGATCTTTATCACAGGTAATAAAAAAGAAATGTATAAGAACCTGTGAAGATTTGGGATCAAGTTTATATTGCGATGCATGGTGACACTGACATGCGATACAAGTAATGAAGCTTTGCTTCTAGCGGCAATTTTAGCGGAGTTGGGGTTAGGCTGAGATGCATCCTAGACCAAGTTGACAACTGGGGCTTTTTTTTTTTTTTTTTACAGCACAAGGGACGATTTTATAGCAATTATATTTAGTTAAGCAACTGCAGAGTAGGGATGATCGATATTAGAAAAACATCGATATTGACTTCGATGTTAACATCGATTCAAAAGTATCGATGTGCGATAAACATCGATACAAAAACATCGATATGTCTAAAACATCGATGTTTTCGGTAGGAAGTAAAACTGTCTATTCTGTTTATTAAATGTGTTTATTATTGAAAATAAAATACAATATTTCGCCAATATCTATTAATATCGCTCATTCCTAATCCTACGTAATCCCTCCGTCACTGGCCCACCATGCAATACAAAAAGCGTTAAGCATTTAGTAATTCACTCACCTGCATGCAAAGCCAACCGACACCGAAAAAAGAATCCTTAACACTCCTTCAATGCAAAACAAAAGCAGCAACCAGGAAATATTCAATCTCGGGCAATGTATCCACTTTTTACACAAAATAACCTAAAAACTAGGAAATAATACAGTGAACAAACTCATGGTACCTACATTGTTTGGTTATATTACCGCAAAAGTTACTGGTAAAAGAAATAATAATACAATACAGAATAAAGATTTACCATACCTGTTATTTCGTTATTTACAATATCAATAGCAAATTAAATTCGCTTCGCTACACAAGTTCACTCACAACACACACGCACTTACAAAAATCACGCGAGTATTTTAATCCCTTAGAAAATGCAAAGATGTAACTATTCGTACGGCCTACTCCGGTTACGTTTATCAGTGTCATCTAGTGTAAAATAGTTGAACATGATAGTCATCTAGTTAGTACATCCAATGCACGCTAGATTGCCCTAAAGAATATATTGATGTTTCAATATTTTATTCTCATAACATCGATGTGTCGATGTTATCGAAGTCAAAACATCGATGTCAAAATATCGATGTTTTCGAGCTAAACATCGATGTTTATTCACCATCGATGAATATCGATCATCCCTACTGCAGAGAAATAAATTACCATAACACTCCGTTAAACCCGTCATTTTTGACGGGCTATGGGGCTAGTGTTAACTGTTATATAATAGGATTAAAGTGAGAGACGACTGTGATCCGTCACAAGGGCGATCTTGACAGACTATCTGGTACGGTAGGTGAATATGGAATGAAGATGAACATAACATTCATGTCTTATGTACGCTGATAGAATAGTAATGGTTTTGTGGGTCTTTATGTTGGATGAGATGTTGGAGACATAAGGTTTAACTATCTGGCACATAATTTGATAGTAAATTCATATGGGTCTCATTAGCAGTAATTCTGAATTTACTGGAGAGGATACTGACGGGATTTACCAGGGAAATGAGGGACCTGGGATACAAAGTATTGGTTGCTTGAGAGTGGTGGAATAGAATCGACCAGAGTATTGGTGTCAAATATAACAGTTGGAGGAGATAAAAAGGCGGGCATTTATATTTTTTTGTGGGAATGAAGTGAGTATCTGGGATCAGTGTTGTTGCGAGTCAGGAGACCTAGAAAATGTAAATCTAATTTTTAAAAAAACGCACACCCTTCATCGCAACCGTCACCGCACCGACGCGACAGTCGGCCGAGTGTCGGCTCGCCCCCCTCGCGTCCGCACTGGTCCGTAGCTCGGCCGTGTGACGGATGGGTTCCTATTCAGTCTCCTATAACGTTTTACACTTGGTTGTTTCTTGAAATTAATGTAAAAAAATTACTTAAAAGTGATTTGGGGGTCGCAGCTAGGGCTACCACCCGTACTCCATAGTACTGTACTTTATTTTGCATAGGCGTACTTTATAATATACTCTAATAATACAGTACGCTAAAATACATTTTTTTTCTGACTCCAGTTATCAACTCACTGTTTGATCTCTTACGCACAGCAAAAATATTGTTCTAACGTAGTTTCAACAAATGGTCATCACACTCTCCTGGATTGAAAGATTCTCGTGTATCTCAACACAGTCACAATGAAAAGTCAAGCGTCACGCTAACATTTGACGTACTTGTTTGATTGAGGTTCCTTTCAAAATCACAATATTTTGTGTTAATAAAGAATGAGATTATTATATATTTTAATTCAAATACAGACCGCAAAGAATTCTGTATAATAATAATAATTTCATGTGATCTCAAAGTTCCAGTCACAGAGTTCCTTATCGGCCGCGTAGTACACGTCTATCGTTGTCACCTAATTTGAAAAGGAGACCTACAGAATAACGTGAAATTCGAACCACGGAGCGCACTAGCATCTTAGCTTTTCCATGGGTGAATGTCAATTTTAAGAACTCTAAAAATTGTAGTTGAGACAGGTATTTGAACCAAAGCCTTTGAGTACCCCTGTCCCTATCTGACTCAAGAGATAAATCTGGATGTAATGAAAAATAAAAATATTCAAACACAATACAATAAATATATAATATAATTTATTGTTATCCCAAAACACAAATGTACCTTTATATGATTGAATACATATTTTTCATTACTTCTGGATTAAGATGTTTACGGCGTGTGATTCGGATATGGAAGGTCCCAGGTTTAAAATCCTGGTCTCAGATGCAATTTTTACGGGCCATAAAATCGACCTTCACTTCTGGCAAAGCTTTGATTTGTTAATACGAAGATGAAAGGCTGCCTACATTTTACGAACTTCTGATAAATCTAAAGAGAGGTTGAAAAAAAGACACTTTTCTATGGCTATGAGTAACGCTAAAACAACATTTAGTCGTAAAGGACCGAAAATTTCCGATCTCTATGTATGCACTTCTCCACATCCACCTACCCGACACCCGCCCGCACCGTCAAAAAGTAAACCAAACTAATGGTGACCGAGTGTCGGATGACACGCGGTGTCGTTTGAACTGACTTCAATCGAGTGAGCGACAACAATAAGAAAAGTGTCGGTGCGGTGAGGGTACGAGCTCGGTGCGGTCTAGTGTGGCCCGAGATTTATAGGTACACCCATTAAAAATATTTTATGCCTATTTCAAAATTTCTGCTTATCAGAATTTTCGAGGTACGTTACGTTTATTTCTAAACGTCGATTTTACTACTATTTTCTATATTTTAAAAAAAAGTATTAATTAAAAATATTCCAAATCAGAAAAAAATTAATTATCATTTTACAGAAGTGCTGTAACATACGTATTTGGTGATATCATAAACTAACAATGATAATAAGTACATTTTTGATGTGTAACAGCAAATTAGTTGAATAGTTTTATTTTTACACGTGGTGTGTTACCTTGAAGGCCTCCCTGAACTTGAGCGACATGATCTGGTAGAGGATGGGGTTGATGGTGGTGGAGACGTAGTAGAGGATGCCCGAGGTGTAGGTGACGACTGCGTATATGAGCTCGGAGGGCCCCCGCTCGTGGTGCCCGCCCGTAGTGACGTACATGGCCACCAGGCGCTGAGCGTGGAATGGCGCCCAGCAGATGAAGAACGCCACCACCACGGCCACTGCAATAGACATCAAAGGGAAAAATTGATCAGTGGGCGGTTTCGCTGAGCACTCCAGCAGCGAATCATCAAACAGACGAGTGGTAATTTATTCGGCAAACATTCGCCACTATTAATGCTTTGCATTTGTTCATTAAAAATGTGCAAGTACGACATCCCAAAGTAGAAACACGAATATTTTTCATGAATACATGGAATGTCGAATATTATTTTCTGTCGGAGAGCAATAAATCCTTTTTAGCGTTTCCCCTCTATATTTGCCAGGTCCGCTTTTTTCCTACTTCCGTCAACTGCAGTTATCGTAATTTCAACTGTTTTCGACCTATGTAACTACGCGCAGTGTAGCTGTATGTGTATTTTCCCTCCCTTTTAGTGTGCATCTGTCTAAGTAGTCTACAATCTGTGTTCTGTATGATGAGAACGGATTTTGTTTTTGTAATTCACATGGACGAAACTGTGGATCACTCTGGTATTCGACTCTATGATTACAGAAAACCTCTGAAAACTATGGTCGCTTCGTCAGGTTAAGATATCAGACTGGACTAATTGTGTTCCATACAGTCGAATATTGCGGTACTTTATCGTACACAGAAAAACTGGGAATTATCGTTGCTAATACATAAGTACTGAATATTCTGAGAGAGCGATGAACAACAAACTATGGTATTCGACTCTATGATTAAAGAAAACCTATAAAAACTGCGGTCGGTTCGTCAGGTTAAGGTGTCAGACTGGACTAATTGTGTTTCATCCAGTCGAATATTGTGGTGCTTTAACGTACACTGAAAAACCAGGAATTATCGTTGCTAATACAAAAGTACGGAGCGATGAACAATAAACTCATGTACTTCAAACAAACTTAATTGCAGTAATTTTGCAGAATTTTTGGAATAATTTATGTTTTTCAGTCATCAAAAGCATTTGCAGAGATTTATCTCCGTAATTTTCAGTTGTTTATGAAACAATTTTTTTCCTGTGACATAAATATCTTAACTAAAAGCGTGAAAAATATAAACAGATCTCAAAATCTGATTCTGTCAGTTATAATAAACGAAACGGGAATATAATTTAGTCCGAACGTATTTATCGAATTTCGCCTACCACGCGCGAATATTTGATAAGCGTCTTTTTAAAGTGCATGCCAAGTGCACGTGTTGTTTTACCGTCACACAAATTTACTGATGTTTGATAAGATTTCAGTCTAATAGGTTTGTTGTCCATAGCCAGAAATAAACCAAAACAATATTACCTGACTAGTGATGATAATTTGTATATTGAATAGAAACATCACTCCAGAACCAAAAAATTATAAACTAATGAAGAATACAACTGTGTTCCTCTTACTGACGTATATGAGATAAAATATATTCCTGCACTTTCTGAACCTTTCAGCGTAACATATTTTAGGATAATAATAGTGTAAAATGATATGAGCTTACCCTTAATTTCTAATTATTAGAGTCCTTAGTAACCGACATTAATTACTAGCAGAAAAATAGGAATATGTCTCTGCCCTAAAAGCTGCGACAAAATTTATTTAACATCGACGTTACAACTTGCAAAACTTAATGATAATTTCTGAGACATACTTAATAGTCTAGCAATCAAAATAGCAGGTAACTTTAATGTCCATAGAGTAACGAGAATAATTATTTTCATGCTCCGTTAATCATCATAACAGAAATTTACTGAGCTAAATTTCATAGAGTGCAGACGAGTATCAAACAGAAGCTTTTCCTTCGAGCAGTAAGTGAGAAAAACATCCAAATTATATATTTTTTAAAAAAACTGTCAGTATTCAACAGATTCATGAAGTAAAAATGTTGAAGAAAAAATTAGTGCAACTGAAAATATTTAAATTACGTATACACATACGCATACGAATAAGCCAGAAACGTAATTTAGTAACACTATTTGCAAGGCCAGGAAGTCAGAAATGTTTATTAGATGCCTATTAAGCATGCATGAGTACTGGGGTTCACAATGTGAATACAGCGCTGATAAACACGTAAAACAATATGGTCTCCGTTAATTAGAAGAGCGGCTACTAATAAGTTTTACACAGATACATATCGAAAGGAAATGAAGCCCAATCGCTGTCACTCATTTTTGTCCCCGTTTTCTCGGTTTATTTCAGAAACGACTGATACTTATATCGAGACAGTTTCATGCTCAAAAATTTGTAAACACACGTTTCTCCGCGGTTGATGTACTCTACATCGCAAAAGCTTACCTGTGTAAAGTACAGCGGATTCTTTAGAATTCTATCTGGGACTATGATCAATATACGCGAGAACAGGGTATCGGTGAAAAGAAAACTCAATTTTCCAGAAGAAAGGTGCAAAGTACATACCTTCAGTGTTTTCTTGACACTTGTGCTGTCGTCCGAGAAACATTAGAATATTACACCCCAGATCATACCGACAGAGGTAACAATAGATATTGAGCAAGGCATATATAAGATTCGACTACTTTAACCTGAACAAACAATCAGTACTGTCCTCCAATTTATAGTAAAGTGAAAATTTTTTCATTTGACTGGCTTAAATGCTATCAAAATATATTCAATTAATAGATCAAGTGTTTGCAAAAATAGGAAAAGAAAATTTGGAATTTAAAGAAATTTGAAATAAATATGAAATGAATATTAGTCTTAAAAATAACAAGATACTGTGTATTAAAGGTCAGTTCTGGTAGAATAGAGATTTTACTATTTGGAGACTAATGACATAATAATTGAAAAGTAGTTTGATGTTAATTCGTTCCGTACTGAAGTCAAAATGCGTAAGTTAACAGCATTCATAATGAAAGGTTTTTTTTTAAGAAAAGAATCAGTTTTTCCCAGAATTCAGTCCATGACTTTATAACTTTGTTGTGTGTAAAATCTTCAACGTATAGTGTAATACTGCTGTGAAATATCAGAATGTGTTAAGTGCGGGACCAAGTGGAATAGCAAAGAAAACGTTTTCACAACAGATTGTTATGCTATTTTAAAGTTGCTCCTGAAAATGAGAGTTTCTAGATAGTCGAAGTTCCTTATTTATAATGATTCCCTGAGTTATACTAAAACAATAAGAAATGTGTACTTGGCAGTCGAACTCGACACAATTGCGAAACGCTTTAGTTTATTCAATTAGAAAGGAAGTGGTATTTTGTTGGGTTTCCGCTGAATGAGAAATTAAAGGAAATGAAACATTGGATTCATTTACCTAAATACATTGCAGCAGCTTGGAGGACATCTAATCCTTTTGGAAACTAGCATTGAAAAAAATGATATTGTTGCTTTACAGAGGTATTGGCTGGAAGTTTAGATCTGAGTTGCTAACTACTGGTTCCGTAGTTCAAAACCTTGCACCTTAGAAACCTTTAATTCTCTCCAACGAGAAAAATATGACGAAATCAGGAACTTCTTGATCAATTTTTACCAAATTACTGGGAAGATGGTGTCGTGATAATACCGGCAATAATTTTTTCTATAAATCTGAATGGTCGTATACCATTTGGAATCGCCTTCCTAAACATTGGAATGGATTACATCACATTTTCGTGTCCAGACAAAACGTATTGCGTTGTAATAACCCTAACATAACAGACGACTGGGAGAGAGTCTGTTTCTGAGAACAATTTCCATACTGCATAACCGTGACTGCGCTTCATCTGTTGTGGAAACTGTTAACTCAGAACAATTCGATGAACACTGAAAGGTAAAGCACGAGAGACCCAACTCATGTTTTATAAAACAATGCAGAACCGACTCTGCTATATGGCAGTGAAATATGGGAAATAAAACACAATACAAAATTCAATCATCTGAAATGAAGTTTTTAAGTTCAGTAAAAGGAAATAAGGGTACAACTGAATATCTCCCCGCAAAATGATAGAATTACCCAAAAAAGGGATAACTGGAAGAACCACGTTCTACGGATGGGAAACGACAGATTTCCTAAGCTTGCCCAGAGGTACCATCCCACATGCAGAAGGGACATAGGATGACCTAGGAAGAGATGGTCGGAAGAATGAGGTCGGAACAGGCTTCTGGCCTATCCATGAAGAGGAAGTATGTAAGTAAGTATAACTAAATAAATTTTGAAACAGGGAAACAGCTATAGCTATCTTTGATTTCTGCTATTGTTACTAAGTGTCGCTTTCTTTATTCAAAATGAATAAATAAAGGATAACATATTCTGGAAAAATTGCGGAGTAGTTAAGTGAACCATTTTAGATGTGTGAATGTGCTTGCGGAACAATCGCTCTGACAAACAATTAGATTATAGCAAAAAATTAGGAGGAAATCGGTAATGCTCATTACTTGACAATAATCCCGGTAATATGAAAAATGTAGATTTAAGTTTTGTTGTGGAATTTTGTTCACAGTAATCTAAATAATTCAACCAGCTAGGCTAGTTTACATGTCATGTTCCTTGTTGCCATAGTTTCTTGCATCCTTGGCAAGACGCGTGCCCGACTAGTCCGCTCATAGCATCATCCTTGGAACTGTTGGTTGTCTAAGTCGGCGCTTGGGCATGGGAGGTTTAAATGTTGTGTTGTTTTCAGTTATCTCTACGCAAAACAAATCAATTCTGAAGTCCGATAGCGTTCTTTAATACTCGCTCAACTAAAAGTCAGAAGTACTGGTATATGCTGTGTGTTTGGATTTAAAATAAAGCGGCGAGTTATTATCGTCGAATTCGCTAAAAACAATAAATTAAAAATTATTTTTAAATATAGTTTAATATTATTTTGTTGAAATTATATTTCAAACAATATAAATAGGTAAATCAAAAAAGTTGTTGTCAGCAGTACAGCATGTATCAGTGCGTGTTGCTCCTATTATGTAACTAGTACCTGGGTGACCGATCTTCGCTCGGCATCTTTCGATTTCTATTTAATATCCAAGATTTCGAGTAAAGTTTGACTAAAGTAAAAGGCTTGAAGACTTCCTAGGCGTTTTGAGGTGCACAGTTAACCAAAGAGAAACTTCACTAACATCATTAGGCTTACTGGTACCTGAACCTTCTACGTAATGAGGTTAGAGCCGTTTTCGAGAAACCAAATACAAAAATTGCAACTTTTTTTTTTTTTTTTTTTTTTTTTTTTTTTTAATCGTGTTAAAAACTTGAATATCAAAACGTTATCTACATATGAAATTTCATCAAAATTGTTAGATCCATTTGCGAGACCGCCTCATAAATTGCTTTCAAAGAAAAATGCTATTATTATGTTAAACAGAAATCTTAATGCCAGTCAGGGATTGATTAACGCTGCGAGATTTGTGTTAATTCAGGGCATTCGACGAAAACCCTTGATGATGGATTCTTATGTACCTCGACGAGAAAAATTTAAAGTACAAAATATTTTTAAATTTATATATCTCGCTTAGTTCTCGAGATATCATATCGCAAAATTGACATGGTTGATTGAAATGCGACCTGGACCAGAAGATAAATTTCGTCACAGCCAAGTTTTGTGATGAATTCGTATGAAACTCGTCGAGAAAAATAGAAAATAAAGAATTTATTTTTCTGATACCTCAAGTGAAGAGGTTAGGATTAGATCCGACCTGGACCAGAAAAAGAATCCACCAAAAGCACTATGTCGATACGGTGGAAATGTACTTTTAATGTTTTATTTTGTTCCAAATGGTTGTTGTTAGGTTGAAATACAGCATGGACCAGAAGAAACGTCGCCAAAAGCACAAGGAACTATACCTATAACTGATTTTTGACATGCTATATCTCGTAAACCAAGCGAGATATCAAGAACATTTATTCTTTATTTTCGATATGTTTCGTCTCGTTCTATAAGAATTCATCATCAGATTGTGACGTCACGGTAATGATAGAACATCATCAGTGCTAAATCAATTCACTCCGCTAAAACTATGCTCATACCTCGCGTGGTAGTATTTAATGACAAACTAACAACCACTTTTTACGGTCAAAAAGTAAACGGTGATTAGTTTATAACTGGTACCGGTAGTATTATTTTCAAAGAAGTTTATCACCTCTGACAAAACCAATCATAAATTTTTAATTATCTTCCTTTTTAAATGTTTTACAATTAAACTTGCAATGTTACTATTTCCACGCCTCAGCCAGTATACGAGAACTGTGCGCTTAAATATTCTTTGAAATCAGAGAGAATCTATTTGTAGGCTTTCTGGTACCTGAATTGTCTACGAGATGGCGCTAGTGCCGTTTTAGAGATATCAAGTGAAAAATTGTTTGTATTTTGCAAACTCGCTTTTTTGTACGGAAGACAACTATTTAGGTAATCTTAAAAGTCAAAACATTATCTAAATATCAAATTTCATCCAAATCGTCATAGCCGTTTCCGAGATCCGAAATATATATATATATATATACAAGAATTGCTCGTTTAAAGATGTAAGATTATGCAGACAATTCGAAATTTTAATTAGAAGAATTTAAAATAATTTAGTGTTTGAAAATATTGTTTGGAGACGAATGGTTTGATGCACAAAGTTTTCAACAAGTATTCATAAATAAAGAAGTAATTCTAATCATCGACTCGTACTTATAGGTAAGTTAAAACTGCGGTATGTAATTGCTGAGGTCAAGACTCAAAATAATTAGAACAACTCGAATCAAGAGAAAAATAAAAGTAACAGATAGTGGGAAAAAGGGTAACCGTTGCGTTCCAGAGGCAGGAGGAAAGACGTCACCGATCTTGATATTCCAGTCTCCATCTTTATATATAAAGATGAATGTATGTTTGTTTGTTATTTTGTTTGTTCTTCATACCAATCCACTGAAACTTTGCACACTTATCCTTTGAAACAAGGAAAAAAATAATGTCTACATTTGGTTGAAAAATTATCTGTATAAATAACACATGTTGTCTCATAACTTCGAAATACGGCGATAGACAGACACGATGGATATGGACGTCTCCGTACCGTGTTTCCGTGAAGTGGACTGGCAGCTCAGTGGTTAAAGCGCTTGCTTACAAACGTCGTGGACTCCGGTTCAAATCTCCGTGGAGGTTAAGGTTTTTAAAAATTGTTTTTCATCGAAAGAGTCAGGCCTGGGCCGTAGGTTATTCGGATTGAATGTTAAACTGTAGATATTAGGAAGTTGGGGGTGCAATGCGAGGCAAATCGTAGGTGTAGGCAATGTTGTAGGTGTACACTTTTTTACGTTATAATCATCCCTCAGGTGTTGTTCGCAGTCAGTGTGTGAGTGTGAACCACAGTAATATTATTATAAATACGGAAGTAAGTCTCCGTCTTTTTGTTACGTTTGGACGACTAAATGGCTATATCGTTGTGATGGAATTTTATAAGGAAATCTGTATGAAGGGCACAGGATATTTTTTCCAGTATGATTAACAGTTGTAGTCACGAATTTTTGAGACCTTACCGAATGGTGACAGAAATATGTTGGAAATTGATTCTCTTCAAGAGACAGGTTCGACGGTACAAAGATATAGTGTTAGCTTTCCTGTCATATTATTCCGACTCGATATTGCTACTAGATTATAATTGCAAGTCTTGGAAGTAAACTTCTACAAATTGTAGAATAAAAGAAAATCTGGATTTTTTAGAATTAGTACATTTCCAGCCTTAATTTCTTGCTAGTGAAGGTTATTTAAAAAATCCTTAAAATTATTTTAATCACTCGGGTCTACGAGCTTTCAAAATTTTACGCTATATATGTGCAGGATACAGTAAGAACAATAACAATTCGTGATTAAAAATTTCTAAGTTAAAGTGACGGACGAACAAACCAGTAATTCCAAAAACATTCCGTCTTTCATTCAGAACGTACAGAACCTTTAAGAATAAGACAAATATCTTAATAAATGGAATTCAATGGCTGCGCATAATTTTACTAGATTTGTTTCGCGGTTATAAAGTGTCATTTTATTGCTCAGTAAGTTATCTCAGATAATCCTAAAACTTCACCCTTCAGCGATCATTCGGTGGAAAATATGTCAGATTGTTTAATTCTGAGTGAGTGATATGCTCGCTATAGAAGTTAAATTTTATGCTCGTAACAGTTGCATCGGCATTATTAAAATAATATTAATAATTATAATTATATTTTAGCTGCTCATGCCAAATATAATCGACTTGTTGCTGATTAGCGACAAATTCATGGACGCTTCAACCCATATTACGCCTTTACGCAGGATACACCCGACTTCAGAAATCGTAAACTTCGATGAGGCTCCTTATACGTTCCTCACAGAATCAATAATTTTTTACCATCATAAATAAATATGGATAAAGGGCCTACATCGGCAATGTATTATTTATCTTTTAGTTTGCTGGACGACGTAACGGACAAATTTTATTTGGCACCAATAAAATATCGAACCAATTTCCACAGCGCAAGAGGAAAGTCATATTTTCGTAGTAAACCAGAATGCCGTGAACAAATTGCACGACAAACCAATATCCCCTGATTCAACAGCAGCGTGTATGTCCTCACCGCGAAACAACTTGTGATCCTGCCGTGCCGCAGATGCCTTGAGCCATGACAGCACCCACATTACGCCATGAATAACGCCAACACGTACCACAGGAACAACATCACGCCTCTCCGCGAGCTCTTCCAGATTAAAAGCAATGTCCTTCCCTTCTCAGCAGCCATCGTAAGAGTTGCTGTCCTCGCTACAGTTACGACACATGGCAGAACTAGTTGTTCACGTACTACATGAGTACAGCATATTTTCTTCGGAAGAGTTTTCTACATCAATATACTACACTGGGGAGATACAACTCTTGCAGATTTCAATCTTGTCTTAGGTATTTCTTCGATTCTTATTTCGGTTTTAAATTTTTTCTTGCAGTAATTTTTAGAATGCTGGATGAATCCTACTCTCCGCCTCTAAAACTACACACTGTACGAAGAGAATTAAGCAAAATACATTTCCACAAAAACTTAGACGATTCACACATAGAGGACAAGTCTCCCTCAGCTTATACCACTCAAATATCTTCAGGACCTGAGGATGCAGTAGGAGAAAGAGAAAATGAGTGAAGTTAAAGCATCTGCAACAGTGACATGCAACAATTTAGGCACCACAAGTGCGTCATTTGAATAAAGATGGTCAAATGTAGTGTAAGGATGGGTTCCAACCGCGAGAAGAAAAATAGTACGCCAAAGAAAATATTGGAGTTTCTATGGGAACTAGGACGTAAGAAACGACTTTAATCTCGTAAAAAAATCTCAAAAACCTTGTTTTTAACTTGGCGATTTGATACATAATTCAAGTGCGTCAATATTCAATTAAATACGATTTACGATCATCTGTGCATTGTCAAAGCTTCGAGCAGGGGTGGTTAACCCACGCCCCGCATTGAACATTTATATATATATTTATTTTATAATGGCCAAACGAGTAAAAACCAATGTATTAAAAGAAATACATTATTTTGGCATCCATATATTCAAAAATTAACTATCGAAATTGTGAGAAAAAAATTAACTTTGATTTTAAAATAATATTCTTACGAATATATGACAGATGTTGTTAGCATCATTGTTATTATATTATCTATGTTTACATGTGAGAATAATAATTACTCATTATGTTTCAATTTTTCACTCTAAATCAATGTCTATAGTGGGACTAAATCTAATATGGAGATATATAATTTCATATGCGGCCCGCGGAGTTATGATGCATTTCAAAAGTGGCCCACAAGATCATTTGGGTTGGCCACCCCTGGCTTAGAGTGTAGTATACATTTATCTGCTTATCAAGCGGTAATTCAGAGTGTGTATACTAGTTATGAAAGACGAAGAAGCAGGAAGAACATGTTTCAGCACGAGATTTTTCAAATTGAAATTCTCATTTAACATATATGGGAGAACGAGTTACTTATTAATTACGTGAGCTCAGAAAAAAAGGGAGGGGGGTCAATGGAAATCTCAGGACAACTTTTTGTTTCAGGTTGCCACCCTTCAAACATTAGTAGAGCAAGAAAAAGATCAAAATGTCTCCAAAATTACGAGATCGAGCTCACGTTGGGTGGGGAGGAGGTGGCACCAGATCTCACAACAGGGGGGTGGTGGTTCAGATTTACGAAAAAACACCCCACGTAATTAATGGACGCTCTCTTAAAGAACATCAGAGAGCAATAAAAATCAGCAGAAGATCACTTTAAACTTGAAATAAAAAAATCTGCCTATGTCAATAAATATAAAACTGTAGTGGTCTTATGTTTATTCCGGCAAACAGATTTTGCTGAGATTTTTCCAGCTTGAAAGCTAAAGATCTGTTTTATAAATCTACGTGTCCTGGAGCCGGACTGTTAAATCAAAATCTAAACATTTTTGGCGATATGTTCGTGAATAAAAATTTATCAGTCTCCCCGCAGAAAATACATGAAGTCTACATTGTTGAAATGTGAGCGTAAAGGCGTTCGAAGATTCGATTCCCGGTCCGATTTTTTTTAGCACTTTTTTTGAAACCGCATTTCATTTACGTTTCTTTAATAAAACGTTTTTATTTAATTGTTTATTTTGCGACATATGACTCTGACGATCAAGTATTTAATTAGTTACATTTTCATTAGAATTTACACACGTTTTTTTTTTTTTTTTTTTTTAGATATTTTTCAATATTGTTTTCTGTTGTTTCAGATTTTCTCATTGCTTTTTTGCTTCCATTGTACAGAACACGTAAAACACAATATTTTTTTTTCTTCAATGGTGCTATCTACATTATACACTAAGGATACAATCGCATTTAAATTTTATTGACCCCATTAAATATAAACATTCCATTAAGTCTGTAGGACCAACACATGAAATCTTGAGCAAGACTTCAACGTAATCAGTAGTACTTTATATCAAAAACTGTGTATTATTAAACTGCTACAGAGCAGAAATTTTTCTTTATAAAAAAATAAAAAATAAACGGGATTCACACAAGTTCTACAGATCGGATAAAAGCAGAGGATTTTTTTTAAAAAAAGAACAGTTTTTCGTTGAACGCGATTCACATAAAAACTACTTTTCTTATTTTGGTAGGATTTTGTTTAGCGTACAACCCCTAGGTCCCGCGGGTAAATTAGTATAAGTTTCATTTTGATGTGACATCGAAATGCTGAGAAATATAATTTTTCCCTGAATGCCACTGAACCGAAACCTGCTATTCGTAATTTAATGAGGTTTTATTTAATATAGTGCATCTATCAGTAGTATAAGGAAAGTTTTATTTTGAATCACGTTAAAAAGCTAAGAAATTAAAAGAAATGAAGTTACAGTGTGTTGCAGAGTCCTTTCGAACAAAAGAGTTCGCGTTTACTGACCCACATCGGCTTGGTTCGTGTAGATTTTGATCATTTGAATTGAAGAGAATGATGTGCATTCTAAGAATCCGTTCCGGCTGAGTGCTACTTTAAAATACACGTTAAACTACTTTCATTCGCTTAAAGTAATGAGTTAGTAATATGACACACGTAAAACCAACAAAAATTATTTTTGAAATCTAAATTCCTCATGCCATACGCTGTAGAGTTGTCATTCTGGTCCAGCCTGCGATTCCGCTAATAATTTTTTTCTCTTATGGTTTTACGTCTCGTTGACGTCGAGGTCATTAGAGGCGGAATGGGATTGGGAACAAGCAACGGGAGTGATTTTGGGAAACCATGGAAAACCAAAATCTGGATAGCTGGACGGAGATTCGAACCCATGACCTCCCGAATGCGAGGTCAGAGCGTTACCGCTCACCCAACACTCTCCGTCAAGTTGTAGTACTGTTATGAATCTATAACAATACTATGTCTGTTTGCTGCGGCTCTACTGAACAATTGTGATGAGATTTACACAGCTGGAAAGTTTGTGGTCTGACTGAATGCCTGAGGAGAAGCACCGAGCGTGGTGGATGAGCGGTAACACTCTGGCCTCGTATTCGGGAGAACGCGGGTTTGAATCCCCGACCACGCATACTAATTTTGGGCTTCCTTGGTTTTCCCAAATCGCTCCAGGCGAATGCCGGAATGGCTACTTGAAAAGACCATGGCCGAATTCCTTTCCGTTCCTAGCTCCTATCTCTTTTCCGCATCTAATGATGAGGCCTAAAGCCAGAAGCAGCAGCCAGCTGAGGACTATCTTATGATAGTACATCATCTGTCGCCAGAGCAGGAAATTAAAATATGTTATTAATTTCAAACATTTTTACTAATAATCTGGCATGACCTAAAACCTATTAAACATATTATGACGCGACTCCCACCATTTTAAACCTTAGATTCCAGCTTAAAATAGGAAATTTATTTCATTACGCTAGCCTTACTGGAATGGAGGGAGAAGTTAGACTCCGATTGAATGCTATGATATAAATACCTATGTTAACGCCATAAATAATCGTGAAATTCGGTTTGTAAACACGATATATGGTCGTATTGTAGCAAAACCGACGAATTATTGAATGCGAATGGCATACAAGTCAACAAGTAAATTAATGACGGTAATTAACAGGTCGACGACAGAACGGATGATAGCTTCTCTGATTTACGCCATGAGAAAAATAAACTAGGAAAAATATAATCAGCTTATCTTGGATGATCAAACGGCGCCACTAATTACGAGAAACGAAATAAATATTCTCTATGCTCTTGCCAAATATGATACATACATCATAAATGTTACTGAAAACCATTAAACCCTGTGAAAGTGAGGCTATAGTTGCAGTAGGTATTACCAAACTTTATATCTGCCAATTAACTGACATAGGCATTTGAATGAAGTTATAAAAAGAAATTATGCAGACTTAAATCGTTGTTTCATGACAACCACGAGTTCTCGATATTAAATGTAAAGATGTTCGATTCTTAAAGTAAATGAAAGCTATGTTCTGTACGAAACTGATTAATATTTAGTTTAAATAATAGTTCCACACAGGCAAATCCATAATTCACATAATCTGTCGGTACAAACTCTTAGCCTATTCCCAATATTTTCGGTAGGCAAGGAATGACAAGTCGCATTTCATTCAGAGGCACTGCCAGAGATGGAATTTAAACACTGCGGGGGAGCTATAAATTTTCAATCAAGCCGATGACGCTAAGCCAAATATTGGTTACTTGGAATTTAAAAAAAATCGCATTAAAAAGCTTTGAGCTGAAACGTTGCAGAAGCTGCGCGTTTACTGCGTGCTGTGCCGATTTCAACACAGCAGTCAGCTATCTGTAGACCGAAGATGACTCTGCGCTTACTGAAAAATGCACAGCATTGAAACAAAAAATTGTGTTTATTACACAACACCAAACGAAATAAACACATATATTTCGTGGCATACATACCCCGGGAAAATGTCAGATTTACGAATAATGCTGGCAGCAAACAAAATTCAATTGACCTAACTACTATTCAGCACTCATTACTGTAAAGAATATACCGCTAATGGAGTAAAGGTATTTGCAGCTGGCATTACCAAATCTAGCATCCTTACAAACTTTTTTTTTTTTAACTATTGCTTTACGCCTCGTCGACGGCTAATGTCATTAGAGGCGGGATGGGGCTGGGGACAAGGAACGGGAAGGAGTTTGGCCATGGCCTTTTTGAAAGAAGCATCCCGGCATTCGCCTAGAGTGATTTGGGGAAACCATGGAAAACCCAAATCTGGATGCCCGGACGGGGATTCGAACCCGCGTCCTCCCGAATGCGAGGCCAGAACGTTAACCGTTCACCCACCACGCTCGGTCTTACAAACAGATAAATAACATTTGTGCGCTCCCTGTCATGCCTGATTTGTTACCATCATTATCGTCGTGCTCTGCCTAAAACCAACTCTTATACATGTTTGTCACAAGTGCATTCTTCATTCATATGATATGAGCTATATCTGCAATCGTCTACATCTATTTACTGCGCAATATAAAGCTATTATTAGGACCCATTTGCACCTCAGGATTATGTTTTATGAGAATTGCTTTCCTGCTACTATTTGTTTTTCAGAAAGTTTTATCATTGTGACACCATTCGCAATCACTTCACACACTCACATTGTTCTTTCCATACCTCTCTAAAACTTCGAAAAGCGAGATATGGTCCAAGCGATGCGGTTGCAGAAAGAAGCGCATAACCACTGCATTAATGATAACAGGCAATTTCCTTGTAAGACACTACTAAGACATCCTCATAAATTGTATCAGCTTGAAATACAGATTCATGTCTGTTTTATTTAAGGAACATACTCGCTTCATGCTTTGAAGTAAATGATGCGCAACTGATCTGAAACCCTCTTATCGAAATGTGACGTCAGTTTGTAAACAGAGTACGTTCACAGCGGATTGTAGAGCTTTATGCTGGATCAGTGCTCCCTTGAAAACCAAAGCTCTCTGGCTCCGACTGAATTATGGGAGTCCTTTAATAAGGTCCCGATTTTTTAAAAACTGAACACTAAGAAAGCTCTTCGTTTCGGATTCTGCATTAAACTGAATTTTCGGCCATTATGGTCTTCGAATTCGAGGAAAATTGAACACAATAATTTATTGGATAGAATATTTTAAACATTCTTTGAAACCAACGTAAAAATGTTTTCTCGCAAGAAATTCGTTAGTTTAAATAGCCAGCTAATCAGTAATGGAGCGATATCCCGAATATCGATTCTAAAAGATATTCGTATTAATGAAGGGATATTTGAGATTTTGAGCAAAAAACAGATTTGCAGGTTTTAACCAATAATCTAATTTTATCGCATTCCTCTTCAACTGATAATGATATATGTGTGTATGAAAGTGTTGTTACACTGACTAAAAACGCAAGCATAAAAGTAATATACAAATGCTATCATTGCAGTACATAATTTCTGTTTCATCTTTGCAATCCAGATTCACGCTGCGAATCGCTCCGGTATGCAGTCACCTACTGGTAACTAACTTGAGATCGGTCACCTCTCCAGTGAATCAATATAACGACGTCTCGCACTAGAATTGTGTCTTCCATAAGGTGACTCGCGCCAGAGCGTCCTTCGTTCTTCGTGCAACAGTTGCCCTCGTACTTGGCCGGAGTTATTAAAAATTGTTCGTCAGTGGGAGAGTCGCTTTATTGCACCAGGAGACGTCACACGAAGATCATGACAGTCTCCGTTCCACACAGTCAACGTTACGAGTACCGTTTACAACGAGCGGATGAAATAGCACCACATAATCGGGGACGTAAGCGTTATTTTGCCCCTATTTTTACTGGTTGAGATATCATCAAGCCGATAGTGGTTGGACAAAGGGTGTATCAAAGTGGAGGCAATCGTTGCACTGTGTCCTTAGGCAGACAATGGCTGGTCCTCCTGGAATGTTGTAGCCAACGCGGAAGGTCTTTGTGCCACTGTCCCGCCCGTAGTACAATCATGTTCCTAAATTAAAGGAGCTCAGAGATCCTAGAGAATTAATTGCGACGTAGGGATACTATGTGGATTGAATTGTTACTACACAACATACAAATACTTGATCAACAATCTATGTTCGCAGAGCTCTTTTGTGCAATGGTTCTGACTGAGTGTTTTATTCAAACCGCTGGAAAACAGTTGGGCCAGAGAAGACATCTGGATGACATTACGCTTGGTCGGATCATCGGCAGATTGTAGCGTGGCCAGTTAGGCCAGTAGTTGCATGTCAAAGACGGAACGGAACGTGCTACAACTGAGTGTCAGGATCGTTATATTGCTTTAAGTGCCCGAAGACGTCCAACCAGCACAGCAGTTCCACTGGCTAGAGACCTCGCAGCAGCCTCTGGCTCACACATCTCCTGTCGGCTTCGAATGGCTGGTCTGTGTGTTGGTGGCCCACCAGATGCATTTCCCCCACACCAAAGGTACAACATGGCTACTCGAATGTGATGTGTTGCTCACCATGATTGGACCCAGGATCAGAGAAGTAGTTTTCAGTTCACGGAGTTTTGCCTGGAGGGTGATTCTCCCCATCTATTCATTGGCGCGCTTCTGGGACACATTACAACCATTCCAGTATTGTGAAATATGACTGACATGGCGGGCCAGTTTTGCGGCTTTATGTTAGAAGCAAGTACCCAACTTTTAATGTTGCATACTAAACTTCTAGTTTCTATTTAAAATTGCTTTTTAAAGCCGATGCATAATACTACCATTGGAATCGACTCTATGACAAATTTATTCCAATGCCCTGCTTCGGATGGGATTCTGTAATTTTCAATTAATCAGATTCCTTCTCTTTGATAGCCTTACGGTTATGTAATTATGGTTCATCTTGCCCTAAAAGGACCTCAAACAAAATACAGTTAACTTTCATTACCTCGAATAGAACTTTATCTCAGGAAAGAACATCTTATCCTCTTATATAAAATGCGTGATCTCGAGACTGCGCTCGTCGTCGATAGCTATTGGCTAGAGAACGGTCACGTGCCAGCCGTCACTCTCGAATCAACAGCCACCATAAAGCTACAATCATTTTTCATGTTGCTTTTTGTTTATTTACGACAACTAGATGCAGAAATTCATGTAAAGAAAAGGGTATTCAATGTTTAAGATATGATCTGTATGAGGTATAAGAACTAGGTTAAACCATAACCTAAGATTTTTTTTGGCAGACGATAAGAAACAATGAAGTTTATTAAAAACTCAGAGAAACGTACGTAAACGCGAAATGTATATCAGTCAAATAAATAACAGTTATCCGTTTTAGAAATAGTCTCCGTCATTTAAAGCAATATGTATTTTTTTTTAAATCCTAGCCAAATACGTTGATAATCTTACCAGAGTAAGGTACTCATATCACGAAAAATATAATTAAAAATGGTTCCTATTCGTTTTTCCTTATAAGTTTTTCCTAAATAAATTCTCACTATCATCATAATGCTACCCTTAGTTTTTGATACATGTGTTAACTATTAAATGAGATTTAAGTTTACATTTTTATGTAGATTTAAATCATCCAGGATATTACGATGTATATGCGATATGAAACTCATGTCACTGATCGCACGTCAACAACGATATTCTTCCCGAAAAATAGCGACCAGAGATATTAAAAATAAAGATTATGTGCTACTGCTATGAAATTAATTGCCATAATATAGTCATAAAGCTTATTTTTCGTAGCATTTTATTCATAGAAAAATGTGGAAACACAATTCGGCTGGAAAAACGTGGAACTACGAGTACTTTTCAATATCATGTTGGTAATGAAAGTAAAATTTATGAAACTTTAATTTCTCATGGTTTCTGCTATTAGGTAACTGCGTTGCCAAATAAAACGTAGGCCTAATAGTCTGTTGTAGAAGTAACTACAAACATACGAAGAGCAGGGATAAAAAAAATAGAATAATGCGAGGCAATCATACGTTGCAAAGTTACAATTGGTAGGTTCATTTAAATGTACATGTTGCTTTTTGTTTATTTACAACAACTAGATGCAGAAAGTCAAGTATGAGAGGGTATTCGTTGTTTACGTTATATTATCTGTATCAGTTATAAGAACTATATTAAAACATATCCTAAGAATTTTTTGGCAGAAGATAAGAAACAATGAAGTTCATTAAAATTTCAGAGAAAGTTTACACGAAACGTAAGAATCGCGAAATATATCACTCAAATAAATGATAGTTATCCATTTTTGATATTATAATTTTCGTCATTTAAAGTAAAATGCATTTATCTAATTAAATCATAGCCAAATACTCTGATAATATAACCAAGTATAGTACTCATATCACTAAAAAATCATTAAAAATGATCGTTAATCGTTTTTCCTCACAATCTTCTCCAGAATAAATTCCTTCTACCACCATAGGCGATACCCGTCGTTTATTCATATGAGGGTAATAGAAGCTGTGATTTTCGGATGCAATATTAGTGGAGGTTGTGGTTAAATTGACCTGAATCGCAACTGACACATTTTGTTACAGCATAATTCACTCTTAAATCAGTTTTTAAGCTATTTAAAATGCTTTCATATGCGCTATCTACACTCCTGGAAATTGAAATAAGAACACATTGACGCCGGTGTGTAAGACCCACCATACTTGCTCCGGACACTACGAGAGGGCTGTATAAGCAATGATCAAACGCACGGCACAGCGGACACACCAGGAACAGCAGTTTTGGCCGTCGAAGGGCGCTAGCTGCGCAGCGGTTGGGCACCGCCGCAGTCAGTGTCAGCCAGTTTGCCGTGGCATACGGAGCTCCATCTCAGTCTTTAACACTGGTAGCATGCCGTGACAGCGTGTACGTGAACCGTATGTGCAGTTGACGGACTGTGAGCGAGGGCGTATAGTGGGCATGCAGGAGGCCGGGTGGACGTACCGCCGAATCGCTCAACATGTGGGGCGGGAGGTCTCCACAGTACATCGATGTTGTCGCCAGTGGTCGGCGGAAGGTGCACGTGCCCGTCGACCTGGGTCCGGACAGCAGCGACGCACGGACGCACGCCAAGACCGTCGCATCCTACGCATTGCCGTAGGGGACCACACCGCCACTTCCCGGCAAATTAGGGACACTGTTGCTCCTGGGGTATCAGAGAGGACCATTCGCAACCGTCTCCATGAAGCTGGGCTACGGTCCCGCGCACCGTTAGGTCGTCTTCCGCTCACGCCCCAACATCGTGCAGCCCGCCTCCAGTGGTGTCGCGACAGGCGTGTATGGAGGGAGGAATGGAGACGTGTCGTCTTCAGTGATGAGAGTCGCTTCTGCCTTGGTGCCAATGATGGTCGTATGCGTGTTTGGCGCCGTGCAGTTGAGCGCCACAATCAGGACTGCATCCGACCGAGGCACACAGGGCCAACACCCGGCATCATGGTGTGGGGAGCGATCTCCTACACTGGCCGTACACCTCTGGTGATCGTCGAGGGGACACTGAACAGTGCACGGTACATTCAAACCGTCATCGAACCCATCGTTCTACCATTCCTAGACCGGCAAGGGAACATGCTGTTCCAACAGGACAATGCACGTCCACATGTATCCCGTGCCACCCAACGTGCTCTAGAAGGTGTAAGTCAACTATCCTGGCCAGCGAGATCTCCGGATCTGTCCCCCATTGAGCATGTGTGGGACTGGATGAAACGTCGTCTCACGCGGTCTGCACGTCCAGCACGAACGCTGGTCCAGCTGAGGCGCCAGGTGGAAATGGCTTGGCATGCCGTTTCACAGGACTACATACAGCACCTATACGATCGTCTCCATGGGAGAATTGCAGCCTGCATTGCTGCGAAAGGAGGATATACACGGTACTAGTGCTGACATTGTGCAAGCTCTGTTGCCTGTGTCTATGTGCCTATGGTTCTGTATGTGTGATCATGTGTTGTATCTGACCCCAGAAATGTGTATATAAAGTTTCCCATTCCTGGGACAATGAATTCACGGTGTTTTTATTTCAATTTCCAGGAGTGTATGTTAATGAATGACTTCATGCGGATGGAAGTAGTTCCATATTTATTGTGCTGAATTGTGCATGCACCAGGAATAATACTGATATTACATGAAATAGAAAAAGCTTTGGGATTGGTAATTTATTTTTAATTTGTTTCTATACTTCCGTCGTCATTAATTCAGTTGAATATTGCGTTGAAACCGTCATCTTTGACGGGCTCGAGACAGGTATCAATTATATTAACCTTCCACAAATATAAATGAAAAATATTAATCAGTAGTTTTCTCAATACCTTGCTATCAATTACTCGTTCAATAGTGACTAAGTATGGAACCATGTATAGTTAGTTTATTTAATATCCAGTTTCACAAACTTTAACTTGGAACTCATAAACATTTAAATAACAATATCACATTTATAGGTTTCAAATGATCACAATTTTTCATGTTAGACCGAATTATCTGTAAACAGTTCATCGCCTGTTATCTACTATCTTGTTCATTCTTATACCGAAAACGTTTTTCCCATGTCCACCATTTATTCGTCTTCCTTGTTATAGGTAGCTCTCTGTTCTTTTCATTCATTGAGTCCGTACTTTTGCTCAAATAAAATCCAATATTAACTATCATAATTCTTTCAAATATTTCTCAGGTTGTTTTAGACTCTTTGGTTAGAATAGGAATGCTGTAAAATGTAGATAAAGCCATCAAGTGTTTTTAGAATGTATGATTGGAAAAGGAAAGCTGGAAATGATAAATAAAATAAATTAATTCAATTTCATTTCTTGTTACCAGAATTCAAATATTTTACCAACGACTGGCTCTGGAGACCGCATGCCTAATTCCACAAATTAGCGTTAAGTTGTAGAGTTAAATTGTTCATTTAAAGACAACATTTAATTCTAATCTGACAGGCGAAACGAAAAACGATGCTTACAATAAACTAACCGTCAGACAGACGTTGAGTCTCTTTCGACATGATTCCAGTAGACGAACCTAAGTGATAACTACCTTCCCGCATTAATATTTATTATCTTTGCAAGTTATACGCTCACGAGATGCTGTATCGCAAAACTTTGCTCTTTTGTCTGTGATGTAGCCAATAATGCTGTTTCATTATATGTTTATTGCAGACTGCAAAAAATATGCTTCTCGAATGGGGTATACAATTGGTTCTGATAAATTACAACACACCGCTAATGTTACATTTACTGCTGTAATAGTTAACGTTTTAAGTTACAGAGATTAAATTCTAACAGTTTACAGTTTTTTGATGAAACTAGTGCTGTTTGGAGAACAATGGACTACTTTACAGTAAACAGTGCCACGCTTATATGGGAGCACAATTTTGCTTTGAGTTGTAGAATTAAACTGATCATGCAACATTTCTTTGCTTTAATTGGAATCTAAAAGGTGAAACGTAAATATGATCCTTACATTTAAAGGTCAATTCAAAATGTAATGCAGCTATTGTTTCGCAAAATATACTTGGTTCTTTAAATCTCTTACATGATAGCGGAAGAGCATTTTGATACAATAGATCACCCGGTTATGAGATCCCCGAGCGATTAATACTTTCTAGAAGAAAGAGTTAAGGCATTGCTCCATTAAAAAATAATTGTTCATTTTGTAAGATAAACGAATATATCTTAGTTAAAACTCACTTTTCCTATCATTTCTGCCAACAATTAGAAGCAGTCTTTAGAAGTTTCCATAGTTTTTAAACTTCATCCATAAAAAACATCACTTAATCGGTATTAGAATTAAATAACAATATAAGTAACTGGCGGAACATAAATGCTTTAGAGGAAAGACGGTTATTCCGTAAGTGAACTGACTATGTACGCTGTAGAGGTGCGCCTTTGCGTGAATAGGCCGTTTGAATTCTGAAATGCAATTCCATACCAAGCCAAAGTGGTCTGTGTAATGCATTTACACACTCAATGCATGGTTAAACGTACCCTGTAACATATTAAAACTATGAAATAATTAATACGGCATTAATATCCTTTGACTGTCATGAGATTTATCTATCTATATCTATAAAACGACAACCGGAAATATTGGTCATATAAAAACTCGGAAACTAAGGGGCGAATTTCGATGGAGTTTTCACCGTTTTAAAGCTTAGAATCTTAATTCACTTGTCTGGCATGTCTTATGTTTCAACGTTAAATAATGTAGGAGCATTAAATGAAATTCTAAACGTATGGTGAGAAATTCCACAGGAGGAATTACTAAATGCCGCATAATCCGCACTAAACACACAACACAATGTCTCTGACCATAGCCTTTAATTAAAGCAATAAGATAACTTACAGTAATAACTATTTTGCACACTAAATAAAACTTTAAGTATTCTTTCTTTTAATTCGATATATTCAATTTTTAAAAGCCATAGCTTGAAGTATTCTTTCCTTTAATTCGGGATATCAATTTTTAAACGACATAGATAGCCGTAAAAACAACAGAGATTTTCTTTAAGCACGATCTCTGGACAATATCTCTGGCCTTCAGCATTAGTCTTCTGTTTACGATAATATTATTCCGGATTCACTTTTGATATTTTATCTGCAGAGTTAAAGGATATAGAGTTTTGAGCCACAAGTATATCTATTCACTTCGCAATTGAATCAAATGTGAGTTTTTAACATAATCTAGAGTTGTTCAGTGATGTAGTAAGCTTGATATAAATGAACAGTATACGTGCAATAAATGTAACTTTGCTTTAATTCCGAAAAAGTTGGCGCATATGTTATGAAACTTTGTACAAATGTTTTGCGGGAATAAAAATAGCGTATGGTTAAATCTACGCGAGCTATACCGGGCAAAGCCGGGAACTCCGCTACTTAACTATATTTCGACACGTCAACGTTACCAAATCGTTCCTGCAGAAATATAACTTTTGTAAAATCCGCCTACAGATAATACATTTTACGGAGCTTTTCCTATAACAAGGAATCTGTAAAAATATAAATAATTGTTTCCTAACCTTCAACAAGAATACGGATTTCTGGAATCAGGAGCTTCAATCGCGACGAATCATACTACGCATATCTCATTCAGCTTAACACATTCATAACGGAAGCGTAGACGTGACAAGTCCCATCTGTTAAACTGACACGTTGTTTAGAGCAATTTATCTCTGTCTCCACTGCTCAGCAAACTAATTTAGCTGTACCTTATATCCCCGTAAACAACGCTCTGATTTGGTCCTGAATCATTAGAAAACCAATTTTGTTCATTTAGCTACGAATGGTACTGTTTTTGTTTCCGGTGAGATTTTGCAAATCGAAATGAGCTTTTTGACCACTAAAAGAATGATGGATGTATTATTATTATTATGTGTCATCACTGATGATTATCTGATTAATGATTTTGCTGCGGGCGTCACTTGTAGTTTAACATGTTGTGTTATTAATTTGAGTTGAAATATAGAGATTTGCGAAATTGTAGCATTATAATAGTCTCCGAAGCTATCTGCTTTGATTGCTGTAACCAGAAGACTGTCTTCAGTGGCATCAGGCAAAAAGCAAGTAATGTATATCCATGAAGCCTGCATGTTTCTACAGTCATTTGTTTACTGATTATCACGGTGAATGAACAACAGGTTGCTAGTTCAGTAACGTTTATAACCAGCAGAAATTTTGCTAAGGTAGCATGCATAATTCGGCAATGATACACTAGCCAAGCCACAATTGTGCAAGTGCATTAATTTCTTCATTGGAGGTCGGACATTAGTTTCTAACTTTATTTGCGCTCGTCGTCAATCATGCCATAGGCAAATTTCCAAATTCAAGAAAAAGCTTTAATTAATTGTTCCTGAAATAACTGTATCATCTGGAGTAAGTCACGAAAGTGTGAAGAGAATTATTAGAATGCAATTATATTTAAGATAAACAACTTCATGCTCGGTGTCAAGTATGATGAATATAAAGCAAAGGGTGGAAGCATTTGGGAACAAAGCATTTGGAGCACTTCCCACTAAAATGAGACTCGTTTTTAGCGCGCATTCTCACATTTGATGAAGCATGGGTACACTGTACTCCTGAAATGATAAAGTGTAGTGTGGACTGACGTACAAAAATAAACGTCTCTGGTGAAGGGGATATGCCGTTTGTCTGCTGGTAAGATTGTGATGACTATCTTTTGGGACAGTAAAGGTATTGTGTACGTTATTTTCCTTTTTGTACGACACATTGTATACTACTGCGAATTCTTGAGCGAGGTTAGAGAGGTTTATCTTATCAGAAGGTGTAATATACCAATGTCACCTACAATTATTAATTTATCATCTTAAACACATAGAACTTAACAAAGAAACGGGAAAGAATCAGAAGATGGCTGTGGGTCCAAATACAACTTTCCGAGTGGTGCTGTTGCAATTAATTGTTTAGCACATTAACATCATTTAATTTTCTTTTGCTGGTAATGGTGTCAGGGATTGGAACAAATTAGCAAGTGAACTGGCGAATAAGTTACCAAAAACACTTAAGGAATTTAAAATTAAAATTTGTAAATCGGAAAAGTAAATGGGGGAGAAATTTAACACCCCACAAAAAAAAGAAGTAATTAAATGGGGAATTGCCGCCGTAGAGCTAAGCTCCATAGCAATTAAATTAATAATAATAATCACTTACTACGTGGGAAAAAAAGTCACGTGTCAATTGATTGTGGGTGGAAGGAAGGTTTTTGTTGTAGCTGAGCGTTTTGGCGTCTTTTTTTTTTTTATTGATTTATGTAATCGCTAGGGCACTTTGCGTTAGCTGATCCGTACTTCACACTGAATAATAGCGAGCGCTGTAAACACTCCCTCCGGTGTTTAATACGAGCAAAGAACCAGGAGTATTTAATTAAAAGCGTCCTTGGCAGGTGAATATAAATTTTTATTTATTGTGTGTTGGCATAACAAACCTACATATTTACACTTCCCAAATTATTATTTTCTTACTTGATACAACATCACGTCTGTGCTACAAATTTCTGAAAAACTGGTATTTATAAGCTGTTCTCAAGGGATTACTATCTTCAACGTATTATTTTGAAAGTTAATGGTTGAAAGCGTGAACTTCGTCCGAATACAGGTCATCTTGTAGTATATATATATATAATACTTAAAAAAGAGGTTCCTTTCAATAAAAACTAACATGATGGCCTATAAGTGCTGTCACAATCAATAATAACAACTCCAGAACACGAGTTTTCCTTAAGTGTATACATGTTATAGATTTATGTTGTCTATCTGAAATGAACCTAAAAAAATTCTAATTTCAGTAAACAACAGAATCATTCACTATGACACATTTGTGGTGTTTAAATTTAAAGATACAAAACTAACACAACTCATAATTACAATTATACATGTCCAAATCCCGAATCGTATCGAACTAAAAAATTAAAGCAGTACAGCCGAAAATATATTACGGTAGCCTTCTTTTTTTAATTACCTACATTAGATAAGATAATGGACGAGTTTTGCAAAACGAAAAGGAACAACGACGGTATTTTTTTTTAAGTATTAGTACCTGGGTAACCGATCGTCACTCGGCATCTTTCGATTTCTGTTCAGTATGCAAGATTTCATCAAAATCATTAGAGACGTTTGTGAGAAATTAATTTTATCGTGGACTGCACCACCTTCTGAACCGACGCGAAATTGGTAGTAACCTGCTGAAATTTGGTTTAATTGCTTAGTCATTATGTCCTCTTAAAATTTGCGATATTGCTTTGCGGAGAACTTGCCAGGAATTAAATTAAAATGCCGAAATATGACAGCGACGCACAGCCGTTAGATTCCTTCGGCGTTGAAAAATCAGTGACAGTCTCTTAAAATGTTGAAGTAATCCTTTGTTGTAATGTTTTCTTGCCGTTTCTGCGTTTTTACGTTAGAAAAAGTCGCATATAAATGACAAATAGACAATATTTATCCGAGTTGTAATACGGTGATACTCGCCATCTTATATAGAAACGAGCAATCAGAGATAATCGATTGCTTCATTGTAAACAAATACACCATTTCTGATAGATGCTGCAAAACGCAAAATTGAATAAAATTTTTCTCTTGGTCCAGGCTGTATTTCAACCTAACCACGATATCTATGACGAAACGAAATTATTTAGTTTGATATGATCCCGGTACTAATATTTTTTTTATTATTTCTGCAGTGGTGATAACATGTCGCAGTTGCTCAGCCTCATATTTCGCCATTTTTAATAAATTTCTAGCGACTTTTCCGCAAAGCAAGAGGGCAAAATGTGAAGAGGACATGTTGACGAAGCAATTGAACCAAACTTCAACAGGTTACTATTAATTTCGCCGAGGTTCCGAAAGTGGTGCAGCCCCCATTTTATCTATTTACAAGAGTTGCTCATATAATAGTATTAGATTGGATAGAAGGAAGTATATTAAGCAATTCTATCAGAGGTAGGACGGCCAGTTCCTTTTCTCTCGGACCTACAATTTAATGTAGAATCCCAAACACAGAACGCCCCACCGTAGTTCATATGGTTAAATACATCTTAAAAATTCTTGCTCCCAGTGGAATTTGAACCCGGGATCGTAGCTAGAATTTTTTAAGAGCTAATGCAGAAACCACATTTTCCCTCCACTGATTACATTTGAGCTGCCAGACCATATTTGTTATACCGTCAATATATTTCCTTCCTTCTTGCATAAGAACTGCAGTCGGTTAAATAAATATCGTGAATAGTCGTTAGGATTTTCTTCAATTGATTCTTCACTGGGCGAAGTTCGAGTAACTTGGTTGAGACGATTTTCCTCTATGTTTTCTTGAGATGATTACATTATAACTGCTAATATTATTTTCAAAGAAGTTTTTGTCAAGTAAAGTATCACTTCTGACAAAACCAAATTTTAAATATCTTCTTTTAGATGTCTTACAGTTAAACACGCAGTGTTAATTTTCCCGCGGGTCAGCTAGTAGAGTATACAAGGCCTCCTAATTTCTATGCAATGTTTACTACAACCAAAGAGAAAACAGTATATTCAATGTTCGCGTGGCATTAGAGTTTTTTTTTAAGTTTGAAAAAATCGAATTTGTCAAACAAGTATCTATTTTTTAAATATCTAATTTTTAAATGTTTTACCATTAAACTGGTAGTATTTAATGATAACAACTTTTTCAATATTGTTTTTAAATAAGTTATGTAAATATAAGTATCACTTCTGACAAAGCCACTTTTTAAATGTTTTACAACTAAACATGCAGCGCTAGTATTCCCTCGAGTCAGCTAGCATACAAGAAATATATGAGTTCCTTGAAACCAAAGAGTAAAATATTAGTAGGCTCCCTGGTACCCGAATCATCTACAAGATAGCGTTAGAGCCGTTTTCGAGGTACAAAGAGCAAAAATTGTTCGTATTTTGTAAAATTCGGTTTTAGCAGGGAGGAACACTTTAGATAATCTTAAAAAATCAAAACGTTATCTAAATATGAAATTTCATCCAAATATATATATACAAGATTTTCTCGTTTAAAGATATAAGATACACAAGAAATTAAAAGTAAATAAATATGTGATAATATACTGATGAATTTGTAAAATACCAACAGATCTGAAATACATTTTTATAAACAATACATTGATTTTTCGTCACGTAGCTTCAATTATCATGCGCAAGGTACGAGAAGGTGCTGATATCTGAAGCAATGACATGCTGTCAGCATCACTCGCAGCCAAGCAACCGGTACGTTGTACGTACAAAGTTTTAGGTGTCGTGATGCGATGACAGACAGGTCTTTAGTTTCCTACAGACCACTACAGGCATTTGATCGAAAGGCGCTGCAGCATGTCATCATAGACATTATAGGACAGGAGAACGTAAAAATCAGCTACAAAGATTTCAAGCAGCTTGAAAGTAGCTTCTGAACTGCCGTATGTTAGCAAACGAGTAATTATAACAATAATAACGCGTATGGATTATTGACCGAGAAACCCCGAAGGGTACTTCGGCCGCCGGTTTGACAGAGTTTCGACGGGACGCTCATGAGCCTCTGTCATGCCTGCCTTTAACCTAACCCCGTAATATTACCGGAAACAAGAGAACTACAGTTCAACCTGGAATCAGAAATACGGAAGCGTTCTTGCCTACTTCTCACTAAACAGCAAGCTGTGTCACAGATGAAGGACAGATTCAAAATCGCCGGCGAGATATGAATCCGAACCGGGAATCATTCATTTTTCAGTCAGAAGCCTTAACCACTGAGCCAATAGAACACTTGCTAATATTTATAATCAGTGTGAAATTGTTGCAATTAAATGCATCAACATACTATCCTAGTCTTTTAAATGTACAGGTTGTTAGATGATTAAACTCATCATTTCTACTGATTTCATAAGTTGTTGTCTAACACAGAATTTTCTATTCATTAATGCATCCTTTGGCTAGTTAAACTTAGTTATTAAAACAAATTAAGCCTTTTAAAATAAAATAATGTTTCAATATCCCATCTGTCTTTTTAACAACTTTTTTTAAAAAAATTCGCTGTTTGATACTAACAGTATTATTCAACACTAATTCGCTGACCACACACTGAAAATACAGATTAATTAAAGTCTAGAAGCAAATAGTATTTATGCAATTAACTTACACTACGCATTCTAATTGCTGCATTGTGAATAGGTAATTCATTAGTGGGAAATTATCGCAGCGACGCAGTTATCTCGCAGGCTCACGTTGCGGAGATAATGTTTCCAGATGGTTTGAACTTTCTGTTGGACAGTTCTTGTTTTCAATCAGGTTTTTTAAACTGAGTTTAACGTATGTTAAACTCATTATGAGCCGACAAATTCCGTCTTTGATATGACTCAGAGCTGCCAAGATGGCGATCGGAAGTATACATGACATGGTATGTTAATCACTTACTTAATCTTGGATTTGGAACTCTGGCCTAAAGCTTCAAACCCATAATAACCAAAACTTTAAAAAAATTTTCTGGGTCATACTTTAACAAAACCAGCTAAATTATTTAGTAATTACAGGATAATATGTGTTCCTTCCAATAGTTTTACTTGTACGAACACATACTTAAAGATACGCGTTTAATAAAGTAGGAACTTTGATCATCAAGTACACTATCATACATGATTTGTATTTAGTAACTTGTCTAAATATAAATTATTAAGGCGATATTGAAAAAGGGAAGGGAAGCAGATAATCAGTTTAAACATCGTCAATTAATATTTGACTGCCAGTTTTGCTTAACAGCATGAATGAACAGGGTCCATCCGAGCACCTACCATTGCTTATACGCCATTATATAGAAATGGAGAATACGTAATGTGACTAATCTACATTGAGAAAAACTGAGAAAACAGTTTATGAAAAATAAAAAAATATCGTGTTGAGACAAAGGAGAGTTACGGGTGCTGGCGAGATAAAGTCCTTGGTGGTTTCTGCCTGAAATAAGTGTCTCTCTGTAATTGCAGCTTAGTCCTGACCAGCATTATGAAGGTCCTCCGGTGGTCTCTTGCGGTTTGAGACAGGACACCTATTGCACCCGGAAGAAATCTTGGAATTGAAACAAAATCTAACTGATGCACTATAAACGAATAGAAATTCTAGTTATTACAACTGCAGGGCTGATGAATGATACATCAGCATAAGAAGTTGCTGATTAACACCCACTCACAGCCTAGAAACAGATTTTTTAAATTTTATTTTACGCATTATGAACGCTGAGGTCATTACAAGCGGGAGAGGACTGGGGGAAAGAAACTGGAAAAAAATTCGGCCATGGCCTTTGAAGGAACCATCCTGGCACTCGCCTGGAGCGATTTTGCGAAACAATGGACAAATAAATCTCGATGGCCGGTCCAGGATTCGAATCTGTGTCCTCCCGAATGCGATGCCAGAGGGTTAGCGCTCACCCACCGCGATAACAGGTAGTTGTGTCCCGTATTGTGAGGTATGTTTTATGAAGTACAGAATGCAGATTGTTTCCAGCTACTTGATATTACAGTGCGGACATAGAAGATGTCCCATCTCGTTCCAGACTTGCTTAATTAACGAAACGCTGAGACTTCGGAATAATAACGAAACATTGTTCCCCCAAAGAAACAGATGATCCGATTGAGACCTCTGGAAGGCTGTCGAACAAAGCGTCATTAGAGCAGAGAGTTAATGGATTATTGGCAAGGCAAATGAATGAACTCGGCTCCCGCTTACATTAAGGAACCATCTCCGTAATCGCCTATTGATTTCTGGAACGAACAGAAAACTGAACTTGATAAATCAACCACGACTTTTAGGGAAGTTTTCCATAACGCGTGGTCTGTATAAGATGGCGCATTTAAAAACCACACTTTTTACTGGGAAACATAAAGCGGATGGCACAGTTTCGTGGCTGTGTCACCCAGTCATGAATGGGCTGGTAAAGACTACAGAGGATCTCATACGAAAAAGCTAGTGAGAATATTACTGTAGTATAGTGGGAGTTTCACGGACAAGTTCAACTACGCATACAAGATTATTTGATCTCATTAAATTTAATTCTTCAAAACTGAGAACCATTTCTTACTACTGTACAAGGGTGTTCCGTAAGTTCACTGCGTGATATGGAAGAGAAATCGTATAAACTTCCGTAATCGAATATGATGCCTTAGCCGATGTTGTAAATAAATCGCCCTGGAATGAATATTTGTTTTGTTACATATGCTGATAGTAATTTTTTTCAACTGCTTAACGTCTCTTAACAGCGAGGTCTTTAGAGACGGGAAAGGATGGGGGGCGAGGAATGGGAAGGAATTTCGCCATGGACTTTTGAAGGAAGCATCCCGGCATTCACCTGGAGTGATTTGGGGAAACCATGGAAAACCCAAATCTGGATGCCCGTACGGGGATTCGAACCGCTGTCCTCCCGAGATAATAAATGAAGTGTGTGTGTTTATTCTGAAATGAAGAAGGCAAATATTCAAGATATGATTTAGCATTTACGTAGGATAGAGATATTAAGAAATGACATTCATGAATTATAATGTCAACATGAGGGGAGCGTGTCCTTATCTGCAGTATTGTAAAAAAAGGGGGGACATCTGAATTTAAAGGAGAGACAGAATACTCTAATGGTGTTTCCCCTGCAGGCAGCCTAGTTCGCACAATTACTCAGAAAAGTACGAACATTTTAAAACAGTTTATGATGGCAGGCTGAAGATTAACGATATGGCAGATCTCAGGGATCCAAGAAAAACATCGCATTTTGAGACAATACTTACAAAAGAGATAGCTCTCATTCCGAGGTCACGAAGTGGCATGTTGTTTAAATATACCTTTGATTCTTCTCTGCCATAGGTAAGTTAGCGTAGCGAAATTTAGTAGTAGTTTGAAACGTTAGTAACAGGGGAAATGACCAACTGATTTAGCCCATTTAGGTAAATACGTGTTCCCCATACTCTGCATTCTACAATGCGAACCAGCTAACCAGAGGGGAATACTGTATCAAATTGCACTGCAGGTTGCTGCATTACCCAGGGGTACAATTAGAGGTGCATAGTCAAAGTCGAGAAGCCACCGTGAAAACAAGGGTATTTCAACTTTGAAATAACAATTTATGTTTAAAAATTAACAGTATTTTCTCTTACAAACAATAATATTTAATCGAAACAATCTGAATGTTACGTTTGTTTTTTTTTCAGAATTCTATTCTCCTAAATATAAATTGAGTAAGATTTATCAAAGCGCTAGAGCAAATCAAGAAACAAAGGTAAAGTCCATTATTTATTTTATTTGTTTATTTAATTTTTGCTTCGGACTTTACGGCTCCTAGGAATTCACCGGTCGCGTTTGAAAGGAACCATTGCGCTGGGATGATTTCGGGAAACTATGGATGCCAAAATATAGATGGAGGAATGGGAATTTTATCCCTCGCCCTTTCAAATGGTAGACCCTAGAGTTATTTGTACTATAGTCCTGTTTTGAAAAGAATGCTGAGGCCAGCCATTTCATACAAATCGCTAACATCGCGACACGTGTAGTTTAACATCTAGTGATACTGCTTAACTGAACTCATTATTTGTTTATAGTAACCGTGAATAAATGTGTGTTTTAAAAAATGAGTGTTGTTCAATGTCAATCATACTAAACTGCCCGCGACCAGGTCGTTGAGACAGCCTGCAGCCATAACACATCCTATTTGCTTTAAAAGGTTTATTTGCTGACCAGTGACCACATTTGTTCCTCTAAGTACCGAATTTCAACTTCTGCTGCAATTCCTCTGGACGATGTGTATGCAACACCACGTTATCTGCAGTCCTTCGACGATTTAATTTTGTCCAGCAATGGCGACCCATTTTTTTTCCGGAGAAATGTAGAGTGAATAATTTTGGTAAAGCTGGATCATCTGGCAGATTAATCATTCGTCTTTGAAATTTTTTATTTATTCTAGTAACGTTTAATGCTTTAGGGTTTTCAAAGTTTTTGGAGTGAGCAATGAGGTTACATAGTCTTTGTATTTCTCTATTATATGACACGAAGCTCGTACCGGTAGTAGTAACCGAAAATCCCTTATATAAATCCTACTTTCTCTAACAGTTGACTTCCATTAAATATTTCGGAAATTCTGTTTTGAACTGTTGTGATAATCAGTTTGTAAGTTTATCATATAAAGATTATGGTACAATAGTTACTAATATAAGGTCTGATAATTTTTTTTATACTGAAAACGATTATAAGAGTAAAGAGTCACTGAGCTGATAAAATGATCGTGTCAAGACTTTTATTATACTTCCTACCACAATCTGTCACTGTAACTAGAAACTGCCAGATATCCTTTCCTTTTTGCTGCTATTTTTTCTATTTTTTTAGCGTCGATAGTTAAAGAAATCCTGGTCGGTCTTACCACTGCTTCCAGGTTCTTTGTAATCTCTTCTGTAATTGATAGCACGCTCTGGAGGATAAATGTGTGGCCTCGAAGATTAGATTTAGTTCTATACATCTCTACTAAATCGAAGTATCTGTTGTTTTGTAAAACAACTTCTATTTATTAACACTTAGAATCAACTCAAATAATTACACTTTTCGCATTCATAAAGTCAAATACAAACAACGGCGGTATAAAACATTCATTAATCTAACTGCCGTCCTTATAACAATCCGCATCTCTTTGGCTAAACTAACAATACCATAACACTCTACCAACCTCAACACAACAAAACATATTATGAAAACTTAAATTTACCCCTTTTTTCACATACTACTACACTGTACGGCCTTGTATTAAAATAAATACATTCATACATTGCATAAAAACGAAGTCGTATAATTATTACTATTATTATTTCAATGTGGACCTCACAAAACTGACATTTACTACGAGCAGAATCATTTCTCACTACATACGTGTAAGTCTAGAAGTAATTACGGTTAAAACAGATACTTTTTAACAAATGAAAGTTCAGGAAATGAGTCATATTTCTACTGATGCACAAAAGCAATACAAGTCATAGTCCAACAAACTGAGATATATCAGGCGTCATTAAATTAGCGTAGTTAAACTACAATACGCTTATAGACCATTATTATTTCAAGCTTAAGCGTTAGGTTTAATTTGAAAGTGTTAACAGATATAGATTGCGTGAGTTGTGATTTAATTCTGTATCAAAGACCAATTCCAGTATTCTTCCAAGTTTTTAGCCATATTATAGTTCGTAATTTAATCGCGTAGGGCATGGTTGAGGAGCGACATAGTTAGCAGATAGCGACTGGCTCTATTAATAGCGATCACCACACGCCATCCTGCCTGGCGGGCCTTTCCCCCGCTACCCACCAGACCCAGCTCAACCTCCCGTGCGTTTGATTGGTTCCTACAGAGTTTCAACTCAAAGAGGCGCCTCCAACGGGTCTAGCCGTGCACTAGCACTTAAAACAACTTCCCTCTTTACTCCTTTAGCGTAGAGAAGTTTGGGGTGAACGAAGTTCGCTGTTCCGAAGTCTTCCATTCTCTACTTCAGCTGGATGTTGGTAAGGGTTTAGAACCTTTACACAGTCAGTAATGGTGATATAAATGTCTTGGGGATTGCCTTTTGTCCCTTAATGTGTTTCCCTGCCCTTTATATCTAAAAATAACAAATAAATCATGATCGGTTGTAAGTAAACTCCAGTCTGATAAGTTCTAAGAAATTACCATAGCAAAAGCTCGGTGAAGGAACATCCCCCTTTTATCCGTGTTGTGGTGGTTGATTACTTAATCAACTCCAGCATGGGAGTTTCTTACACACTGAGGGGGGCCGTAGTTGGCGTCATATATTCGTGAAGAGTGTAAGAAGACTCAATTTGTTTGCCTACTGTGTAACTGAACACACATTCAGATCACTGTTTTTCAAGATTTTTCACCCCGAGTACCAATCAAATTTCGGAAATAATTCTACAGATCACTAACTTTTATGGACCTAACTTTTTCCCTACTATCTGTGTATATCATTAACCAACCCTACCAATTATTATAGGTACGCACTACAGTACCATTATGGCCTACAACTACAACAAAAAACTGTTATTAACTTAATCCTTCAAGGAATTCCACTTTCTTTATTGCAGACTGCAAACGTATTTCGAGTAGAATAGTAAAGTAACAAAGCAGTCCTGGGAATACCAGATTTTTCATAGCTTTCATAAAGTTTGGTGTATACCTTTTTACAATATGAGTACGGTATCCATTTTATGTAACCAATTTTAATCGTTTATTTTTTGTTACAACACCTTTAATTCAATTAGAATGAAATTATAGCATTCCGTCTGTGGACCACTTGTGGACCGCGGGCCATAGGTTGAGAAATACTGATCCAGACGACTACGGAATGGCTCCTAAATAATTCACATCCTGTATGCAGGCTTTGATGTTTGAATCTGGATCCGTTGTACCTCTCAACGTCCAACAATTCAGCGCCTTAAAGTGCCTGACAAAACAGGCTGGTGCATTTTTCTTTAGGCACTATAAACGGTAAAAAATCACATGAGATTAGAATGCAATAGTTAAATTAGCACTTCTGTAACTCTGACCAAGCGTGGTGGGTCAGCGGTAACGCTCTGGCCTCGCATTCGGGAGGACGTGGGTCCGAATCCCCGTCCGGGCATCCAGATTTGGGTTTTCCAATGTTTCACCAAATCAGGCCCGGAAAATGCCGTGATGCTTCCTACAAAATGGCCGAAATCCTACCAGTTCCTTGTCTCCAGCCCTTCCTCGCCTCTAATGACCTCGACGTCGACGAAGCGTATAATTATACAAAAAAATGTTACTCTGATATATAGCGTCGACAGTGGACACAATGGGAGCAGAATCAGCGAGTAATTATGAGGAAGTTAAACCTGGAACATTTTTTAAGTATTTACTGTAAGCAAATGTAACATAATTGGGGATCGCGCCTCAGCAAACCATAAGAATGGGATGCACAATTGCACATATCAAATCGTTTGATGTTTTCCACTGTTAGAGCGATGGCTTACTTGCATGACTGCATTCGCAAATAGCGTTGTGGTCGGTCGATATCCTTTGAAAGAGTTGCTGTGGATCATTAAGGCGGTCCGAATCACGCACAAGCCTCGCTACCACTAAGGGGCCCTCGTTGTGCTTGAAACGATAGAGTCATCCACAAACGATAGATCGCCCATTAAATCTGTACACAGTTCTGTTTTTTCAGCGATAACAAAAATTATTTTTTACTAACAGATCTTCATGGATTCTTATGTAATAGTTGATTATTAAATATCAATTTCTTTCATGCGAACTCAGTGTACTCAAGTTATCTAATTTTCATTAAAGACAGGAACAGTCCACTTCGCAACTATGTCGAGTTGTTATTGCTGTTGAACCTTTGAGTTAGTATAATTTCTCTCAAGCATGAATATAGTCCTCGAAAACATAAAACATTGTGTACCTTGTCAATTCCATCTATTGTTACGTTAAGAAGGAAGCATTGTGATGCAGGAAAATAATTAGTAAAATGTTTTGCATTTCAGATCCTTTAAGTTGTCAATTAATAAAAGAATTCTGGTTTGTGAATGGGTATTATACAAAACACGCCTTTGGAGATTAATGCGCTGCATATTATGCTTTATGATGGGGTCTTACAACTTTTGTTCAAGTAGAATCAAGCCTACAGTGGTAGAGCCGGTATGAGGATTAAACAGATGCAAAACACCATAATATGCCGTATTATTTCTACTGGACATATGGTCAGTCAAGATTAGACGTAGCATGTACCAACAGTATTGACGACTTTGTTAAAGGAGGGTACAAAGAGCCCTGATTAAAATCAAGGTCGTGGCCATTCTTGTTATTAAGAATGTTTTCCGCATTGCTGTGTGAAACCTGCCCGCTATTTATAGAGTATAGTGAGATAACACAGCTGTTGTTTTACTCTTGTAAGAAGTACTACTTCCAAAGGGGATAAATAAAAGAGATATATTCTCTCAGTAAGGAAATTATTCCTCTTACAATTATTTTAATTGTAACATATCAGAGTCTATTGAACTGCAGCTCTGGTATGGATGTCAGCATCATTTTCCTAAGCGATCTATATTCAACGTTTTCCATTTATAGTAAATAAATTAATATCGTTATCCTCGTGATGTAACGGTATTTGATTATGTTATTTGGATGACAAGCAAAAGCAATCTACAAATTATGAACGATCTATTGCCATTCTAGAAATCATGCGATCGGCCCTGTATGTAGATGAAACGTTGCGAGTGGTGTGACATTATCTCGTCTTCAGCCTGAATTACAACATGAGAAACTGATATTCTAACAACTTTCCTAAAGCTGAGCAGAGAAGTAATTCCTAGCTTAAAAAATGTGTAGGCATTATTTACAACTAAGTAAACGAGGTACCTCCTTTACGTCTGTGGAAGCATGTGGGCCAATGAAATGCCTTGATAAAATGTGTGAATTGGAACAGCAAATAACAAAACATTCTGCTGACTACATCTAAAATTTGTTGCCAGAACTCCATGGCAAGGAAACGCCGGGAGCGCATGCAATTTTTATCCACCAGGAAGGACTTCAATTCGATCTTTGAACATCATGCCTTCAGTGGATACTGGATGAACTCAGTAAGAGTATACAGATACATGCCTCTCCGAGAAGGCAGATAATGTGTCGACGACCTGCGTGTATTCTGGGAGTCGAACGACGGTGTGCTTGCCGACTACTTTCAAGTTTTTCTCTTTACGTTGGTCTGCAACAGGAGATTAACGCATACATTCCATCAGCGCAACAGCTAATACCACTCTCTGCAAATGGGTTAAATTATGTGTATTGTTGAAAAAAATGAATTTTCTGTCCCTGTTCAACAAACGTTGAAAGAGTCTAATTGTTTCGTAATAGTTGTGGGTAGATGAATATATTCTAATAAATGCTCAGCAATGTTAAATATTAGATCACAACCATCCAATCACAACTATTCAGACAGACATGAGAATTCTAAAAATGAATAAGTTCACAAAACAATTATTAATGGTCCGTGAAAAGTTACCAAATTCACAAAGAAATTGCACAGGGAAAAACAGTGCTAAATTAATTTCCAAACCTAACAAAAAAACACTAAAAAACAGTAGAAAGAATTATGACACATGCAAATCAACAAAATCACACACAAATAACAAACAATAGTTAATACAATCGCACATAACGGAATTAGGTTGGTAGAACTGTAATTATAAAACAAAAACATGACAGTAAATACTGCAAACCAGTTAGGTGTAATCATAACAAGTGCTTGTTCAAATCAAATAGTAGAAAGCGAAGTGCAAGCAAGATTACCGTGAGAAATGTTAAATTTTAGAATGGAATATCAGGTCAGAAAAATGCAGAAAGTGCTGTTCCGGACTGACCTGTTATAGCCACCACAATTTTCGTATATACATAGAGTATGCAAACCATACAGCTAATTTAATATTATGAAGGGAATTTATACAAGGTTATGTTTGTTGTACAGATGATATGAAAACTACGTAGAATAATAGTAGTAGAAGGAACCAACATAATAGTATACAGACATTAAACATTATAGGATGAATTCATATATAGTATTTAATCATGTATACAGATATAATTATAACAATATGTATATATACATATACAGGCTCCACTGAAGATGTCCCACTCCAAAAGGGCGAAACGCGTGTGGTGAAAGAACATTAATAAAAAAATGTTGTTAATAGAGGGAGTTTAACTCAAAAACATTTATGCAACAACTGTGGATCATGGTCAGCAACAAAATTATTATTATGTAAAAATTTAATTCGTTTATTTTCTAACATTTTACAACGCGTCTTTAAATCTTTTCACGGTGCGTCTTTATGTTATAAATAATTTTACAAACTGTAAAGAAAACTCTTTTGGATATGGTCTCGTAATCGATAGCAAGTTTATAAATTATTTACAAATATAATCTTTGGCAATTATTGATATAGCATATGTCCTTTCCGGTGATTGTATACCTGTTGAATGGAGTACATTTTTACTAGCTATAATATAACTTGGTTGTTAACAGAGAATTTGGAAATAACGAACGGCACTCAGATATATGTCATGAAAGATATATTACAGCCGTCTCTTTGTGTGTGTGTGTTTTTGTTTTTTATTTTTTTTTTTTTTGTGTTTTTACTATTTTGTGTTTCACCTTATCCAGTACTTCACTTTGGCCAAGTTTTACTTCATACGAGCTGTTCAACTTTGCACTACACTTAACAACTCACATAAGATGTTCAATATTGCATTGTAAGTATCCAGATACGTTAATTACCTCCGATTTAACAATTACAGGGTTCCTTACAATCAAATATATAACGCAGTACAGATAAATTATTTTACAGACCTCTTACGTTGCCTGTTAGACCTAGAGCAACATCTTTTCATTAAAACAGCAATTAATTTGACCTCGAATATTAAGGCGCTATTATAGGTGCAAATTAGTAAAATGCTAAACACAGTCTGTAAGGTCGATGTTTAAAATTACTGTGGTCTAAATTTAACTAGCAGCAAAAAAATACTGTTCCTGACTAGAAATTCAGAAAGCGCTAATGCTGAGGCAAAATCTCATTCAGAAATAGCAATAGAGATGTCACCTTTGGAATCATCGCTTTAAAAGTAATAAAGTCTCGGATATTAACATATTTGATACATTTACCTTTATTTAGTGGCAAAGTGAAATAACTTATTTCTGTCTTATAATCCACACAACAACCAAAAATTACTCTTGCGGGTTACGACCGTTCTAGCAACTTTTACTTTTTTGTCAGAGGCAAAATGAGGCGACAGGGTTCGTCAAAGTTAATCGAGAAACGCGTTGGCGTCCAACTTCTAAACATACAAACGTGAGCAAGAAGTGGCACTTAACACAATAACTAAATTCTCGTAAATCACTAGTTTGTGAACGACTTATTCACCTTGTTGCATAAATCTCGTATGTCCAATTTAATAATAGTTTTTGGCCCTAATATTTATAGGTTAACGTCATTTTTATTCCCAAACAGACAGAGAATTTCAATTTGGTGTATGTGAAAGATATGCTGGATCGTAGATGGAAGTTCCACCTGGTGCCTTAACTAGACGATGATAAGGCTGGAGCATGCATCCCAGCGTCATAGACAGGAGAAGAATAAGTGTTGAACATCTCCCGTGATTCTTCTGTCGCAATCACAGAAAGCAGAACCTTTGGAATCGGTAGTGGTTAAATTTGATTCTTCTGCTTAAAATGTAGTCTTCCATCAAGATACTAGAGCTGATGTAGCTGTTTATAGATTTAACTTGATGAAGAACGTTTTTCTCACATGTTTGTTCCATTCCTTCGTGACACTGTTTCGTAATTTTGGTACTAAGTTCGTTGCTGGGATGTGGTTAATTTTGCAGTTAAAACTATGATGAAGCACCATCCAGGGAGCGTGAAAATTTATGGTTGATTTTAATGCCATTTAATACAGCTACTTCAGCCAGACAGCCAGCTTTTTCACTACCCGTCACTCCTGTGTATCCTTATGTTCAAATAAATGTAGAACTGTAGCATTTTTTTTTTTTTTTTTTTTTTTTTTTTTTTTTTTTAGCTTTCACACCACAGTTTGTTTTTGAAGTTTTGTCTATGCGGAAAGAGAGTGGGTTACGTTTATAAGCCCATTTACATGCGTGCCAAGTCTATACACCAGAATATACTCGATCGCTTATGCTCTGCGGTAAATACTGTAGCTTTTTCTGGAAAGCAAAATAGCCCCTATTTATTGTTTGATGTATCCACTAATTGTCATCTTACAGGATACTCAAATTCAGATATTTCTTATTTCTTTCTACTATGAAGTTAATATCCAGGTGGGTTAATATCCATAATTTGGTTTCGTATACTTAGAATAAACAATAAACACTTTATTGTGGCACACATTAACTGAGAGAATGAACAGAAATATTTGTATTTGAGTCGGTTAGAAATTGGGTTTTAAGCGTAAATATACAACATGAATTACGACGCCATTAGCTGTCACATTCTTTCTTCTCAAAGCCCTCTATGTAAGCGTACAGTGAGGCTCCCAGTTCTAATATCAGCTAAAAGAAAAATGTTTTTACAGTAAAATTATGTGAAATTTCTATAATTATCTTCAATTGGTCATCACTGCTTACAGCTTCATCTGCAGTCAGAACTTGCGTCGTCATTTCAACACGCAGTTTTTTTAAGTAGCCTACTTTGTTTTAGGTAGGCCGAGTTGATCGGCTTAAATTTGCTTTTCTTCCAAACTACGGAAACTAATTAACTTTCTTTTCCCTGTACAACAATCAATATTCTATTGCAGTTGTACGGATGCAAGAAGCTTACACGAGAGTGAGGCGAAGAAAGAGAGAAACAGTGGGGGCGACCTCATTAAGTCAATCCTATTACTGCTTCTAACAAGAGGCTGAAGATTTGCAGCAACCAAGGTCTCCAGTGGGATGTAACGAATTTCACTGAGGTGGCAGAAGAGGACTAGCTAATACTGACCGATTAAATTATTGTTATTAATGTAAAGCTGCTAATGCCTGTCGCACCAATTGTAATAAGGAATTATTTTCCAGCTACGAAATAATTTCCTTAAAAAGTGTAACTGTTCTGAAACTGAAACACCAAGACAGAATGAGCGTCACCTACGACGAGAAATCCAATCTCTTAGAACAAAATTTTTAATGGTTTTTCCACCTCACGATAGTAAAGCATGTGTACATTTCAGTCATCTGCGATAAATTTTAGAGTCTCGTATATTGCTGCTTTCTCTTCACGTTTCAGAAGCGTAAATACCTCTTAAAATGAATGTCCAAACTAAATTGTTAATCAAGAATAGAAAGGTGTGAGAAGAACTGCATAAATGATTTCCCTTGAGTTTTAGTTATAACTAAGAAAGAACGCCATAAGTAAATATACTACGATATGAGGAGATTTCTTTTTTACTACGTAGGTGGAATCACTGTTTCGTTATTTCGTATCTTGTTCTTTAGGGTCAGCCAACTCTTGAAGGAGAATTTTTTTTAATTTATTGCTTTACTCCTCGTCGACACCGTGGTCATTAGAGGCGGGATGGGACTGAGGACAAGGAACGGGTAGAATTCGGCCATGGCATTTTTTGAAGGAAGCATCCCCGCATTCGCCTGGAGTGATCTGAGGAAACCATGGAAAACCAAATCTGGATGCTCGGACGGGGATTCGAACAACCGTCCTCCCGAATGCGAGGCGAGAGCGCTAACCGCTCACCCACCACGATCGGTGTCTTGAAGTAGAAAGCACAATGAAGCTTAGATAGGAAACAATGGTTTTTCCCATAGTCTTCTATCAATTTTGAAACATATTAGGATGATGTTTTGTACACGATTTTGGTTACATTTCAGTTATTCGTGAGCGTCTATGTAATACCAGTGATGATACAACTTCTCTTACATGCAATGAAACAGCATAGCCAGGTAATTTCCATACATTAACGTTACCCGAAATTTGAATCGTAAACGGCGGTAAGAGTATTCAGATTTGTATGAACTATCACGCGAAAATTACAAATAAAATTGAAGCTCAACTGTGTCAGCACCCGATATGAAACAATATTTTAATGAAGTTCTTTTGCATAAAAACTCCCATGGCTCGTTTGAAACTGATAACTATTAAAAATTGCAAAAATTGTTTGCAGTGAATTTATTAATAACGCTATGAATACGATAGACAACGATGAGCCACTTGGAATAGGATTTAAATTTTATAAATAAATCATGTTGTTTCCAAACATGTAATTCTCTAGGAATATGGATGTACAATAACCACAAAAATACGAATATTTATTCGCTGGTCAGAATCAAGTGAACGAAGTTTCTCACAGAAAATGGGTTCCGTCTTCTAGAGCATATTGCAGGATATGGAAAGTCAAAGAATATGTAGTATATCACTTGACTGTAACGAAGTATTTAAACAAACAACAGAACGGCATTTCCGTGACTACTGTATTAACTGGCTCGTAAATTCTGTAGGTGACAGGTTCCATGAAAGTGATTCAAGGCTATGATTACAGCTTCAGATAATGTGGTGTCTAGTAGGTAGCCAAGTTAGGGTGACAGCCTGTAAGCATTCGATAGTATTATTTTGGTGCCTGCGAAAAATCACAAACTTATTTACCACTTGTGGTCGTGTTTCTTACGTGTATTCGAACATATTTGCAGCATTATAATTATAATACATAAGACCGCAGGAATTATCTGTCAGTGCAAATAACAATATTTTTTTTATCATCTCTGAACACTAAGGTTTTTTCTTCGGTGTGGCTACTGGGTAATACCCCTAATCTGTCTAGTGATAGAGTATTTGTATGACCGCAACTACCTTCTCTGAAATGGCTGCTAATGTAATCCTTTCCTTGTCGTGGAATATGTCACCATCTATTATTAAATTCTCTGTAATGAGTTCCAGCTTGTTTGTATTTACTGTGAAGTATTTGTGGTGTAGTATTTGTGGGCAGTCCCAGCTTTGGAACAGGCCTATGTGATTGCGAGAAACCGTCTATAAACCGCAATGAGTACAGCCAGTACGCCGTACACGGGATATGAACCTGGGCCCATTGTACCTCTTCGGTCCATTATGATTGATCTCGCACGCACACAGCCACACTACAGATGAACGACATTGTGTTGATAGCAAATTGATAAATTCCTACCTTTTGTATTCCGGACAAAGCTCCAGCACAATCAGATGGATCCACGTCAGTCCGACATTGGCATACCGCATTTCGGACGCAGCTTTTGAAAGGTAACCATGTTATTTCGGAAACCAATCGTAACATGGATAAGGCACTAAAGTTCGACGATTAAAGCTGAGAACGTTTCGAATAGCTAAAGTACTAGGTGAAACTGAGAAAAAATAAAACGAGGAGAGTATTTGTAGCCGAAATTTTACAAATCCTTCCCCATGATCGTGCTTTTTCGCAACACGTTAGATGAAACTAATGTAACGAATGGCTTAAAATCAAAGCGTTACTGTGAAGTAGAGCTTGCAGCCGCACGCCATGCCTACATCTCACAAAACATGTACCCATTTTCCAAGGGACACCTATGTCTCACTGGTATATTCCTCGAGAGCAGTAACATCATTCATTACGTTCTGCTGGGAGTAATGATCGACCAGTGTGTCCTTGATTCGACTTTTTTTTTACTTATGACTTTACGCCTCGTTGACGGCTAAGGTCATTAGAGGTGGGATGGAACTGGGGACAAGGAATGGGAAGGAATTCAGCCATGGCCTTTTTGAAGGAAGCATCCCGGCATTCGCCTGGAATGATTTGGGGAAACCATGGAAAACCCACATCTGGATGCCCGGACGGGGATTCGAACCGCCGTCCTCCCAAATGTGAGGCCAGAACGTTAACCGTTCACCCACCACGCTCGGTCCCTTGATACGACCCCCAAAAGTGATTACGCGTAATAGACACAATGGTGGGCTATCCTCACTATAAAAGTACGAAACCAACAGCTAGCGAAATATCAAACATTTCATACAGTCAATGATACATTCTGGCATTTAAATACGGAATCGTTGTCCTGGTGGGTGAGAGGTATGCTCGAGGCTGCATTCAGGGAGACGCGGTTTTAAACTTTCGTTCGGCTATCCTGATTTCTGTTTTCATGGTTTCCCGAAAGCATTCCAGGGGAATTCCAGGATGGTTCCTTGGAAATTCCATGATCGAATTCCTTACCGTTCCTGGTCACCCAGCTTCTGCTGGATCTAATGGCTTCCAAGTCAACGACCCATAAAGCTGTATAATAAAAAAGGAATCGTTGTTTCAGATTCGTATGGAAGCTTGGTCATTCTGCTCTGAATAACCCGAAGACAGAAAACTTTCGGTACTCTCTTCAGTTTGACGTATCTGTCCAAAGTCTGCCACAATAAGCAATACTGATCTGCACCATATATAGAAAAAGTGGATCTTGTTCTACTATGTATGACATTGCTCAAGCCGAAACCGACCATCGTCGCTGAGTCAATACCATGTAGTATGTGGTAAAGGCCGCAGAATATGGCACAGGATGTTACTACACAAGACTCTACAGCAGCCGTGTAAGCACTGCTTCTCCAAGTCTACCAGTATAAATAACCTTCAATTCACTAATCGTTGTTAAAGTAACTTCAAACAAATTCTTAATTAAGAATTTATGATTTTGTCACTGCAAAATTTTACTAATTTCATTGGGCCATAGGAAACTGAAATCCTGTCATTAAATCCTTAAGCGGTATTATCGAAGGTTACGCAAAACAGATATGTCTTCGCAGGATATATACGTACTTATTATTCCGTGGAGCTGTAAGAGATGTACAAGTGTCTCAGAAAAATCTATACAAGAGATATGATAAATTTGACGCTTCCAGCGCTGGTTCTTGGAATAATAAAATCTGTTACAGCATAATATATAGATATTTGGGTTGGAGATCTGTCTCGGTGCAGAATATAAGTTACAACATAGAAGATATTACTTTCACATTCACACAACACGGTGTTTTTAATTTTGTGTTTATTTTCTTTAGGGGAAACCCTGACGGAAATTATTTCAAGCTATAATTAATACTTTTCTGGCAGGTAATTACCAAATTCCTTCCGAAAAAAAAATCTTTTAATTAAAATAAATTATGTTCAGTAAAGCGAAAGGCATGTCAACGTTAATTTAAGAACGAAGTTTATATAATTTCGTCAAAATATAAACAAGAGAGAAAATCTAAGGCACTTATTTGGAGTAGCCTCACAGTCAATTGAGAGCCTCGTTTCGGATGCCTTCATCAATTTGGCATAATTTCATCAAATAGTGATCAATGAGCTATAATCAGAGGCTAAGTTTTCTTGAGAGCTCCCATATATATTTCAGGTACGCGAATACCTTCCTCATGCCGTTCCAATGAAATTTCACGAAAAAATCGAAATGTTCGAACTGTCTCGAGTACAGCAAAAAAGTTTCTTTCACCAATAATTGAGATGAGCCTGGATTAACTATACTCTCTTGCAACTAAAAGCTCTTTAGCGAAATATCGGAAACCGCAGCGTTTTAGGGTTCCAACTGAGATCTTCGCTGAAGATCAAAGCTTAGCAAATCCCTTAAGAGCATAATTGCTCGTAAATGGCGACCCTAAAACCAAGCAAAACTGCAGAGGAAGTGAACCTCCGAACAATAAAGCATGCTACATAAAAAACCGGCAGTGAATTGGTAAAAAATAAAATAAAAAAATAATATCATAAATAAGGTTTGTAATCCCGCAGTGTTTTCAATCCCGCGGTATTTTTGCGGGATTTGCGCCAATGCCACGGGATCCCGCGGGATTTTGCGAGATTGGCACCAACACTTTTTCAACGCATATTTTTAAAATATAGTTATTTAGAGTGTTAAAAAATAAACGTCTGTTAATTAAATTAATAAATCAATTTTGATGCTAAATGATGAAAATTAACAGTGAACATTATTTTAATTGGCAAAATGACATTAAAGTTTTTTACCCTTCTTAAAAGTATTTCGAGCTTTACATTTAAAAAAAAATCTAAACTAATTTTTAAATAAATAATCAAAAATGAAAAGTATTCAGTCTTAGGTCATATTATATACGTTACAATAAACCAAATCAGTTCGAAAACATGGTATGTATTATGACCAAGTCACCAAAGTCTTTTTTTTTTAATTAACGATCTATAACACCGAGATAAAGTATTCTATTTACCAAAGTGAAGTGAATATACTCTGTAAAGTATACACATACCTCAGAACAAGATCTCAAAACTTTTTGTTACTGCACAAGTACGAGACTTGGTCTATTTTTACAAGAAATGTTTTTGTGGGATTCATTATTAGGCCTATGTCTCCTGATTTCTTGATTGATCTTATAGTTCATTCATTGTTATTAAAAGAAACTACTCAACATCAAATAAACTGTCAAGTATTTCAGTTTTACTTTAAGTGGCGTAACGACTATTTTAGAGAGGAAATTATTTTTTTATGTAAGAAAGGAGACTTTCTCGGCGTATAATTGCATGAAGTTCTCACGGGCAGTGGCGGATCCAGGATTTTGGTTTGGGGGAGGGGGGCTAGGATTTGGTTGGGGGGGGGGCTTGACTCTGGCCTTGACTGCCGCCCTTATAAAATAAGTAGAAAAAAAGGGGGTGCAAAATGGGGGTGTCCTTGGCGGCTTTGGGGGGGGGGCGTACATGCTGTTTTTACACCACAATTCGGCGATACACCCATCATGTCTTCATAATAACTTTTTTTTTGCCTTATTCGAAATAACAACAAGGAGTTTAAAGGACGCATGCTATTTACTAAAAAATAATGTATTGTAGCGATTGACCAAATCATCGCAGGAGGAATTAATCGAAAGCCAGAGCGGCACTAATAAGCAAGCGGCTTTCGTCAAAGAACATGTGTTTCAAACCATTGAGGCGTCAGTCGAGACAATAGTAAGTCAAAGGATATACAACTGCCTTTTGATAACTGATAAATAAATAAGTATGCAATCGTTAAAATTACAATAACATTTGTTTAGTATCAACGAATAATCAAGTTTTCATCCGCAAATACAGGAAGTTGACACAATTACTTTACTGAAACTACAGATGACGTGTGTAACACATAAAAAATACTTATTATATAGTAAGAAAATCGTACTAAAGAAACATGACTCAAATTATAGAAACGTGTGCTCAAAACGTAAGTTTTAATGAATACGTAAAAGTGGATATATTTACTTACGAACGACGAAGGTTAACAAAAAGAAACGTTCGTTCACGTGAGTCAAATGACAACTGCAAGGGTACAGGCAAACAGTGCAATACATCCGATAGAGACCGAGTGGGGCAGCGAGTCACGCTGACTGACATACGTTTTCGACGCAATTGCGGATTGTAGATCCGCTTAATTTTGTGCGTGATCCGCCAGATTAGCTGTATAATTATGCGGGATTGCGGGATCCTGCTTTACTGGATTACAATCCCATTCATAAAGCTCTTTTTTGTATGGAAAAGAGAGAAGAAGCAGATACCTCACTTCCAAAAGTTGAAGGGAGGAGAAATGTCGCTACAAAAACCGTTGCAAAGTTTATCGCTTTCTATAATCATGAATAACGGTAATGCCTAATATATTTGCATCTTTTTCCTTCGTAGTGTTTTTTGTCGTCGCTGTTTTCCTTCATCCTTTTTAACTACCAAGGGTAGCGGGTGAGCGATAAAGTTGTGGCCTCGCATTTGAGAGGACGTGGGTTCGAATCCCAGTCCAGTCATTCAGATTTTGGCTTTACATCTTTCATTATATCAATCCATGGTAATGGCGGGGTGGAGTTCCTAGCCACAGTATTTTCCAGGTTCTATTGATCACGACGTTGACGAGCCGTAAAGCCACAAGGAAAAAAGAAAGAAAAAGAATGAAAGGAAAAGAAAGAAATAAAGAAAGAGAAAGCCTTCCCAAGTGACGGATCTACTTTACCATTCCTTTCAGTATTAATATCGCCTCAAGACTGTTTCTATTATCTTTTTTGCTGTCTTGTTATTTTCAGAAATTGTTTTTCTGACACGCGAAAACAAAAATCCACTATTCTAATGAAAGAATGACATCAGTTTTAAAGGCCAGGATGAACATTTATTTTAGATCTTACTGTTGTAAACATTGTTATAACCTAAAATTTACAAAAAGCATGTAAATAAAAGTAATTATAGGGTGGTTTATTAAGGAGGTTGAAAGTAAAAACTGTATATTTTGGATAATTTCATTTGATACTAAACGATACTTGGCAATTTACCTGTTATTATTTTTTTGTTCCATGATTTGTTAAAAAAATTAAAAAGCTATTTCTTCCCTTTATTTCCGAAACTGTTGATTAAAACATAACCAAAATTTTACGGCAAAAATGTAACTGTATCGTAATCTACGGTTTTGGCAAGAAAATAAGTAATCTCAGCAAATATGATTCTTCTTTACATAATTCGGCAGAATTTACTGAATCTGAAAATTAATATTGCGAAATCTGTATAGGCTCATTAAAAAATTAAAAAAAATCAATGTAAAATTAATTGTGGAACAAACCGAGTTACTCAAGATCACAAATATTTTCAGTACATTCCTTCGATATAAAACGTTTATCTCTCGGGAAAACCGAACGATTAATTTAGTACTCAACGGGACGACTATGTGACGTAGTACGCGGTGTCATTGTGTATGTAGCCTGATGCAATGGTATTATACGAACCTATACGGAGACGTGACATTCCACAGGCAACTGCGAAACTTGACACTGGCCTTGAACTGTTCACATACGGATTTCTCGATAATCTTCATCAGATTAAGTGGTACCTCTGAAGAGCACGAGCTATTATTTCGACATAAGAATATGCAATAAAAGAAGTTGACTGTGCAATTGGTGTAAACAAAGTACTTCACCGGACAACTCTCCGTTCCCTGACATTCAGAAGGACGCGGGCAATCCCGATTTCGATCTTCATGGTTTCCCAAAAATACTACAGTTGAATGCAAAAGAGTTCATTGCTCCCAGTCCTGGCTCGCCTTTAATCACGACGGTCGAAGAGACGCGAAGCCTTAAAAATATGGCCATCAAATATTACGGAATGACAGAGGACTCAAAAAACGATCATTTTCTGCTGCTTTGTTTGCTCGAATAATTGTGCCAGACGTCTCACACCAACTGACGATTGCTTTCTTGTGGTCAGTGCAGGTTTTCCAAGTTTCTTATTAACAGCAAACACTATATGATATCGCCTTAGATATACAGAAATCGTACTGGTCTGCTCATCGTTCGAATAAGTTTTTGCTCTGCTGCAAATTATTTTAATATCTATTGAGGCCAACTAGTTATGTTCAGGTTTTATTTCACAAAAATCGCTTCTTTCATAAATTTATGTATTAACTACAATATTTAAGTCATTAAAAAAACATCTGTTTGGATCATGGTAACATATTAACATCACCACTTAAATAACGACTAAAATAGTTGCAAACTCAGGTTCATGTGGGGTTGTGTTGGGACAATTAGAATTTTAAGTCGTAACAAAATACAGAGGGTAAAATCACTCTCTTATTATGAAGGATCTTGATCGCAGCTAGTGTAGCTCATGCTTTTCTTTCGATGAATTCCATGATAAAATACGTATCTTTCGAGATAAGGAGGTAACTTACAAAAATTGACACCAGTGTTTATGTTCTTTAGATATCTATGCGACCACATTAATTTTACTCGGATCTAGTCATTTTCCTAGTCAGGAAGGATATAGGAGTGAAAATTAATTTGAAAGAATAGCGGGAAAGCATTCCAGCATCGAAGACCACGCGAGCAGTAGCATCAGTTTGATGTACAGCAGCGGTTCCCAACCTATGGGTCGCGACCCACTGGTGGGTCGCGGAACAATCGAGGTTTTTGCCACAAATTTACATCTTTTTTTTAAAAATATAACACGATATTTTACAAGTGCAATAATCATGAAAGCTATTAGCTTAAATTAAAACTTTGTGAGAAAAAAAGTTTTCTTAAACAGTCAGCTGATATTATGTAACAACCTCGTTGTGAGATTTAGCAGCGGCAGCAATCGCAAATGTTATGGCAACCTCTGAACACCCCTTCTCCCGTGCCGATCCAGAGCGATGACTTCTCTCATTGTCATTTTCTTGTTTATTGTTGAATTGAAACCAAAGTCTTTGATCGAAACAGTCTTTCTCTGCTTGTGAGAGTGAATTATTGTTTGAGCTTTGTTTTGATTGAGAGTAGATTTAATGTGATTATGGAAAGTTGGTTGAGGACTGGATCGTGTCGTAAAGAGAGTATCCAAATGATGAGGAAACTTCGACCTACACGGCTAATAATAATGCGATTGAAAATGTTATTGAACCACAACCAAGTATTTGTAGTTACAATACAGGCAGCGCAAAAAGAAAAAACGTATCTGCGAAAGTATAACCCGTATTATTTGAAATACGGGTTTGTGTTTTCGGGTACTGAAAAGGAGCCAATATCTTAGTGCGTGATTTGTTGTGAAAATTTGTCCAGTGAAAGCATGACGCCATCAAAACTTGAAAGACATCGGTCAACCAAGCATCCTGAGTTCACAGATAAGCCTCTTGAATTCATAGAAAAAAAAAAAAAACGTCATTATCTTTCGACAAAACCTACAATGGAAAAGTCAGTGTCAGGTCAACAAAACAAACAAACTACCATAGCGTCTTACCAATTATCTTTGTTAATAGCAATCCAGAGAGCTGCTCACGCAGTAAATGAAGAACTTATTTTACACGCAGGAAAAATAATATCTAATAATTTGTTTGATGGAAAAATGTCAAAAAGAATAAGTGAAAACCCTTTATCAAACACTACTGTAAAAAGGAGAATCGATGAAATGTCTAATTGGATCGATGAAACAATGATTTCAACTCTGAAGCAAAGTGATTATTTTAACTACAAATTGATGAACGCTCAGATGTTGCTGTTCAGGCAAATTTATTAGCTTTTGTTTGTTTTGAGTTCAACGATTTTGTGGAAGAAGAAATGTTGCTTTGCAACTCCTTGCCTACAAGAACTACGGGAGAGGAAATTTTTAAATGTGTTGACACTTTTTTTTAAAGAAATTGTTTGGTCAAAATGTGTGTTGGTGCCCGTGCTATGTCCGGCATTTATTCAGGTTAAGTTGCCAAAGTTAAGTCAGTGGCCCCTTTGGTGCAATGGAATCATTGGTGCCTTCATCGAGAAGGCTCTGGCAGTAAAAGGTTTGTATGAGTGCCTAAAAAAACTCTGGATGGTGCTGTGAAAATTGTTAACTTTATCAAAGCACGACCTAAAAATTCAAGATTGTTTGGAGTGTTCTGTGAAGAAATGGGCTGTAAACACAAACAACTTCTCCTTCACTGTGAAGCTCGATGGCTGTCGAAAGGTAAAGCAGTGTCGAGATTATTTGAACTTCGTGACGAACTAAGGATGTTTTATTGAAGCACAAAAGTGACCATAAATCCATAAGATAATTTATTGAATGTGTTTGCGATGAGAACTGGCTAAAACTTCTTGCTACAATGCACTCAATGTAATGAACCTGATAATGCAAGGAAAGGATATCCACAGGTATTACGTCCAGGACAAAGTCCATGGAATGATTAAAAAACTCGACCGATAGACCTGCAAAGTAGAAGAAAATAGTTTTGATGCATTTCCTGTCTTACATGACTTCCTTGAATCGAACGAAATAATAGTCATCAAGGAAACTGCAAATGTCATCAAAGAGCACCTTAAAACCGTTTCAAATTATTCAGTAAATTATAAGTAAGTTGTAGGCCTCATTTATTTTCAATTAGTATTTCATTTTTTATTTCAAGTACCCGTGAGGATTTTAATTTTTTTATGTATTAAAAGTGAAATGTGTTCTATTCGTTTACTAATAATTGTTTTAGGAGTTAAGTTTCCAAAAATTGACGATGGTTGCTTTTGGATAAGAAATCCTCTTGAAGAGGAACATTTGAAAGGCTCAAAAATCTCAACAGCTGAAGAAAACTCGATAATAGAGTTAACTTTCGATTCTTCTTTAAATACAATTTTCAAGGAAAAATCCTTAATTTACTTCTGGATGAGTGTTACGAGCAAAGTATCCAGAAGTCTCTAAATTAGCTGTGAAGTTCTTGATGCCGTCCAACACGACATACTTATTCGAACGAGGCTTTTCCTACTTTATTGTTTTTTAAAAACGATTACAGAAATATCTATGTGAAGAACGGAGACTTAAGGTTAAAATTAATCAGTTTTATCCCTGATATCGATGCTCTCACCAGTAAACACCAGTGCCAGAATCTCACTAGATTGTAAAGTTGTGTTTTTGTAATAATTAAACGTATTTTTCATTACCTTCGTAATAAGCGGGAGGCGGCTGCACAAAGCATCACTTCATCGAGTTGACGGCTGAAATTCCAGGATTAGTTGAAACTCGACTTGAAAATTAAATTGCCACTGATGTACAAAGTCATATCTTGGTGGAAAACACCTACAAATCCCATTTTAGTGGTTGACTGGTAAGTTTACCATTGTGTTTACCTTTTCCCAGTCTTCCATATTTTCATACATTTGGCTGCAGTAAAACACAATGATGAACCTACCAATCAACCACTAAAATCGGGTCTGCAGGTGGTTTACACCAAAAAGCGACTGGCAGCTGCATTTTAATATGGCGATCAATTTCAGTAGTCAACTTGATGGGGTGATGGTCTGTGCAGCCGCCTCCCGGTCTATAGTATGTTTGTTGTTTTATGTATTATCAATTCTTGTGTTTGTTGATAGTACATCCTTTGTACGAAAATTTACTTTTTCGTAGGATAGGATAGTCGGTAGCGTACCGAGATCATACAACAGTTCTCATTCTGATCTTAGATTGACTCTCATATTAGGTGGGTCGCGAATTTTTTTTTTACTTAAAAGTGCGTCGTGTACCATTAAAGGTTGGGAACCGCTGATGTACAGAAATAACACGTTGTGGACGTTTCTCACCATACTACCAAACGCTTTTGCAGCAGAGACTTCTGCTTAAGTAGATTAAGGAGTGTCACTTTGAGACTTTCATCAGCAGAGTCGGTGTAGAAAAAACCGAAGGTTTTGATAGTTGGCCGTGCTGAAGCGCAATCAAACATTCTTCTTTTAAATATACTTATTAGGATTAATACGCTTCTGACGTACATGACGGTTAGTGAAAATTATAACACCAAGAAGGAGCCACGTGTTCACAATAAATTTTATTTCACAGATTAGCTTCATGACAATACACAATTGAGTAGAATTATAGAACTACACGTGCACTCTGACTGTAAGAATTCAGTAAAGTGTGAAGCCAATACGTAATTCAATCAGAGCCTCTAGACGCCGTGGCATTAAACCAAATACAGCCTGGATATGCTGCTGAGGAAAACACTACCACGTGGTTTGTAGGCGCAACCACATAGTATCGTTCGACCATATCGCAAATATGTTCGATGGACGACATCTCAGGCGAACATGCAGCCTGGGATAGTACAATCAGGATAACAGCAACAATAAGTGGTTGTATATCCCAATCTGAATAGAAAATGAATTATTTGTTTAACAGATAAAAATTAATATAAAGCAGAATAAGCAAGAAGTAGAAGGAAATTCAAAATCCATACAGTATTTACAGGTTTTTTTTTTGGGTGGGAGGAGGGGGGGGGGGGGGAGCGAATGGTGGGAACTTGACATGGCTTGTTCGTAGACAAGGATGTAAGCATTGTACATAAATAGTTCAACATGACTTTTGTTGTTTTCAGCTTCTGGTAGCGTAATGCTGTTAGCGGACGCTGCGCCTGTACTACGTTATGGGAGGCCGAATTTCGTTGATTTTATTTAGCCACTTCCCATAAGAGCTTTCCTGTAATAATGTATTATTTTCGCTGGATATGATGCGCAGTTCTGGATTCGACACAAGCTACTTCATTCTGTAAAACACCAGCGAAAATTAAAAGTGGAACATCTGGACGGATGTGTGATAAATGAATGAAATTTGGCCCCACGTATCCCCATATGAAAAGTATTGAATGATTACAAATTCGTAGTTTAACATATAATGGTATGAGCGTTACGGGACTATTTACTGTGAAAAATTGATAATTTTTTTTAGCTTAAAAGTGGTTAACAGTGTGGAGTAACATGACAATTTTTTGCCCACAAGTTCTTGATGAGCAACTATGCCAAGTCACGCCAAGTGATGAGTGACAACCCAAATATCTAACTGTGAGAGAGGTCGGAGTATTGGAGTGACGGTATCATGTCGTGAAATCTCCCAAAGGATTGCCCATATTGCAGTGTCATTGGGGGTATTCACTTTCGGCAGCAGGACTGAACTGGTTGTTTTCGTAGCCACTGACAGCTCATCACTATGTGGATGGGGTGCTGCACCCTATTGTGATACCCTTCATGTACATCATCCAAATCGCATCTACCAACTGGATAATGCCCGTCCTCACACTGTGGCCATATTCGCGGCATATTTACGGAACGTATCTCCCGCGAATAAGGAACTTTAACTGTACTGTCGCACATAAATCTGGACTTTTTCGCCAACATCAAGGTCTTTCGAGGGGAGAGAATATAGTGGACCAAGAACGGGAAGGAATTAGGCCATATCCATCCTTGCAGGAACCATCATGGCATTCGCCTCGAGGAATTTCGAGAAAACTAGGGAAAACTAAAATCCAGATGGCTGACCACGGTTTTGAACACGTGTCCTCCAGAATGCCATGCCTGATCGTTGACCTTGGGCTCATCACTGTATTCAGTAGCATTCATGAATTCTCAATTCTTGTTCTTTTTTGGAAAATTCTTCGTAACGGATAGTGACGTGAATTCTTTGTGCTTAATTTCTAATCTGGAAACGAATTTGCAACGTTTTCTTTAGGAAATCTACTCTAGAAATGTGGTGAGACCTTGGCAGAAAATCGAGAACTAAGACGTCTATGATATACAACTGGAACCGTGCCAATGGGCTCGGGAGCTGGATCTGCTGTTTATAAATGTCTGTTGTAAACTTTAGCAGAAGTAAATTAAACAGAATTCTCTGTGAGATGGTGTCAGATAAGGGAGTTCAGAACAAAGTAAAAAAGCTGTGAAGTTACGAGGCAGAGTGAGTAAGTTATTATAAATAGCTTCGTTCGTGTGAGAAGTTCAATAGTGGACACCCCAGAATTTTACTCGGAACTGTGTGTATAAATACTTTATGATAAAATTTACAAATAGAACAGATACTCACACCATTAGCAAATAATCTTAAACGACTGTCAACACTGTCTCCAAGATCGTTTGTGAATATCGTGAACGTAAAAAGTCATTATGCAACCCTGCGGGAGTCCAGAATCTGCTTCTGGCTAAACAGAAGCTTCTTCCTAATCAATAAAATACCGCGACCATTTATTTTAGAAATAACGCATCTTTTGCGATATTTCATATGCTCAAATCTTTCTTTAAGAGGCGGTTGTGCGGAGTAATGTCGAAAGCTTTTGTTGAACCCACTGCAGCTTCTCCCAAAAAAAGAAACCAAAACACGCACACACACAATCTGCAAAAGGCCGCACGGAAGATTTTGTTTATCTTTTTAGGTCTGAAAATGAGCATACGCGATTTTGGACTATACATGAAGGAACGATATTTCACACTAATTCCAAAAGTCATTATTCAATTTTTCTAAAGATTTAATCATAACTATTCACCTCTTTAGGTATTTTACTCTCTATTATACTAATTTAAGAAATATGGTTCATTAAATATCATTCTTGATAAATCTGTAGTTATTATATTAGGACATAGGTGTCAAACTCAATTTTGCAGAGGGCCGTATATTAAATTTAGAATGTGTAGGCGGGCCAGATTCAAATAAAAAGAGAGGAATCGAGTGAAGTCTAAAAGCTCTGAAGAACATGATTCTTCTTTCTTTGTCACATTGCGATCGCGGGCCGTATTGATAATGCCTGGGGGCTGGATGCGGCCCGTTGGCCGTATCCTTGACATGCCAGTATTAGGACGAAACATACAATATTCGTAATTTTTTATTCATAGAAACTGAAGCTGTCAGAAACATTTTTATTTTCAATTCAAAGGAATTGTTTGTATTCACCATTGGGCGTAAAAAAACCACATGAAATTTAGAACAAAAAAACAAAACAAACAAAAAATGCAAAATATTAGTGTCTTGGGAGTAATATCAATCATTGTGTGAGGGATGGTCGTAAATTCTTACAAAGAACCGCAGGAGTATAAACACAAGAGGAATTAATTTATTGTGAAATCTGCGTTCATGTGATCGTGTCTCGACATCATACGAAGGTTCGGACTGGTTTTTCATCAACCGTCATCTAAGGATATTTCTCCTTCATGCGTAAGTGCTACCATTTTATGTTGTCATCTTCCTTAATTAAAATCATCAGCCTTGCAGTAATGAAATTCGCTGAACGTTACTGCCACAGCTCTGAAAACTTGGCCAAATTGTTTCGAGTCTCAGACATTCCAAAAACGTACATACCTTACAACAAAAGGAGTGAGGAAGCAACCAAGCACATTTATAAGCATTCTGTGAAGATATTATTTGTCTCAGCACTTGCTTTGAGTCTAATTTTAGTTTATCTTAGATCCTGAATTTGCTTTTGTTAAATGTTTATGATTAATTACAAGTATATTAATGTAAATTACATATTAATGAATATTCCATTAGTATATTTTACATAGATTCAGCAAATAAAAAGGAATTTTTATGCAACACGGTAAAATGGAAACGGAAATATCGTAGATAAATTCTATCATGTAAAACATATCTGAAAAATATTTCTTAAAGGCTAGCGTTATTTCTTAAAGGCAGAGATTCTATTGCTTCCATTAATTGCTCCATTTAGCCTTCTGTTTCTTCCTCTGGTACAGCAGCAGTCTCGCACAACCAATCGAATCACAAACTTGCTTCAGTGCCAGATTCGAAATAAATGAGATCTTCAATATTTTTTTACTAATTTTTTTGCTAATTTTTTAGTATTAGTTTGCTTTGTAACTCAATATACTGATACCTTTCAATGCAAAAAATAATCAACATGATCGTGGACAGTGCTTAGGAACGTAAGAGATATGTATGTAGATTTATAAAGCAATGTACTTTTCTGTCACTTTTTATTCATGCATAATTGTGCAATTGTCATAAATATGCCAAGAAGAATATGGCTATGGGATTTCCTTACGATGTTCGCTTAAAGCTTATTTTCGATATTCAATGATTCATCGAAAAGCAGAAAAATCTTTGAAGACATTGCGAAACATCTAGGTTTTATATCTCAGTAACGTTGCTGTCTGTTCACAAGCACCGTTATTTTGATAAACGGTAGTTTTAGCACTTACCATAAGTACTGCCACCTTTCGTAGCTTTTATTTTCTGTCGCTGGTTTTTCGACTATTTCGATGCAGTTTTCTATTTCTTCCCGTCGTGACCTAATATTCTCAGCAACATCTTTGATTACCGATCTTTGTCTTACAATATAGTCTACGTTATCAGAGAATTGAGGATAAGTGAGTATGGATGATTGGTACTTCAGTTATTTGCAGTTTTATTGTAGCTCGGCACAATAAAATTTGTTGTATCTCTCGTAAATAAAACAGATACAATGTGGTTGTTCATATGGAACCCCTCAATCAAAGCTAATTACATTGCTGGATGTTGTGGATCAATTTCCTCAATTGCTGATAATATTAATAAATAAATTACGCCAAAGCAATTGACTTTTTTGTATTTATTGATCTCCCGTTCGCGTTTCACTTCTTTTGCAGAAGCATCTTCAGCGGGGTTTTTATTTTGTGGTCTGTTGCATTTCTTTAATCTCCATTCTCAGCATCAGTGCTTTTGCATTTTTGGTGAGAAGTGTCTTCATTGTTCAGATTCACAACATTGTACTTTATTGCACTGCACTATGTAACAAGAAAAAACACATAGTGCAGTGCAAATTTCTGTTGGAACTTCATTGGACGGTACTACTGTTGCTGGGTCAATACTACTCGGCGTCAGAGGCCAATCATTCTGAAGCCGTAGTAGGTGGGGCAGGAGACCTGGAAGTCCACTCAGATAAGAAACTTACGATTCACAACGAACACTACTTGCATTAGCGTGTCACCTGCCACAAAGGAATGCAGCTGGGCTGCCTCCAGAATACCAACTTCCCATGCGCAGAGAGGAGGAGCTATTGGACTGCTCTTACCAAGCCTGCATATCGAAGCGACAGATGTACTTTTACCAGTTCCTTTAAAAGCTTTTCCTTTTGATTTTACAGTCCATTATCTAATTAAGCAGTCCTGTCCTACATGTCTTAAAGTTAAAATGTGCTACGCCATTATTTTTTTTTATTTTTTTTGCAAATCCCTTTTCATGTTCGTTTTATAATTTACCTACCCATCATGTAAAATAAATTAGGAAAAATTGTTGACATAGAATCGATACCATACTCTTACTGTGTTTGGCTATAAGCAAAATGTAAGCTATTTGCGAAACTTTGTAAAAGTCTTAAATATTTCAACGATAAGCAATATACACATAAAAATTAGATTCGTATCAGTTAAATTTTGATATTTTCTGGTCTTCGAGTTCCACAGAGTGCTATCCACCGAACTGTAACATAGTTTAAGATATTCTTTCTGAATTCAGATTTTTATTTATTAATAAAAGGTTTTCCTTTTGAAGGAGAATCTTTTCAAGGCATTATTCATGCTTCCTCTAGATGTTGTAATTTTGCTCCCTAATTAACAGAGATTTTAGTTCGCCGACTACTTCTGAAATTGTTTTTGTACTTACTAGCTATTCCTGGCACTTAAATTCGATTTATCACCTTTGTTCAACTACTGATTATTTTTATTCCAAATTTCTCTCCCTATATTTTTTCATGCCCTTATCTTACTGTCTCATATAATACTTGCTAACAGAGCTATGATCAACAATTTAAAAAAAAAAAACTAAATGTTTATACCTGTCTCACATTTTCCTTTCAGGTGTTTGATAGGTGCTTCTGCATGCAGATCGAATGTCAGTGGTGACAGTGGAAACCTTTCGTTACACTTTTTCTAGTTGGCCCTTTTCTTTTTAATCGCTTTATTTAAGGTACAAATTATTGTTCTACATTGAATAAATGGATCATTGTTTTAAAATTTTGAACACATTATTCCAAACAATGCGTATGTAAAGATGAAGACGATCGCACAAGATAGGAAGGGATGCAGGATTACATGAAACCAGACAAACAAAGATTGATCGCAAAAAAAAGGAAAAAAAAACAACAACAACAACAATCTAAGAACATATCCAACAACTTTTACCAAATTTACCAATGTATCCTTATAGTTCTTAAGCCCTCTCTCTAATATTAATTCTAAAAATATATTTTCTTTTCTTGTATCACGGATTTTCCTACACCCAAATTGATCTTCATCTAACAAATTTTATACTTTGTGTTGCTCCGTATATTATGACAGTAAATGATTTATGAAGTACCAGATGTGAAATGTATTGTACACATGTTTCCACATTTTTAAGGTTCTGTTTCCTTCGATATTGATTAAAAGACATTTATGAAAACCTTTCCAAATATTTGATACTTTGTAACTATTGGATATGTGTCTTAGTAAATGATTGTTAATTAGGTCCTCTCCCGAAGATTTTGAACAGTCAGGTTATCTCTAAAATCAATCAACTGTCTTATTTGAGTTTAAATCTTGGAAAGCATTGTCAATTGTTTTCACTATGATAGGATGTACACTTAGGTTTCTATCAGTCCGCTACGGAGTCTGCCCTCATCCTATAAATTCTTTATTTAATTCTTTCGGCTATTTTTGGAGTTAAAAAGGAGTCTGCACAAGCCTTTGTTGTTAATGTCTCTCTTATTCATTTCCAGCAGTTTATGATTACTTTTCCAGTACACAATACTATTCCATTCTGATCGGCCGAAACTATTCATTCGGCTATTTCTCTTGCCTTTCCTTTTCAGTTCGGATCTACAGGTAAGGCAGCCTTCGTACCTCATATTGAGTGTTTTCACATTTTATTATCTGTGTTCCAAGTATTGCTGTTATCTATATATGTTTCTTTTTTTTTGCAATGCTTTCCATGCAACCTCGGTTGAGTTTCCTTACAGTTTTCTTTTGTCCCACATTTTGAATTTCTGTTTCTTGTTCTGTCCGTTTATCCACTTTGAGCCAATTTTGTTCAAATTGTTTCCTCATTTTTTTTGCTGCTTTCGAGACCATATATTCTCTCAGATATGCTTTGAAGTTCAGACGTTTTACGAACGTGTGTTGAAATGTAACTGAATGGATAATACACTCCTAGAAATTGAAATAAGAACACATTGACGCCTGTGTGTAAGACCCACCATACTTGCTCCGGACACTACGAGAGGGCTGTACAAGCAATGATCAAACGCACGGCACAGCGGACACACCAGGAACAGCAGTGTTGGCCGTCGAAGGGCGCTAGCTGCGCAGCGGTTGGGCACCGCCGCAGTCAGTGTCAGCCAGTTTGCCGTGGCATACGGAGCTCCATCTCAGTCTTTAACACTGGTAGCATGCTGCGACAACGTGTACGTGAACCGTATGTGCAGTTGACGGACTTTGAGCGAGGGCGTATAGTGGGCATGCGGGAGGCCGGGTGGACGTACCGCCGACTTGCTCAACATGTGGGGCGCGAGGTCTCCACAGCACATCGATGTTGTCGCCAGTGGTCGGCGGAAGGTGCACGTGCCCATCGACCTGGGTCCGGACAGCAGCGACGCACGGATGCACGCCAAGACCGTCACATCCTACGCAGTGCCGTAGGGGACCGCACCGCCACTTCCCGGCAAATTAGTGACACTGTTGCTCCTGGGGTATCAGAGAGGACCATTCGCAACCGTCTCCATGAAGCTGGGCTACTGTCCCGCCCACCGTTAGGTCGTCTTCCGCCCACGCCCCAACATCGTGCAGCCCGCCTCCAGTGGTGTCGCGACAGGCGTGTATGGAGGGACGAATGGAGACGTGTCGTCTTCAGTGATGAGAGTCGCTTCTGCCTTGGTGCCAATGGTGGTCGTATGCGTGTTTGGCGCCGTGCAGGTGAGCGCCACAATCAGAACTGCATACGACCGAGGCACACAGGGCCAACACCCGGCATCATGGTGTGGGGAGCGATCTCCTACACTGGCCGTACACCTCTGGTGATCGTCGAGGGGACACTGAACAGTGCACGGTACATTCAAACCGTCATCGAACCCATCGTTCTACCATTCCTAGACCGGCAAGGGAACATGCTGTTCCAACAGGACAATGCACGTCCACATGTATCCCGTGCCACCCAACGTGCTCTAGAAGGTGTAAGTCAACTACCCTGGCCAGCGAGATCTCCGGATCTGTCCCCCATTGAGCATGTTTGGGACTGGATGAAACGTCGTCTCACGAGGTCTGCACGTCCAGCACGAACGCTGGTCCAGCTGAGGCGCCAGGTGGAAATGGCTTGGCATGCCATGCCGTTCCACAGGACTACATCCAGCACCTCTACGATCGTCTCCATGGGAGAATTGCAGCCTGCATTGCTGCGGAAGGAGGATATACACGGTACTAGTGCCGACATTGTGCATGCTCTGTTGCCTGTGTCTATGTGTCTATGGTTCTGTCTGTGTGATCATGTGTTGTATCTGACCCCAGGAATGTGTATATAAAGTTTCCTATTCCTGGTACAATGAATTCATGGTGTTCTTATTTCAATTTCCAGGACTGTAATTTTGATTTTGTTGATATTGCCAGCAGTATAACTCACTAGTAACAATGTATGCGAAAGGGTCTAAGCCTCCAGAAAGTGTACAAATTCGGTATAGCGAGCGTGGTGGGCGAGCCGTTACGCTTTGTCATCGCATTCGGTAGGACGTGAGTTGGAATCTCCATCAAGCCACCCAGATTTGGGTCTTCCATGGTTTCGCCAAATTTCTGCAGGCAATGGCGGAAAGGTTGCTTGAAAAGGCCATGGCCAAATTCCTTCCAATTCCTTGCCCCCTGTCCTTTTCCACCTCTAATGACCTCGACGTCGACACGTAAAGCCAGTCGAATTCGTTTTTCTGAGTCAGAAACTGTTTTATAAAAAGCAATGACAGATAACATCATCACGAAAACTGCGGCCACTAATAAACAGGATGTACTGTACGTCAGAGTAGATTCCAGAGTAGTGTGGTATGCAGTTAATAGCTTTTATGAAGTGAAGCTACAGAAACCGCTCACTCTTTTCTCGCCGAGCAAATCAGTAATTTTATTTTTTCTGTGAGCTACACAGAAAGGGTGAAGAAGGGATAGTCTCAGTTCCCTCCTGAACTAACATGGCAATTATTCATCGGAGTTCGCTCTGGTATGAATATAAACCTAAACGGAGGAGACGCAAAAACTAGAAGGCCTCGACCATCAAACTGTGGGGGGAAGTAGAGACGCAGAGTCGCCACGAGATGCATTGTGTCGCACACGAAGTTGCTTCATTGTGACACTCGAGGAGGTTTCAAGGGCGCTTTCATTCAGACTCCGTGGAGTATTTCGTCCTTCCCGTTGTGGTGTACCATTTGATCATTTTGAATTGATGCGGGGTAAAATTACTCTTTATGAATATGAAATTAATAATTTTGTTCACTTTCCTTGTTTGGTTTCATGTTACCAGAAATAGTGGGCGCCATGATAATTAACTGACATAATGAATTCAGTTTTGTGGAAGGGATGATATTGCTTTTAATGAATTAAAATAACAAATTATGTGGACAAATTCACAGAGATTCAATGAACTTTGATTTAAACTTCGGGTGAATAAATAGATCGTGCCGTTATTAACAAATAATAATCAACTGATACGTTTAAAAGACTCTAATCAAAATAATGCGAAATTAAAGTAATATACTTAAATGATACATTCAAAAGGCATGGAACAAAGCAACAACAACAACAAAATATTCAAACTACTGGCAGAACGTGAAAAAAATGTATATCCCTTTTTGCTCAAGTAAGTAACTGGCAGAACATGTGATTCAATAATCGGATTTGCATCGGTAACGCGTTATCGGTTAAATTTCAGTTTTTGATGTACGGCGGGTGGATTAATTAGTAAAAAGTATCGCCGTGGTCAGCCTGAAACCAGCCACAACGTTCACTGGCATATCGCTTGACAGCAACGGCACTGTATCGACTGCATTTAGAAAGCTTGCCTCTATATGGCTGCATAAATAGGTATGTAATACCCGCACCACAACTTGTTTTACATTGAATATATCAGTCAGCTTCTCCTTCAGAAGTTACAGTCCGAATATCGTCACTTGTTTCGTGTTCAGTCTGCTCTCAGCATCTCCCTCTTTATTCGCTGCACCTCTGTCGTCATTATCCAAAAGAGAGATATTTTAACAATAATTAATAATACTATAATTCTGCCTTCTCATTCGTTGTCCAAAACATGTGAACTCATGACAATTATTTATTGCGTCCCATTGGTTGGTTGCTGTCACATGATGGAAGATTATTCAGAAAACAATTCCGTCCCCTGCCATTGATTTGTTTAAGTTTGTCTCTCCTAAGACAGTCCTCACATGTCAAACATTTCCACTCTGCCGACAGGCCTTCGCAGATTCCCCAGACTGGTTTTTGGAATACCGAATATATCCTTAACGAGTTCAGTTCTATTCGCACTGTCAGTCAAGATTAGGATCTCTGGATATTCTGGGTGCCGCACTGTTCGCCCCGAGGCTGCATATCTCGGTTGACTGACGCCAAGTCTTCTTTCCGCATTCGGCCTTGCACTTATTTGCAAACATGATCTTAAAGAAATCATTTATAAAATGTATCAGCTTTGGACCGATACACAGTGGAGGAATGAATATTTACAAGCAATGTTACCGCACGCAGTTGAAACACTTATGTGAATGATTATTAATCCTAAAACGAATCACTCATCATTTTTCAAGAGTGAATCAAATTTGTTTTAAATGATTATTGCAACTGTAATACACCATCTGTAGTGTACTGAAAATTAATATTTATAAATAAAATTAATAGATATTTCATAACTAATAACAATGTTTTTAATCTGTTTGATGGTGATATAATTTGGTTGGTATCTGCATTCTTCCCCTGCAGATGTTTTCTTATTGTTCTCGTGTGAATTGTAAAAACCATACAGCTGCTTTGTATTTTTTTATTAAATTATTATAGCCTGACTCCTTATCCTACTCCAGAATTCCAGTTTAATTATCCATAACAATTAAATTTTCCTCATCGCCTTAATAATTAATCAGCTAATTTATTTTTTCTTTTCCTATATCTTCTTCCTGTGAAGTTGCAAAACATTGTGCTAGCTTCAGTGGTAAAGGCCTTGTTTGTCTCATTATCACAAAAATTTTTGTCTCTAAAAAGATTCAGTAACAGATATTTCTTACTGTTTTATTAATAACTAGCAGTGCCCACGACTTCATATAGGGAAACTATCGGTGTTCCTTTCTTCCCCTTGTAAATTACCACCGTTAATTTACTAAAATTCGGCACGAATATTGTGATGGATCAAGTTGATGGGCAACAAAATGAGGTTCGAGAATGGAACAAAAGTTACTGTATCATTACATATGGTCATTATTTTTCATCATTAATTTAATAACAATAGAAACGAAATATTTGATTATTCAGTATAAAGCATAAGGGGCCTGATTGGCATGGACAGACCGAGCTCAAATTTCTTGTTCTGCGCATGACGTCACCATAGGAGCATTGTGTGTTGTGGAAGCATGTAAGTATATGGGCGCGTATTGTCATGTGATCGTGGTTTTCTTTATAACTTGCTATAATTGTATTAACACGACTGGATGTGCTGCCGCTGGCCATACAACTTCCAGCAGAAAAACAATAGGTAACTGGTATGACTTATTATTACTTTCCAAAGGACCTATATCTTACAAAAATATGGATTCAAAAATGCTATCGTATGGACGATTTCAGTACAATAACAACTGTTTGTTCGCAATATTTTGTGGCAGAAGATGGTTGAAAAATTAATTGATTTAGACAATGGTGAAATGAAGGTGTGCCCACGCTTACGCAGATACACTTATTAGTTAACGGAAGGGAGCGCCAGAGGGTATTTTTGGCATTGCAATTGTTTTCTAACACCACATCACAAGTAATACGCTATTTCAAGCCAGAATAAGAACACGTTGCTAATTTTTTTTTCCAGCTTGTCAACGACTAATTCGACATTATGAGGAGTACAGTTTGACAACAAGCCGTCCTCATGTGGATACGGTGTTCACCATGATACTCCAGAAATAATTTAGAGAGAAATGTACAATGCTGTGAAAAAATGCAAGTTAGTAGATCAAAACAGTTACTTCCTTTCCAGAAAGGATCTGTGACAACCATTCGATCCGTGTTTGGTATATACTCCGGATTCCAGAGTTTAAAACTAAAATACATTTTAACAGCTCGTCGGAATCATGATTGTTTAGAGATTTTTTTCTCTCTCAGATATTACCTGATATTTCTGAACCACTGACTCATATTGAAGGTTATTATGATATTCAAGGTGTTAATATTTGATTCGAAACTGATGCCGATCACTGATCAGTCTTCATTTACAGAAGGACCTAACTGCTCAATCGAAGACTTTGGTTATCTTGCTGCTTACATCGCTCACCGCGGAAGAAAATTCGATGCTATCATGGGAACACTTACACCGAGCGTGATGGGTGAACGGTTAACGTTCTGGCCTTGCATTCGGGAGGACGTGGGTACGAATCCCCATCTGGGTGTCCAGATTTTGGTTTCCCAAGGTTTCCCCAAATCACTCCAGCGAATACCGGGATGCTTCCTTCAAATAGGCCATGGCCGAATCCCTTCCCGTTCCTTGTCCCCAGTCCCATCCCGCCTCTAATGACCTTACCCGTCGACAAGGCGAAAAGCAAAAGTAAAAAAAAAAAACGAACACTTACATCGCTAAAGTGTCTGCCTGCATCTACATCAAAATCTGAATGATGGATAGAAATACTATCTCGAGGAAGCCTTATTGTACAATCCGATGACTGGTTAAATAAAGTTTCACAATTTAATCTAATTTTTTATGGCTGTGAATGGTTGTTATTTTATGTCGAAATAAAAGAATATTGTTAAAACAATTTGTGTCAAAATAATTCACAAATATCCAGAGGTACCAGTGGAAGTGATAAACATCTATGTAACGACAAAAATGTTTATTCGTTTACACTACATGAATGAAAAACTGAAAACGCAGGTGGCCGCGGCACATAGGAGGAAACTTTGTCAGTTCCTCGCAATTGTCGGTTTAAAATACGGAGAAAAACTAACACAAGAAAGTATGTGAATCTTACTATCAAGTACTTGAAAAAATTTCGTTGAATTAATTGCTTTGGCATCCGTAAGGTGAGTAGTTTTGAACAGCAGCGCGCTTCGTTCATTTGCCGCCTGCATCCATTGTTTGAGTTTGCTCCCACAACGACGTCATTTCCAACAGCCAATCGCCGCTCGTTCCGCTTTGGGCCCAACCTTTACTAGAATGACATTGGTATAAAGGATACGAGTCAGTAAAAATTGTAAGTAAAATAAATTTACTTACAAAGCACATTATCTGTAATTTATTATTATCTACAGCGGTGCGTGCGTCAATGTCTGAACACCTTGCATTATCTATTGGACTTCTTTCTATTCACTATTGCGAGAAGTTTTGTGCCTGATAATATTAAATTCATAGCTTATATTATGGAACAAATTAGTGGCCGATTTTTTATTCCTCAGCGTATCGATGTCACTAACTAACTAACTAACTAATCGCGACATAGGCTTTCATTATGTGTAGTGTCGTTGAAGAGTTTGGATATACTTGATCTATGCACACACATAAAACAAAAATTGAAGGTTTTAGCTTCTGTATCATAGACGAAATATGGTACTAATTGGGATAGAAAGTATTCTATATTTAACTGAAAACATGAGCTACCACAAAGTAGAGTTTCGTCGTGATACATTCAAGAGCTTTTGCGTGAGGCGCACGTAAAATTTACGGTATTGGCCTCTGAACCATTGTGAACTATCTTACTATTAAGATAAACGTACTCCACACGTTAAACGATGACATAAGCTAACGCTTCATGAAGTTTTGTTAAAACGCGTTCATTGGTTTTTACTTGATGAGCGGATAGAAGGACAAATTGAAAATGTACACTTTTTGACTCTGTATTATTGGTAAGTACGATACCGTGTCGCATTACAGAATCAAGGCCCATATATTTTTTTTTCTCCATCTGCTTTTTTGGTAATCTGTGACAATTCTTATCACCTAAATATAAATCAAAGCGATTTCGATAGTAGCCGATGGATGTACGCGTATACTGACTTGTATCGCAATAGTAAAGTCGTTGCTGGACCATGCCGCGAAATGTTGTTAATTGCTCAAAGTAATGATCCATATAATCCTAAGCTCTTTGCCAACTATGAGGAACACTGATCAGATTATCGAATCACACACAGATCATGATATTTAATATATTCTCATACTTTGCAATGAATTTTGACTAACCTCATAGGCTACATTACAATGTTATTTCCGAACATTGTATTATAATAAAATAATGATCTACAATTTGTGGCCCTATCTGGGGATGCATTGAGTAGCACACCTTCTCGCTTTCAAAAGCTTGTCCTTGATTTACAGTGCTGTTACACATTTTAAATAGAGTTCTTGGGTGACCGATCTTTCGATTTCTGTTCAATATACAAGATTTTGAGTAATATTTAATCAACGTAAAAGGCTTGAAAAATTTCTAGGAATTTTGAGGTGCACCGTTCCTTTATCTAACCAAAGAGAAACTTAACTAATATCAGTAACTTCTACTAGATGAACAAAGAAACCAAATATGAGATTTTCTTTTTTTAAATCGTGTTACTAACTTGAAATGCCAAACGTTATCTACATATGAAATTTCATCCAAATCGCTAGAACCATTTCGATCGTCTGGTTAACCACCTCAAATATTGCTTTTAAAGAAAAATGCTATTATATGTTAAACACAAATCTTGAGGCTAATCATCGATTAATTAATGGTGCAAAATTTGTGGTATTTCACTTAGACGAGAACAACATCAATTCTAAATTCATTAACTCCGATAAAACTATGCTCATACCCCACAGTAACCTCACATCTCCTAATCAACTATGTCTTTCAAACTGATAAAAAACACAATTTCCAAAAGAAGTAACCTTCTTTATGAACATTAATGAAGCACATGGTCAGACGCTTCAAAAGACAGGATTGTATTTATCAGAACCTGTTTTTTCGTATGGACACCCCATACGCCGCTTTTTCACGAGTTTGTAGATTCATTAATATTTATTTTTGTGTTAAAGACACAAACGGAAAAAAATTCAACGATGATCACATTATAACTGCTACTATTGTTTTCAAAGAAGGTATATAATGTAAATAAGATTGAAAAAGAACACCTGACAAAGCCAATATTTTTAAACATCAAATTTTTAAATGTTTTACAGTTAACATATAGTATTTAATGATAACGACTTTTAATAATAAAAGTGATATTTATTACTGCTCTTCAAAATAAAATTCCTTTCATTAGTAAATACTTCAATTTACTTATTTCCTCGTTATTGTATTACCATTCGGTGACTGACCACGATACTACTCGCACGGGTCAGCTAGTGTGTAAAAATTATTCGTTTAAATTTATAAGAATTCCTTGCTGTAGACACAGAGATCTTAAATAACATCAGCCCAGCTTACTGGTACGTTAAACGTCTACGAAATGGCATAGTGCCGTTTCCAAGATATCATATACAATACTTGTTTTTTTTTTTTTTTTTTTTTTTGCATGGAAGACACCTATTTAGGTAAACATAAAACAAAACGTTATATAAATATGAAATTTCATCCAAATCGTTAGAGCCTTTTCCGAGATCCAATATATATATATATGCAAAAATTGCTCGTTTAAAGATAATATAGTTGCTATTAGCCATGAGGCGACTAATTCATCGGTTCGTTACAGGCCACTAATATTCTAACTTCTGTTTTTTTATCAATACAAAGAGTGGCTGCTTGAAGTGATACCCAGTTAGCATACATTTACAAAGACTATGATAACTGAAATCACAATTAATTCAAAGCATCCAGATTGCTCTCCAGGATAATCGCAGTTCAGTTACGGTGTGTAACGTATGTAGTCATGTATTAGCCATCACATAAAGTTTTTTAATTACGTGTTCTCACTCTTCTTCTGATATGTGATAAGCTTAAAACATCTGGCAGCACGCACATGATCGCAGTAATTGCGTCACCAAATAAAGATTGGCAGCGGAAATTAAGCTATTTTTAGCCATGGTATTAATCCGTATAAAATTTTAGGAGTCAGGAGCACAAGAGGAACAAGTAAGACAGTTGATTGAAAGGAATAACGCTCTAACCCCATCAATTTTCGAGATTTATAGTCTTCAACGTGTCTTGTTCCTCTGTAAAAGCTTGTTTTGTGTACGCGAAGAACATTAGTAATCCACCTTGGGAAAGGAACTGGCATAACACGACTTCTGCGGTATGGTAGGGACTGAATTAAGAGGGGCCGAACAAAGAGAAAAGTGAAAAAAAAAACCCTTGTAAAGATAGTTATAATGTAAACACTCAAGAAGTTAATAGCATAATTTGTTTGAGAAAAGAAAGTTCTTACAATATTAGCATTCCGTACGCAAATCTAGCGGGCCGAACTTTGTTTTGCTTGTGTGTATTGCACCATTGCTCAACAGGTAGCGTCTTATTTGTATTGACGGACATCCGCGGTATACTTACGGGAAATATCAGAATGTAAAATAAGTGACGTTTAACTGTGGGATAAATAAGGAATTTGCGTCATATTCTTTACGGATATTAATCCACTTAGCTCCGCATCAGATGAACTAATTTTACTGAATTAAGAACTGACCGGTGTTACAGCGACACCTTGAGTAGGCGCTGACAGAGGACCTCATGATACAACGAAACCGTCCAGTGAACATCATTGGAGGCTATGATGCATCATTCCGAAGGTAAATCCACCATTCCATTTCACACCGACTCCCCTGACAAATTTTGAAATTGTGATAGTTTCTTGTTTCTTCCTCCTCCCCCTTCCCTCCCTGTATGGATAATATTATTTATGTGTGCACATAGGCATGGGTCACTCCGGTTAGTATGTGTTTAATATATTGTTCGTGTTACTTGTAATGATGAAAGAAAGGAGATACTGTAACATCTTGTTAGCACTCAGGCCTACTCTTGCAAAAACGACAAAAGGCCACCGAGTTTAAAGTAAAATTTAAAAAAAAAGGTTACCAACAGTGTTGTATTTCTCGACTCCACACTCACTACGAAGAGGTTTGGGGTGAAACGCATGTCTTTAGTAAACACACTGATGATACACATTGCACCATCTCATTTCCTACCATATTGATCCACTTCATAACTTTAGTATGGCACCGAGACTCGATCCATATAGTCATTTAATTAACTGCGATGTTCTGAAAGTATTCAAGGTTGTGTATCTATGCGTCCTTGCCCGCTACAACAGACTACTACTGTTCGTTTCATTTACTTTCAGACCACAAGAGAATAGAAAGACCTGTTGCGCATATCGAGCACTGCCGACCTCATCGCCAGAGTTGTTTCCATGGAAACGTCTGATTTTACGGTAGCCGAGCACAGCCTTAAAGGATGCACGTATTCTGCATTCAGTGCGCGCTGCGCTGGAAGGACAGCTGTACTACAGTTAAAAGTATCTGGATCAAATAAACAGAATGCGGGGCCTCCTGATGCTAGACGACGAGCATTAAGAGTTTGCAGTGGTTCAACCTACAAGCTTCAACTTGTGAAACACAGTGTCTGTTCCTAACTACAGTAGTTAATGTAAACAAAAATGTATCTTCACGCCGCCGGATTCGAAACAATGACAAGAATTTTCTACTTATTTCACACAGTAAGAAAGGTCTTTTGAAATAAATTGAAAAATAAACAATTAAATTAATTCTGAATTAAAGGTCTCGAAAAAGTATCAGGTAAATAAATAAGAATACAACATTTAAAAAAAAAAAATTTCCATTTGTGGTTCAAGTTTTGTGCTCTTGCAAAATATCTTGATAATTTGTACGAATATCATGAAACAATAAATAATTTCAAAGATATACATTCTGCCGTATTAAAAATACTGTTCACACAACCAATTACAACATTTAACAGTTCGTCTGTTTCTTAATGCGGAAGTTCCTTAACATTCAATTCATTGTTTTCTTAAAAAAAACCATTGGAATATGACTTAATTCAGACAAGTGATTGAATTCGTTTTAGTTGTGAGTGGAAAAGTTTCTTTTATCGGATGTGACATAAAATCTCGCGAAAGCAAAAAAAAAAAAAAAAGAAGAAGATGCTAACATTTAACTGATTCGCAACACATACCTAACAGCGGCAGCAAAAAGTGGTAACTTATTTTGATCTCAGTTAGTAGTCACCATTGCTATTAATAAAAATATCTGCTGATTCAGCTGTTTAAATTACGGATATTGTTTTGTGAACTGAATAGTTTCTTTACTCTTCCCACAAAACTTTATTTGTTCAGTAGCATCCTTGGTGAAACAACATTTTATAGCTCTCTTGTAGTTTATATCTGATGCCCTTTTTTCCGCTGAGTGAAGTACCTGTATATCGGTTCTACAGTTAACAACTTAATCTGTACTGTATAATAAAATTGTAGGAAGGTTGTATTTGTACGTTAAATTTATTTCGAAAAGAATAAAAATAATGTACTTTTGATAGAGATTCCAAAGCAGTAAAGCCTAGAGGTTTTGTCTTTCTGTATGTTACCGCATCACGCTAAAACTAATGGACGTATTTCAACAAAACTGCACATAGCTTTTATAGGTCGTTGATCAGGGAATAGGATACTTTTTATTCTGAAAAGTTGAAAAAATTCTCTATGATACAGAATCCAAAACTATATTTTTATTTCTGTCTGTCCACTCATCTCGTAAAAACTAATTAATGGATTTCAATGGGTCTTAGTTATAGCTTATGTCATCAGTAATCTTATTGGGATCTTTACCTCTAGAAGTGCTAACGGCTACGTCGCGAGGCGTTGAGAGCATTGCAGGAAGGAGTTCATTGTTTAATCTAATAGTCTAATTATAGAAAAGTTGAGTCTGCCTCGCGTTAGGGAGGACGCGGGTCTGAATTCCGTCTGGCCACCCAGATTTGTGTTTACCATGGTTTCCCAAAACCACTTCTGGCGAATATCGGGATGGTTCCCTCAGAAAGGCCATGGTCGAATTCCTTCCTATTCCTTTCCACCAGTACTTTCCCGCCCCTGATGACCTCAACGTCGACGAACCTAAAAGCCAAAAAAAGATAACTCCTGCGTGTTATAAGAAAACATAAACTTTTGCAATTACAGGTACTTCCAAGGAGAGCTAGAAAAATTGGTGGGTTCAAACGTGATCAAAGCATTGCCTGCAATGGAAACTCAGAATGAAAAGAGGAGAGACAAGAAAATTGAATAAAACTGGTATACTCCTCAACTTTTACCTACCCAACGAATATTTCTTTGATAGTTTGTGTCGAATTAACAGAAAAAATCTAAAATCCCACATGACTAAGTCGCGGGCACAGTTAGTTAATAATACAATTCGTATCACAAAATTAAGATTCTGTTTCAGCACAGAAGCGAAGAAAAAGGAGTTGGAGTAAACTGAACATTCGGAGTATCTTCAGTGGTTTGCGAGACAATCAGTATGGTATATCAAAAGAGGCCATTACACGCCGTTGTTTGAAAATGGCAGTTATATACGAATTTGGATTTTTTTTTTTTTTAATTCTAAAAACCTTGATCAGTACCCCATTATTCGCAACTTTCAGGGAAAATTTTACACTATTATTTTTGTTGTTACATCTCCATGTATTGAATGGTTAAAGATGGTAGGGAAATAGTTTTGCTGCCACCTAGGCACCAAGCGTACTGCTATATCCTATGTCCCCACCTGTCTGATGTATTCCCATCACTAATGGGCACAGAGACGTTTGGGGTTCGATCCAGCTCTCCAACACACGATTTGACGATTGCGTTTTATGTATTACAGTTTCTCCTACTCGGCTGGCCAAGTAACCGTGAGTGAAAATTTCAACTGCTGGTACTAGAACCAGTTAAACACGGATCCAGTAGTGCACTTAATTACTGAGCTTTAAAGACCTGGGCCCTAGAGCGGGTTGAAAACTATTATGCAGACCCCAGAATCGGTGAAATTTTCACCTTCTGCTTTGTCACTAACAACAACATGATGATACATTGAAACAAATGGTGATTAATAATGTGTTTTTTTTTTTTTTTTTTTTTTTTTTTTTTTTTTTTTTTTTTTTTTGCTGTCGTCAGTCTTTAGACTGGTTTGATGCAATCGTCCATCCCTTCCTATCCTGTGCTAACCTCTTCATTTCTACATACCCCCTACAACCCACGTCCTCAATTATCTGCTTCATATATTCTAATCTCTGTCTTCCTCTACAGTTCTTACCTTCGACTGTTCCCTCCACTAACAAATTAACCAATCCAGCATGTCTCAAAATATGGCCTACCAGCCTGTCTCTTCTTCCTGTAAGCTTCTTCAATAAACTTCTTTTCTCACCCATCATTTCTAAAACTCGTTCATTTCTTACTTTGTCTGTCCACCTAATTTTCAGCATTCTTCTGTTAATAATGTATACAACTAAGATTTATCAAATCTAGTGTTTGTATTATGACTAAAAAGACGTTTCGGGCCAGGCCGGTTCGACAGGGATTTTTAATCGAGTAATTTTCATTGACGTATTTATGGTCAGGAATCTGAGAAACTTCGGTTTTAAAGGTCAACTTATGTTACTAGTATTTATGAGATTCAACTAACTTCAGAACGTATCTGAGGTATTTTATTCCCATTGATATGAAGAGCGAACAGCGTCAAACGGCCTAAAAGTACTGCTTTACTCACACAAACCACATATCTTTCAACATCGATCTCACAGCTGCAGTTCACAAAGGTTTCATTAACTTTAATAACCCAGCATGACTTGAGCTGAAATCATATTAGGTATAGCAGACAACGCTTTTTGATCTCCAAGCAATACAATAGACAATATTTCAGGTATTTTTCCAGAGTCTGACTAACCCAAAAGCACATTAAGCATTACTTTTTGCGAAAAGCGATTTCCGTGTGATCTACTATATCGATACATATCTTTACGGAGTCCTAATTGTGTAAGCGTTGGATGACACATGAATTTATTATTGGGTTGTGAATTCATCATGTTTAGCAATGATAACAGAATCTTCTCTTTGAAATTTAAATTTATTTGTAGACAGTGATGAACCGTAAAAAGTTTCATGATATTTAATGATTATATTATTTTGATCGTCATACCCGCTGACTCGGACGTTACTCGTCAAGGCAACTGTCTTAAAATTTTTCTTATCTTCCCTCATATTTGAGTATGGAAGTGCTACAATTTATTTGTACGACTGTATTTTTTTCGCTTATGTCTTTGCACTTGATCGACGTCTAGGTCAATTGTGGTGGGACAGGGTGGTGGCGAGGAACTGGAACCAAGTTGGCCAAGGGCTATTGAAGGAACCATCCAGGCATTTCACCTGGAGTGATTTGCGAAAATCATGGAAACTCTAAATTTGGATGGCCAGTTGGTGATTGGAACTACTTCATTCTCAATACGAGGCCGAGTATTACCTCTCACCCACCACGCTTGGTGGCGTGACTTTGATATATAATGGAATGTATTAAGTGTTATTTACGTTGTTGAGATGAAAGAAGTGAGAGAGTGAAACCTAGTGCCGGCCCATTCAAGCCAGCCCTTCCGAAAGAAACCTAGGCGCCAATTTTAACGACCCGAACGTCTGAATAGCCATTAATAGTGTCCTATGGCTTCATCCCATACTGACTGCGGGGATCTTGGAATTTACCCAGGACTTTGTAATTCGAAATTATTCCCCAAAACTTGTCCTACTATTTTGGCCAAGTCCAGGTGATGAAAATTCTCCCTTCACCAAGCCTTGAGTAGATAACGCAGTGCAACCTGCAGAACAGCACAATGGTAACGTAATGATCTTAGTCAAAGAGCAGGATACTTTTATATACCACGCTAGAGAAGAAAGGCCTTAACTTTCCACTCCAAGTTCATGCAGATCTTTATTCTTCTCTTTTATCATTACGTAATAATAGTAACCGTGAAATGGTACCCTAATCGAAAAAATAATATAGTAGAATGTGCACTTCAGTATAGTGTACTGAACGGTAGTTTCTTTTTTACTACAATATATTCTGAGAGTATTATTGGAAGTTAAATGTGACGCATAGCGTTCGTCGATTCTGCCTGTGTCGGAGGTTTTAAATAGGTAGTTTAAACCGTAAAATAAAGACATTTAACTTAATATTGTGATGATGCAATAAGCTGAAATTCTATTATATATTTACCGTTGGGCTATTTGTCCGTTAAGAAGATTGTTCCTTCATTTAGCAGCCTACCCAAAATTCTATTATTACCATCCATGCTGAACGCTGAAGAACGTATAAATGGATTCAAGGACGGGAAACATCGCAACTTTTATACTACAGTTCATTGGTGAAATAAAACTAAAAGTTATGTAACAGTGACAACAAAAAAAGTTGTGCAGTTCTGAAAATCAGGACGATACTGGAATATGTGCTAACGTGTTTAAGAAAAATCATCTCTCTTCTAAAAGATCGATATCAGTTTTGAAATGAAATATATAATTAACTTATGAATGGGAATGAGAGTATAAATATTCATAGAAAAACAACATTCTTGGTTTAGAAATCTTACACCACAGACACACACAAAGGTAACAAACATACCAAACACAAACAACGTTTGTTTAATTGTGCTGTAACTGTAAATTTTCGCTGCTTGTATAAACAGCACGTAGCTGAAATTACTATCGTATCGTACTCAGTGATGTGGTTTGAACTGCCAGTAATTTGCATGGCGCCAGTTCTCATTCAACATTCATTATTCACGCGTGGGGAGTTACGCTCGCACCTAATTAAACATCGGAACAGCGTCATGTATTGAGTAGATCCAATCGTTGGTCGTATCCTTACTCATCCTGACATTGATATTATGATCGATTCCGGTGAAAGGGACCTGGCATTACTGAGAATAGGTTCGAGCCCCGAAAACTGGATAGATGGTCAAGCCATCCTGATTTAGATTTTCCATGGTTTACAGAAATCACACCATGCGAATTAGGTGATTACTAAATAAATACCACTACAGTTTTCCTTCCTAATCCTTCCAACAATCTTACTCTCTCGGCTGTAATGAGCTCGCCGTCGAATATTCGAAAAGCAGTAAGAATGGAAAATAATTCATCATCTAACTGAAGCCGTGCCTGATGTGCCGCATGCTGCACAATATCTGGGTTAAAACAACACAGATATAGTTTCCTACTCCGTACTTGTTTTTTTGGGCGTGCCGACGACGAGGTTATTGTAGTCTGAAGATGAATGAGAATGAAATCGGCGATGACCTTTATATGAAGGAAGCATTGCAGTGTTCTCGTGGAGTGATTTCATAAAACAAGGGAAAACCGAAGGTGGGGTTCGAACCACTGTCTTCGACAATGTCATATCGAACGTTAACTGCTGTAGATGTCAGTCTAGACTGCATTGTAGTAACAAACTTGACTGACATGAAGTTCCATAAGAGTTATCGAAATATGGTCAATGATGTATTATTGGTATAAGGATAAGTAAGGGACTACGTATTTCATCCCTCGGGTTAGTAGTTTGATATGTCAGAAAACAAGTTTCCTGCACTAAGGAGTGTTTTCGTTCCCTCAGTGGCATAATAAGATCAGCGGAATCCTACGTATAACCCGGCCTCCGTCAAATGATCGTTTTCTAAAAAGAGGATGGCAAACAGGGTTTCCCCGAGTGGGCAGTGCGGATTACGGGACAAATCCCCTGACGCTGCCCGAGCGATCGCAAACAAGGCAGCGCAGGCTCTAACATCACAGGTCACAGCTCGTTATTTTTTTATATTTATTTATATTTATTTATTTATTTTTATTATCTTTCATTCCCCTGGCTGAGCGATATCTCTTTTAGGCCATTGGATCAGGATTTTTTGTGTGTGTTATATCTTTATTTGCCTCATTTTATTACATCAATTTTGTATTTGGGGATTTAACGACACCTAACACCATTGTAATAACAGTAATATATAATATAAAAAAGCTGGAAATATGATTGTTTTATAGCTACATAATGCACCCTGACGCCTTCGTTTCAAAATATGTCTGAACTACTCCAGTACGCTGAGTGTTCGCACACTGATTATATACTAAATTGAATTCACCTAAAAATTATTTCGCGAAAACTTTCAAAAGATACGTAAAAAGTGATTGAAAATTTGAATTCGGTATTTGTTTAGTGAGACTTCATAAATTATTTTATGTGTAGAAAGAAAAACAGAAAAAAACTTCGGGTTAAAAATAATAAATTAATTATAGTAGCTTGTACTATGTTATACACACGTATTTTATTAATTATAATAAACGTTGTCTATTTCAAATACTAATGGTTTTTTGTTTTTTTTGGAGTTTCTTTGACAGCAAAGACTAAACAGGCCGCAGTGGACCGAGACCCAGACCTTTAATGAAATTGTATTTTAAGAATTATTTGTTGCAAGCTAGGAATTGGGTAAATATGGTTTTGTATATATATATATATATATATTTTTTTTTTTTTTTTTTTTTGTAATTACCTGTGATTTTGTGTAAATGAACATTGGGATAAATTATGTCAATGCTAAGTGATATGTCCAAAAACAGTACTACGCATGAAACATTAACTAAAAGTTTGTAATTCTAAGTATTGATGTGAGTTACGATGTTTAGAAGACAATTTGCGATGGTCTGAACTAGTTTATGTAGATAATTTTTTTTGTAAATATCTTTAATTTTCATTTCTGTGCGTGTCATAATGACTGTGGATGATTTTGTATTAATTCTGATTGTTTAAGTATTGATAGAATTCGAGTAACATCTGTCGGAAGTCTTTGAATTATTCTGGAATTTTCTATTACGCCTATACAAGCGAGCGGCAGAGACGAGTTAAGATTTTGTTTTGAAAAGTTTAGTTTTGAAGGTGTTGCGAGTTATAATCGTTGGAGCATTTGTTTACATTTGTCCGTAGTATCTTTGTACGTAGTCCGATGACTTTTTTAATAATAATAATAATAATAAAATAAACAAACTTGAAAACGATTGTTCTTGTACTAATCATTTCATTTAAAACGAGATACCTACCAATCATGATCATCAGTAATGATCACACTAAATGGTAGTACCTCGAGGGAATCTGTTCTTTTGTAATTGGATGGATTTTAAGTGAGAAAGTTAAATTTGTTTAGAAATAAATTAGTGCTGCGGCGAAAGGAAAAGTTACGCATAAGATACTTATTCCAGGTTTTTTCTAAATTACAGTCTAGTGTTCGGACTAAACAACTCCGTTAAAAGTTTTAATATTCAAAGTCTTGTTGCTGAACAAAATAAAACATTTTGCGAATATAGTGGAATTCGATAGCGGTTTTGCTTGTCATGTATTTGATAAACTGTGTCGAAATCCCACGTGAGCTATATAAGAGTTTATTGAGAATGTATTAAATTTGAATGATTCGATTATCTTGATATTTAAAGATTTTCCCCCTGGCGGACCTTAATTCTATATGAAATTACATGGCGAATGGCTTCACAGTGTGTAGTCGCTTATTTAGCTGTAACCGTTGGATACCCAAATGACTGCAATATTGTTGCAAAAGTGTAACAAAAGCAAGATGAGTAAGTCTTTAGCACAGAAACTGAAAAACGTTTGTTATAGAATAGTTCATCAAAAATATATAAAAATTGATAGTTCTACTTGGTTGATACTTGAAAACACGGGTGTATACTTGGTTTCTTATTGAAGTGAAAGTTTCCATGGCAGCTCATGCACTGAGCTCTGAACTCGCTACGGCTACAGACAGGTGACTCTCCCTGTGGTTGTAGACACGCAGTTGCGTATGCTCCATGTATCAGCCATTTTGGTAACTCAATGACGAATACACAGCGTATCTCAGTGGATGTTGCTATGTTGGTATACCTTTATAGGATTTTACTACACAATTATTATTACTCTCGACTAAGAAATATCAAATACACGGCTAGAAATTGAACAAATAAACAACTTTAAATCCATTTCGCCCAGCATTTCGCAAAATCAACTACATTCTGTGATGCTCGAAACAGGTCATCTTCGTTGTAGGTCGACCGAGCGTGGTGGGTGAGCGGTTAACGCTCTGGCCTCGCATTTTGGAGGACGCCGGTTCGAATCTCCGTCCGGGCATCCAGATTTTGGCTTTCCACGGTTTCCCCAAATCACTCCAGGTGAATGCCGGGATGCTTCCTTCAAAAGGCTATGGCCATTACCTTCCTGTTCCTGTCCCCAGTCCGTTCCCACCTCTAATGACCTTGACGTCGACGAGGCGTAAAGCCACAAGCAAAAAAAAAATGTTGCAGGTAGATGGGCACATACAGAGCCGGCGTTAGGGAGGGGTAAGCGGGTCAAATGTACCCGGGCCCTATCGGCTGATGGGGGCCCCGATCACCGACTATAGGGGTCCCCACTCGTAAGTTATAAAGCTAAAAAAAGAAAAAAAAGGTCTCCCATTTGGTCTGAGGGATGAATTCACCAAGGGCCCCCAACTGGTTACCCCGGGCCCCAAAATCCTAGCGCCGGCCCTGGGCACATAGGGCACTGGAGCACAAGGTTCATGGTTTGGTCCTCACCACATTCACACATGCACACATGTTGGTAGCGTCAATATAATCCCATCCCACTGCTGTCCGCAATCGATCCAAGGACTTTCAAACTTCCAATCCTCTGCATGACCAGGTGGCATGCGTTGGGGACTTTATTTTTCACAACTGCACTTTTACCTTTTCAAGTGACTCAATTAGTTACCACTTTTTCTGGACTCGAGTCTTTGGGCTGGAGATGCCTGGCCGAGCAGCGGGTGAGCGCTTTCAATTTCTATTTCTGCCCTCTCCTCGTTCGCAACTAAATCTCTTCGAATTTTGGATGGTGCACACCCCGAAAGCTGATCCTACACAATAATTACACACAAGAACGGATTTTTAGGATAATGTCAGATGCTACTGAAACGCAATTAGTTTTCAGCGTTTGACAAAGGGTGAAAATAAAATTTACTTCATTAAATATTTTATACAATGTAATGATACAGTTAGTGTAATATTTAGTACAAGTCATGTTTCATCGATTGTCAGGTACATTTCGCGAGAAAAATTGAAATCCTGCACATCGGCAGAATTAAAGTAGTAAATTTCCAACCAGTGAACAAGAATCGGGATAAAATTCCAAATTGCTTATGGTGAAAGCCGGAAATTTTACTCTGACGCGACCATTCAATACGCACCCTCTTGTGATAATAGAAAGAGGTATTGATGTCAAAACAACAAACATTTCACGAGATTCTGGCAACCCAAGCACCGTGACGAATTAAAGGATCCAATTGATTCGTGCCCTTCCGAAAGGCCAAGACAAGGGTGCGACAGTTAGATGTTTAGGAACTTATCCTTCCGTTCACTGTGTTGTCCCTGCGTCGGAAATTGCGGTTCGTAATGAATGAGTGGTTAACAGTGGTGGACACGGATGCGAATTCATGGGCCACTAACAATATATGTTTGTAGGATACGCAATGTTGAAAATTAAAAAAAAAAAAAATTCTGCTTTGTGAAAAAAAACATGAAAAAAACCTAGCACCCTTGTTTTATTTTCCTAAATTTGTTTTTTTTTTCAGAAAACCGTATATTTGATAAATTATAGTTTTATTTACGGAACTTACATTTTACATGTGTGTTTTAAATCACAATGAATCATATAATGTCTTACATAATGATTCATAAATGTATCTATATAGATAACATAATTTTATTCATCCTCTATGTCAGTACCACATTCACTAGTACCAGCACTACCAACACTAGTTCGGTCTGTGTCGGAATTTTCTGTTTCTTCTTCTGTCTCCTCTAGATCCATAACTTCAGAAATAGTTCCATTTTCTTTTACTGATTGTTCTTGTATTGTACGCAAAAGATTTTGAGATTGCAATTTTAAATTGTGATCAAAGTACACACTGTACATTAGACTGCGCCGAAGATCTGTATTACGGTCTTTTAAGTTTGAATTTAAATCTATTATCATATAAAATAGGAGCTTTATTTCTTTTTCAATCGTTCGTTTACGACAACGGTTACAAGGAAACGATTCATAATTACTGACAATTTAATTACTCAGTATCACTATACGCTGCGAGTTTAACAAGTATACGAATATAAGGCATGCACAATAAGTAATAAAAAGAGGCAAAAAACCGTAGATAAATTTAAAATTCCTAATTTTTTGAAGAGATCCGTAGGTCTACAGATAAATTCGCAGGGTTGGCAGCACTAGTTCAAATAGCGAGTATCAATCCAAAAAACGGGGAACGGGGATTCCTTCTCGAGCAACCTAGCCTCTTCGGGAAGTCTCCGTTCGTAAAAGAAAACTTCAGTCAATGTTTCCAATATTTTCGTAATTTTCTTTTCAACTGAACCAGAAAAATGTAGTAGATTTAAAAATTAAGAGAAGTACTTCGTATAAACTCTAAAACAGTCATATTAAACGATAAATGCCTTACAAATTTGAGATTTAGTAGTTATGAAAAAAACGTGTCCCAGCAAAAAAACGTGTTTTTTTCATAGTTTTTTTCCATGTTTTTTTTCCAAGTCAGAAAAAAAACGTTTTTTTTTTACAACACTAAGGATACGTCGCTCGAGGTTGGCCAAGAGGAGAAGCTGGTCTAGAGAATAGGTAGAGGGAGTGAGAATTTCGAGGTAGGGAAGAGTTCGAAAGGAGCCGAGCAAGGCAGTATTACGCAGAGAGGCGACAGAGCACTCGACTTCACGCCTCGCTGGGTCCCTGCCTACCTGACGCTGTCACGAGCAGTGCCTTCGTTCCGGACGACACGTCGCGCCAATACATTTCACAATGAAATCTTCGCCTGATAAAATATGAAATGTCCAAAGAACAGAACCAAGAAGCGACCCTGATCATGTTTCATTGCCTTGCATCATTGTGAAGTACGAGCTTGTCGTGTTTGGAAGTAATAGTTTATTTGGAGTCCATTTTTCCAACTTCACAATGATTGGTGTACACTGCTTAGATATCATACAAAACAATTTAATAAAGAAAAATGGCTTATAGTCCTCTATTATTAGAATTATAAACTTTTACAATATAATAATACAAACTATCAGGTCTAAAAAAACGTCTGATTAAAATTAACTGTTACTTATTCATTCATATCTCAAGATACAAGAACGTACACTTGTGTTAAGATTCTTGATGAATATCAATATATAGTAAAATTACAGCCAGATTTTTTAACTGCGTTAATAAAAGTAAAATAATTGATCAATTTGACTTCTCATTTCTATTCAACCTTGTCTTATCATAATTAATATCTGTAATTTATTATAAATAAATTCGATAGCTTAAAAGATACTCTTCAGTGTGAAACATTATTTATCACAATATGTCATAACTGCATGCAGTTTGCAATTTACGAAGTTTTGTACACGTAGGTAGTTTTCTGTTTGACTTAATTTGCTGTCACTTCTTTTATACGTTTAGAGCTTAATATTACATTCATGGAACCACGTGTAACTAAATGTACGAGTTGATTAATGACCATAGGATCGTCTCTAAAAAAATGAAAGTTGCACAATGTTCTCGCTTCTATGGTACATACCACGACACTCTCATATTTACTTTTCATTTTGTTCGAATCCTCATTATATTTCTAAGCATATGAAGTTTAATTTCAATCCGCTATTATAAACACCTTATATAAGAGGCAATTCGAATACAGTTATGCTTGTTGGCATGCAAGTTTTAGCAGAACATCAACATAATCATGTTATAACAGTCCAACAACAGCTGTACTATCCAAACGTTACATAAATAAAAACAAAAAAGTTGACAAAATTAACCATAATAGTCTACAAACACACGAAGGAAATTAGATCTTACTCAGAACTATACTGTTGTAGGAAAACTTCGGACAGGAATGTCATCAGGCCCATATCATGACTATTTTTTTTTTACGTTCACTCCAGTCACTTTATTGAGTGAGCTGCAGGGTGCACCCACACCCATGAACCGTATGTAATTCCGCATATAAAGTATTTTATTTTTAAATAAAAATAAAAAATATGCCACTTACACAGCACAGAACATGCAATCACGCTTTAAAATTTGTAACAGGAAGCTAATCCGCGAAAAAAGTAAGTAACCAGTAATTTTTCTGCTCGCATTCTGTTCTTTTTAGTAACAGTTTGTTGGCTTGCACTTTGTCATCGATGACCCAAGATTCTGTTATTTTAGAAATGAGTAATTCGAAAAACACTTTGTTCAGAACTAAATGTGCCTAAATTATGCCCCTAATGACCAGAGTATGTCATTGGTAATAGTCGTCAGTAGGGGTTCATTTGAAAAGTACAAACGTAAAAGTTTCTATCTCGTTGGTTGCGATGGAAAATTGCTTCCTAGCTCATGAAAATTCACCTTCAAAAGAAGGCTGCCTAAAACTTTGCAACTGTAATTCACAGCAGGTGCATTTTTTGAAAAAGAAATTTTACAATGGTTATGTTCTTCATGATGTGCACATGTTTAAGCATACGTCTGTATTTTAAGGAATAAACTTTAGATATAAGATAATTCATAACGTCTGACGTTAACTCCTATAGATTGCCGTAACATAGGTTACAGATCGTCCAACTATGGCCTGCATGACAAATCCCCTACGACACTCAGAAGGAACAGTTCCCACAACCAAATCAGGCTGCCTTCCTATATACACCGTGGAGGATATTCTACGCGGAGGTGACGGCGCCGTCAATTTTCCGGAGAATAAGAAACTACAGGTCTTGCAACATTTTCCTTGATTAGAGTCTAGACAAAGCAGTATCAAAATAAAATTTTGTAATTGTAAAAGTTTGACAAGAATACTGCTGGATTAGATTCGTTTACAAAATGATAACTGCAAAGAATTAACTGGTTTCGATGTGTGAATAACTTTTAAATACTAGGCGCTGTGACGCGCTGCAGAAAAATTAAACAAGAATCATTTACTACCCCTAATCCTGCCTAAGAAAAGATAATATTTTTAAAAATATCCGAAATAAGTTTTCAGATATTGCTGTGATAATATATGCGTCAAATACCTCTCAATACAGAAATATATATATATATACATATAAACTTGTGTATATTTGAAATTTCTATTTTACAGTATTTTGGAATTAAAATTTCACGTCTGAAAACTGCACATCAGTTCTTCATTTTTATACATTAAACATTTTTAATAATTAGGGCTAAACGCCTCGTTACTGTCGAGGTAAATAAATATAGGTGAGAACTGTGAACAAAGAACATTAAACAAGTTGATCAATGCCTTCCAGAGGAATCATCCTGGCATTAATCTGCAAAGGTTTTGAGGAAACATGGAAAAAACGAAATTTGATAGCCGACAGGAATTTGAACCGGCGCAATAATACTTCTCACTTTCGGAGCCACCATGGCATTTTCTATAAGCAAGAATGGTCTTGGAAAAAGACTGCTGTCAGTCTTACAGTTAATGACGTTGGCTAATTCCATATGCAGTGGAAGTTTTAAAATTCTTATGCCTGCATTCTGAAGGAAAAGGATGATTGCTTTTCAAACTGGAATACGCTAGAAATTTAAAAGTAAAATAATGTTATCTTCGAAAAACTAATTGAAATGTTACATATGTGGTTATAAAAGGGTGTATTATGGTTTTTTCCGGTTTCGTGAGAAACGATGTGATTAAGATCTGGCATCTTTAGTTGATCTAATATTTTTTCGTCTATTTCTATGCTGCAAAAATAGATATATTAAAATGATTCATGGCCGAGTCAGTCTATAATTATTGTTCCTATATATCTGTTACGGTCAATTAAAAAATCTGAGCGTAGTGGACGAGCGATAATGTTCTGGCCTGGCATTCGAGAGGATGCGGGTTCAAATCCGCTTCTGGCCATCCAGATTTGGATTTTATACAGTTTTTCCAAATCACTGTAAGCGAACGTCGGTATAGTTCACCAAAAAGTCCATATTCCCGTCTCCCATGATCTCAAAGTCGAGATGTCAAGCAGGAAACAAATTTTAAAAAGTTCAGAAAGCCCTGGTTCCTGGAGGATATACGGTTCTAAACCTGTATAATTCTTTCGTCTGTTATCTGTGTGAGCCTCAGGTAGCAATATAAGCAAGTTATTTGAACGAGGATGAGGAAAATCTCATCCCTGAAATGTCTGATAATTTCCTTGTTCTGTGGGCCTACGGAATTGTCTTCCGTGTTGGCAAACCACGACCGCAAACCACGACCGCAGCCACATTCACAAATTCCTCCGCAAGAGTCCCGACCAAGATACTTAAGCTGGCGCTTCATGATTGATATTTGGTTGCGAATGAAGGCAGAGTTGGACGCCTTCGAAACGTCCCACAAATGTAACATCTTAACACGGCTGGAAGCCCGAGAGAAATTTATTAATAATGATAAAGGTCACTGATTCGAGTTCTTCTGCGCATATGGTTGCTTTTGAATGAGTGTAGTGTTCGTCTTGTGTTGACTTCACAATAGAGTTGCACATTACGTCAACAAAGGCTGACACAATAGTCAGCAGGTTAAATGGTCAAAGGCACGGAAGGTCATAAAATATTTACATCGGCAGATGGAGGCATGTCAATTTTCAATAACGTGCACTTCCAGTTTTTTTTTTTCCTTCTTTTTCTTCTTCTTTTAAATAGCTCCATTACCACGGAATATTCATTAATTACTTTTGTAATCAAATAGTGCAAGTAGAACATTACAAGACGCAATGAGGGTATGCTGAAGCTAAAATCCTCGAGACGTAATTTTCAGAAATTTTTAATGACCTATACATATTAGTTCAATGTTATTTTTCAACATTTTCATCGTTCTTCTAATTATGATGAAGTAACTTTAATATGTTATATGAAGTTGTTTCTGTTACTTTCGGCAAAAGACTGTCACTGTATTTGTAGGTGCTCGTAATTCGAAAATGGGCATATTTCGTGTACGGATGGTCATATTCACAAATTTTATTAGAGCTAATTCTACTGAACAAGTGTTCTTCACTTCCTCAGAGCCACTGGTAAATAAACACTTCCTCGAAACGTTTGTCGGACGGTTACTTCCTCCTTGCGTCTGAACTGAGCCAGCAGGAAGATCTTCTTCTTACGAAATAACCACGCATAATGTTAAAGAGATTAAATCCTATACACTCAACTGAAATTAAATACCCCTCCCGTGTGCACTAAAGAGATTCACTATAGTACGCCTACTTTCCAAATTTTTTAGCCTAATACGTGTTTAGAACTCAGCCATGTTACTAGTTGGCACCAAACAAGGAATATTTTTTTGTGAGATGAGGTGGACCAGCGAGATATTTTTGAAGGAGGTCAATTGCCTTTTGGTTCAATAAAAATGTCTTTAAATTTTTAATGGCATTCCTCCCGATAGCCATTCATCCAGCTAAACCGTTTTGTGTGTTTATCCTGTGTACTGATGTATTTCCAAATGCTTTTTGCTCATACAATTGAAAGACGATACAAGACATACCACAATACCTACTTTAACACCCATGCCTCTGGCCGGAATCGCACCAGTGACCGAGAGTCCCTGTAACGCCCAAGCCATCCCATCCGGAAGGACAGTGGTTAAAATCTTCGTGTATCCATCCGTATTTCGGTATTGCATGATTAATCGAAATCACTCCGTGAGTGCTGGGATGATTCTCTGGTATGGCCAAGGCTGAATTCCTTCCCGAAACATGCCCCAAGTCCTTTTCTCTCTATAATGATTTCCACGTCGACCAGCCCTAAAACAATACCGAACTAGAGACTCTCCACATGTGGAAATAGCTCTCTAGTCCCTTCGCTACTATGTTCGGCCGTTGAATAAGATAAATCCAACAAGGAAAAGGTCTAAAACACACCACAGAGATGTAATTATTTTTATTTGAGCAATTATGTTTTGCTTCTAGCTTTACATCTAATCGAGGTCATTAGAGGCAGGAAAGGACTGGGGACAAGTAATGGGGAGGAATTCGTCCATGGCCTTTTGAAGGAACAATCCCGGCATTCGCCTGGAGTGATTTGGGGAAACCATTTAAAACGTTTACCTGGATGGCTAGATGGGTATTCGAACCCACGACCTCCCGAAAGCCGGATACCACATACCCACCACGTTATTTTTATTATTTTTTTGTCTTCGTCATATCTTCGGCGGCAATGTGATATGAATCCTGATAGTAATGGAAACTAGGATCTGGTAAGAATTTCAGCCACCGCTTTTTGAAGGAACTTTTCTGGAGTTCAGCTGGAGAGATTTACGAAAATCGTGGAATACTGAAACTGGATCCCCGACGGGGATTTTAATTCGCGGCCTCCCGAATGCCAGGTAATATTGTTACCTATAACCCATCGGGCTTGGATGGCAGGAAATAAAGCTTGACAGAAAATTTTATAGAAGTATCAGTGTTAGTTAGAAACAAAGAGAGAGATGATAGTTTTACTACTTCCATCTTCCAGATTTAAAATGTGGAACCGCTAATTCACATTGCAGACGGATTTTTTTATTTATTTACTGTTCTTAATGATTATTATTACTACTAAAACTGTTGCTACTGCGTTCAAGTTTAGCTTACCTTCTAAATATGGTATGATGAAAACAAAATTAAGGCGTTAATATTACGCACCATTTAATTTTCTGGGAATAGTTTATTTATATTTCGTGACTTAGTTTACCATTAGAGTTCTTTCGTGAATGCTCTTTCTACTTACCCTTAACCTTTGTGTGTATTTGTCACACGCACAGTTCTATAACGCTTCAGCGTTAGAAAGTGTAACTAAGTCCATTCAAACTCTCTTATTGGTTTTCCATGCGTAATTTAGCGATTCTTTTCTGTATTCGCCATATAATTGCGTTTGCTAGCGAATTGTTAACTGTTTATTCGAGAGAAAAAAAAAATACGCAACGGTTATCAAAATTACGAAAAAAGTGTTACCATCTCTCTATAATTAATCAATTTGGTTATTTAAGTAATTATTATGACTAAAATGGTGATATTCGTGATTATTTTTACTGCAGAACTCCGAACTTTCCCTCTGAGCGTCTGCGAGTTTCTTGCTGCGCGGGCTCATTTTTTTAGTCTTGGGTAAAGTGCTGGGTATGAGAGGTCTATTTTATCATGAATTTAGTGTACCACCTACCAGTTATGCTGTCCCATGAGGTATTCGTGTCTAGAACGAAGCATAATCGAAAGGCGAGGGGTCTCTCGAATTCTTTCCCCGACTGTACATAGATTAAATGAAAAAATATTTACATATAAATTTTAAACTGCTGTTTCATTCATTTTCAGTTGGAAAGGGTGAGAGGGGATGCGCTTTGGAAAACATATGGAGGCAGTATTTTTCTGTTTGTTTCAATGTATAAGTGTACAAATTCTTATCTAAATCGGATAAAAAATGTGATTTGCCTAAATTATGGGGTAAAAACGTAATGGGGTTGGAAATGGGGAGAGGGGATGAATATTCGGAAACCATACGTAGGCAGTATTTTTCTGTTTGTTTTAAAGTATAAATGTACAAATTCCTATCTAAATCGAAAAAAATGTGGTATTGCCTAAATTATGGGGTGAAAAAATTATGGGGGTGGAAAGGAGGCGAGGGGATTAATATTCGGAAACCGTATGTAGGCAGTATATTTATGTTTGTTTTAAAGTATAAGTGTACAAATTCCTATCTAAATCGGATAAAAAATGTGGTTTTGCCTAAATTATGGAGTGTTATGGGGAATAGAGGGTGACTTTTTGGAAATTTTTTTCACAGGTACCTTCGCACACGCACACTCGAAAACTTTCCAAAGTTTCATTGCAATCTGATAAATGGTATAGGAATGCATAGAAATGGAACAAACCCACAAACATTGATTTTTATATATAAGACTAGCTGACCCGGCAATGCTTCACTATTGCTGGACTTGAGTAGGCACATAGATTAAATGAAAAAAATATTTACATATAAATTTTAAACTGCTGTTTCATTCATTTTCAGTTGGAAAGGGTGAGAGGGGATGCGCTTTGGAAAACATATGGAGGCAGTATTTTTCTGTTCGTTTCAAAGTATAAGTGTACAAATTCTTATCTAAATCGGATAGAAAATGTGATTTGCCTAAATTATGGGGTATAAACGTAATGGGGTTGGAAAGGGGGAGAGGGGATGAATATTCGGAAACCACACGTAGGCAGTATTTTTCTGTTTGTTTTAAAGTGTACAAATTCTTATCTAAATCAGATAAAAAATGTGGTTTGCCTAAATTATGGGGTAAAAACGTAATGGGGTTGGAAAGGGGGAGAGGGGATGAATATTTGGAAACCACACGTAGGCAGTATTTTTCTGTTCGTTTTAAAGTGTATAAATTCTTATCTAAATCGGATAAAAAATGTGGTTTGCCTAAATTATGGGGTTAAAACTAATGGGGTTGGAAAGGGGGAGAGGGGATGAATATTCGGAAACCATACGTAGGCAGTATTTTTCTGTTTGTTTTAAAGTATAAGTGTACAAATTCTTATCTAAATCGGATAAAAAATGTGGTTTGCCTAAATTATGGGGTAAAAACGTAATGGGGTTTGAAAGGGGGAGAGGGGATGAATATTCGGAAACCATACGTAGGCAGTATTTTTCTGTTTGTTTTAAAGTGTAAGTGTACAAATTCTTATCTAAATCGGATAAAAAATGTGGTTTGCCTAAATTATGGGGTAAAAACGTAATGGGGGTGGAAAGGGGGAGAGGGGATGAATATTCGGAAACCATACGTGGGCAGTATTTTTTTGTTTGTTTTGAAGTATAAGTGTACTAATTCTTATCTAAATCGGATAAAAAATGTGATTTGCCTAAATTATGGGGTGAAAAAATTATGGGGGTGGAAAGGGGGCGAGGGGATTAATATTCGGAAACCGTATGTAGGCAGTATTTTTATGTTTGTTTTAAAGTATAAGTGTACAAATTCCTATCTAAATAGGATAAAAAATGTGGTATTGCCTAAATTATGGGGGTGGAAAGGGGGCGAGGGGATTAATATTCGGAAACCGTATGTAGGCAGTATATTTATGTTTGTTTTAAAGTATAAGTGTACAAATTCCTATCTAAATCGGATAAAAAATGTGGTTTTGCCTAAATTATGGAGTGTTATGGGGAATAGAGGGTGACTTTTTGGAAATTTTTTTCACAGGAACCTTCGCACACGCACACTCGAAAACTCTCCAAAGTTTCATTGCAATCTGATAAATGGTATAGGAATGCATAGAAGACGAACAAACCCACAAACCCACAAACATTGATTTTTATATATAAGAAGATAATTATGAACTATGTTTGTGGAAAGATGCTGAAGTATGACATATTGTTTAGAGGTTGTGAGTTCTTAATACGTGAATAATTTCTCCAAAGGTATGTTGTGCGCTTCCTTTTCTGGTTCAGTTAAAACATAACTACTACTTGTACATCTGCATGGAGCTATTTTATCCTGTTCCAGGCAGCTAATTATAAATACACACCCATGCGTCCTGCTGGAAAGCTTTCCGTTGGTGAATAATGGCCATTAGAACCAGATTCACCTCTCTATACGCAGTTGTGTTGAATCTCGACAGTAGATGTTATTATTAAGATTCCCAATGCCCTTGGCAAGTGATATCCACTATGTCTCAGTGTTGCCAACAATAACAGCTCGATGTGCCGCTTACCCGAAGGCTGTTTAGCTACAGCGTAGGCTGCCGGGGAGTTGCTCCACGTTGTTATCTGATCACTCTATCGCTTGCACATGCTAATGATGGTGTTTTTAGTGTTTGTTTGTTTTTCGTTCTTTTATACTAGGTATTGAAAAGGCGTTCTCGTACTTCCCAGTTTAGTAGTTAAAGGAAGCGTTTGGGTGGGCAATTTGAATTTCAATCACGTTGTTGCCAAGAAATCACACTTTTAGTCAATTAGAGTACTACCACATAAACACAAAAATACTAAAAGTTAAAGTATTATTGACATATTTTTCAAAATAACAGCAATCAGCAATTGATTAACATACAAAAGAACTATTCATTACAAAGGTATAAAACTAAAAAGGACCAAAACATATCAGTTTCAAGTACAGCAGTTCTACCGAAGTATATAAATTCTCTTATTTTCGAAATGCAATATTGCAATAAGAAAAACTCCAACCGGTTTCTGTTTTATTTTCAAAATCTTTCTGTGTTTGGTGAAAAGTATTAGCCACAATTAATTTTTTTTGTAATCTAAGACGATCATATCTAGTGTACTATTTCTGGTGCAATTACTTCTGTAAGAGTTATTATTTATGACGATTACTTCTCAACAGTGGCGGATGTAGAATTTTGAGAGCCGGGAAAAATTTTGAGATTGCCGCCCCTTCGAACTTTATTCTTCCTTCCCCATTGTCGCCATCTCGGAGCACTAGTAGAGCTTATTAAAAAGGATCCCCGAGATATAAATTGCCACCCTTCAAACACAATTTTGCCGTCCCCCTGAAGTTGCCGCTGGGAGCAAGCACCCTGTTTGCCCCCCTCTAGATCCGGCTCTGCTTGTTAATCTCAGTAACAATAGGTGTTTGCCGACTACATTGTTCAGGTGTAAGCGCACTCAACAAGCAATTAAATTACATCAAATAATTAACGTTAACATTTTGTAAGCTTTCTTTAAAAAATATACTATATTTGTGATTTCTGTGTTTATACAAAGTGGATTCATCCATTTCTTTTAAAGACTGAATAATTAGCCTTCACACTAGCGATTAGGTACTTGTAAGGCATAGAAGTGTAAACAGCGATTAGTCTTTTTAGCACTTTACCATTTACTGTACCTTGTAATAACAACTGGTTAACAGAAAGTGTGAGTTACTTAAAAAATACATAATTTTTGCAAAAGTGTTTCTTCATCTGTTCTTTTTATACACTGTAATAGCAACCAATGTTTCAGTTTTCACTCGTTTCCGAAATCGTTCCAGGTGGATTAATTCACAAGTCCATGGCCGAATTTCTTCCCATTTCTTACCCTCAATCTCTTCTCTGAACTTATGCCCTCGATGTCGATAAACCCGCAGTCCTTAAAAAAATAAAAAATAATTGTATCACTATCATACTTCATTAAGACCCGCAAGAACCTAATACCACAAATACCGGAAAATGGGTACAAAGCGAAATTTTCTTAGTTATTTTTATTTTCAAATGCTCAGTATAGTTATTCTGTATAAGCGTGGCCGGTAACTATGAGAAATTATTAACCAAGATCAACGAACATTTATCTGGCAGTAGAAAATAATCCATCACGTATAAAAAAGAGAAAAATTATATTACTACGCCTTGGGTATAACGAATGACGGCGAACACTTCAAGTTTCGGGATTGTTTAGCCGAAGGAACATTGGGCCCTTTGCAATGTGAATATAACACCGATACCACAGTTATTCATATAAAACGAAGCAATAACTTCTTTTATCTATTGCGGTCTCCTTTTCAAAAATATTAAAGATATGTTGCCATTGCGAAAATTTTCCGAATGACATACGATGAATAGCGAGGTTTCTTGGTTTGTGGCAGGATGAAACAAGAACTGGCAATTGTTTATTTGCCAACTGAAGTAGGTACTAGTAAAACACTTGCAACGTCTTACCAAACAATTAGAAATGATGAGGTGTTTCCGTAACAGAAACAAAAGTGTTAGAACAACTCCTTGCACTAGAAAGCACACAGTTTATCAATGGCTTTGTGGTGCTGCTATCTAGCGGGAATCCGATGACTATTTACTGACGCCATTGAAGCCGCTTAGCAGCCTGACTACAGTTGCACTCCCGTGGACTCATTGTTCATATTTCGCCATTTACGGATTGAAGTTCGAAAAATTGTTTTCTTGATTAATGATGTTATCAAAACTGAGAACTTAATCTTTAAAATGATACCTCATTTATAGATTTTAGTTAAGTATGTAGGAAGAAAGAAAGCTCATCACAATAAAAGCACCTTTTTGAGATAAACAACATGATTCCGTAAAACAGAAATTCCTAAAAACTGTTAAGGTAAAATATAAATAAATAATTTTCTCTTCCTTAACACCAGAAAGTAGTTAATCTAACATTTGTAGTAATTTATAATAAAAAACACTCTCGAATAAAAATATAATTACTAATTTAATTGGAGTACGGAATAACATGAAACTTCTTTGTGTGTTTGTACAATTAAGAGAGAAAAGTAAATTAAAAATACGGATGAAAGGTACGACAAAATAAAACAGGAAGATTATTAATGAAAAACGACAGTTGAAAAATGAAATCTGAACTGTACACTCTTAGCAAGTCCAATTATCTCTCTGACAATGATGGATCAAACTGCAGAAAGTTAGCTGCACTGCCCTTTTATAGAAGTGAAGGCTTCTTGTGGTTATGAGTTTCAGTCGTTTAGTTTGTAATGCTGCCTCTCTACATGTGTGCGCAAGTTTCGCGTATTTATCAAATCCTTTTATGCCCCCCCCTCCCTATTTACGATCTCAGATCTGTTGCATGTAGGATACAATATGGAAGTTTAAATGCAGTTTGGTTGCCTGTCGGAAGCCATATTTCGACCCCTCTGTAGTTGTAACTATATTTGTAAGATATCCATCCATACCGATCAGTGACCTCCTTTCTCCTTAGAAATGGGATATTCTGCTGAATCGGTGATGCCAGGTTGTGCGAAATTTTCTTAAATTTCCACAATAGAGTTTTGTTTAAAAGGCAGAGATCTGACCGAGCGTGGTGGGTGAATGGTTAGCGTTCTGGCCTCGCATTCGGGAGGATGCGGGTTCGAATCCCCGTCCGCGCATCCAGATTTGGGTTTTAGCTGGTTTCCCCAAATCATTCCGGGCGAATGCCTGGATGTTTCCATCGAAAGGCTATGGCCGAATTCCTTCCTGTTCCTGGTCCCCATTCTTTCCCGCCTCTAATGACCTACCAAAAAAAAAAAAAAAAAAAAAAAGGCAGAGATCGGACACTGAAGGAAAAGGAAGCGGGCTCATTGAAAGTGACAGATATCTAAATAGGTATGTTCATGCAACATCTTAATTAAGTCAAAAATATATTTATCAGGGAAATATTAAGAACTGAAGATTTATACAACAGCAGCATGGATTTTCATAGAAATTGTTTTGTTCCTTCTTCTTAAATCAGTTGAAATTTCTTTTGTACGATTTACTTTTTGAATGGTATCAATAAACTCATCTTGGATGCAAAAGTGTGTTGCTGATTTCTCTTCAGGTGTTGTTTTGTCTGGGTTTCCTGTTTTTGAATTCACGTTTGGACAGAACGAAAATTTTTCCAAAGAAATTCAGAGCACGTTTTTCTTCCAGTAAGGAGAGCGCTTTCTCTGATTTAGCACTGTGTGTTACCTGGTTCACAGTGTCGTAAAACCTCTTATGTAATGCGCAATATTGAGAACAGTCTGCGTATTGAATTGTCTGTAAATGATATCCCATTCAAAGAACACAGATATCATCATGAAGCTATGACACATGCATGTGTTGATTATGATGAAACTTCATTACGCCATTTTAAAGCCAATTTTATGAAAATCTCATCATTTGTTTTCCACCAGCTTTCAGACAGAAATAAAATAAAATATGCAATCAAAATTGTGTTATAAACTGCTGTTAATCATGCGCAGAATTAGGAGATAGTCGACTCGAGGCTAGTAGGAGTCTTTTAGCGATTACCACAGTTATTACTACGTTAGATGTGAGGTACGCACATTTGCTAAAAATTCAGTGATTTGATCACAGATCAACCCGATTTTATATACTCGTACGTTAGCTAAACGTTTGCCAAATGAGGTGAGACAAGTCATGGAGAACGTATTTTATAAATTCTTTTATTTCTGTATTTTTTAAAAACATCATTATTCATAAGTATTATAATCCTTGATATTTTTATGCCATTATTCTACCAGTCCCCACAAAATTTCTAATAATTGGACAGAATTCCAAGTTCATCTGTAATTTCCTATTAAATCTTTTAATATTATGTCATAATTTTCAGTTTGATTATGTTACAAAAGGCCGATTTGTAATTAATACTTATCAAATGGTGACTGAATGTAACACGTTATACTCAAAGTAAGTAACTGATATTGCCCACCCATCTACTGTATATTACTGCAGACACTACTGGTTTCATATCAACACGATTGCAGCAGCGAAGTAATTTCATACTACTGTTGCCATTAATACACTCTTAAACAAAAGGCAAACGCTACGAAGCTATAACAGTATCGGTTTCCTTGTAGAACTTCAGAGGCTGGAATCTACAGAGAAAGAAAGGGGTGATACAACCTTTTATACTACGAATACTGTTAAAATTCCTAAAATTTTCATCTGCATCTTTTTTTTTAAATATTTATCCGATTTACACCTATTCAGTATTATTTGTGTTTGCGCCATAGTGTAAAGATAATAAACCGTTTTCATTTAATACGTTTTGCACCAAGCAAGTATTTATCATACCACATTCATGGATCTATGATTCCATGATACTCAGATCATCAAACTTCTAAATTAGGAGACTGGAAGAATATTAACATTCTTGATACTAAAATTAGGTATATCGTTAAACAGTTACTTGTCCTGATGATATTAATTTTCAAATAATACCGTTGTATCACTTTGAAAATTCATTTCCCCATCGTTCAAGTAAAATTATTTAATTTCTGAATGTACTGTACACACTATAATTCTTTCTGCTTCCTCACTGGCTTTCTTCTTCTAGCTGAGCTGAATTTATAAATAAGAGACTCCTAAAAGGGAACAATTTTTCTTTAGGTGTGAGAAGCAATAACTAATAGATAGGTTTCTATGGCCTGTGTTATTACAGTCATCACTGCCAAGAAGCCTCTGCGTAAATATTTGCAGCGATAATAGTTTTCCTCTCCACTGGGGCTCACCGCGTCGCTGATGTCGCGGCAAAATATCTCGAAGCTGCATTACGCTTACCCTCGAATCCATCATCTTATAACCTAACTTAATAATTTCACTGAAATCAAAATTGTGCATGGTTTGCGATAAATGTTTACCTCTGCAATTTGTTTATGAAAGCGTTTTCTAATCATGTGACGCCGTTACCGAACAATTTGGTTGGTTTATTGAGATGTTTCTTACACTATGTTACCGGTATATTTCATTTCTGTCGGTTCACACCGAGACTCAAATGTGTAATTAATTCTACATTACGAATAATTCAATACATGTGTATCATTTGGTAGTTAAATAAGATGAATTTTGATTCGCAAAACCTACAACTAAATTCATAAATATAATTCACATAGTTTTTTTGGTACTGTTTAAAAAGTCAATATATTTTATGCGACTACCCTATCATAAATGTGTGAGTTTTGTGTGTCTGTACTTTTGTCCAGGCAAGTCGCAAAAACAATTGAACTAACTTGGATCGGATTTTCACAGTTTCAAAACTTATGGTCTACCTTAGAATCTGCAATATTTCTTATGACTCTACTTTACTGGAGATCGGAGTTCGAAATGGTTATTCGTTCCTACCGGGAACAGTTAGGTCCTACGAATCACACTGCATCTCATATGAACAATCGTTTACGAGATACACAAGATCGTGCTACCACGCACTAAAACACTTCATCCTGTGGATTTTGTAAATATCCTTTTTTGACTATCTTACTTTGGTTATTTATTTCTTCCGTTTTCTGAAACAGTACGTTATAACACACGGAAAATGTCAATTAATCAAACCACTGTAACAATGGTTAATATTCCAATGAGAACAACAGAATTGGGGAATCTAATTTTAGGTAAATCTTAAAAATATACTACATTAGAAACGTTTATACTTTATTTCTAGGAGAAAAACAAAAAGTAAACGAATCAGAAACGTTTATACTTTGTTTCTAGATGAAAAACAAAAAGCAAACGCATTACTAGGCACACAACCAGTCTCATCCAAGCGAAGCAGCGGGAAATTTCTTGTGTGTTGTAATTCTATGCATTTTATTACATATAGTAATGTTTTTGGTACGTTTAAGTATTTGTCCCTGTGATTTACATTTGATGTAACTTTTACACAGTTATTTTGTAAGGAGACAGCTAAGCATTACACTCCCAAGAAAACGCAACGCCAGATAAGGTACCACTGGAGTTGAGTGACGAAAGCGTGCTGGAGGTCGATAAATCTTTGAAAGAAAGCTGCTTAAAAATACAGCTGGCATCAGTTCAACATAAGTTCCAACCTTACTCCCTACTAGCCATCAGAAGACATACCACCCTCTGATAAACATTTTACGTGATGTACAAATCAACATCTAGGTGAAGAAAGTAATATAAAAAAATCGGCAATAATATACAAAATACTTTATGTAAAATGTGATACACAAAATGTTGTGTGTAAATTGTGATTTGTAAAATATAAAATCGGAAAACAGCAATAACGGACAGAATGAGCCGTTGTTGGTAATATATTTAATATAACAAATTAATATGAATTACAATTATTATTATTAATATACAGTATATCTGCAGGGGGTAAACAGACGAGAATGAACAGATGGAGATAAGATGAAATACGGAGGATCTTTTATGATGTGAGAGATTGGACAAAGTATGAAGGACACTTCGGGACATAATACATGAAGAGTTATCTATCGTAAAACGGTAGTTAACATTTTGTATAGATCGGCTGTTAGCGGTATACATTGTAAAGTGTGTTATATAAAAGTTCATGAGTTGTGAATCAAAGTTTATAAGGTGCAATAATAAATACTCTGATTACTATTAAATACAGACTCAATCTATACTAAGTAGTTAAAGGAGGCAATATATAAAGCATCAGAAGAATAAGTATCCTACTTGAAGTTGTCGGATGGTGAATGTAAATTAAAACTCGTGACCTAATAACAAAAATGGATACAAAGATGATACTGTTCGGCTTAAGGAAGAGCTGGATATAAAATAAATACTTTCAGTTATATTTTACTATGATAAATCCCGATACACGGGCAGCGTGAATGGCTGCCAATTGTTTTTTAAAGATCTTATCGATAAGCACCTCACAAGTTGTAATAAAAATATATCCTTCTACACAGTAAAATCTGGTGTTTTTTAGCTGCTTCTTTAATAATAGCCAATGGGAGGTAAACAGAATACACAATGATTAAAGTAGACTTACTGTGAGAAGATGAACATCGCATTTCTGCCTGGCATTATGTTTTTGTCTCAGGCTTCCGTTTTTGTACTACTTGCAAACTTCAACAAAGCCCATCAAAAATGACGGAATTTTTACTATACAATGTTTCCGAAGGAAAGCATAATTTCGAAAGCGAATAACAATTTTTTTTTTAAATATATTTAGTGACTTCTTACGCTTTCTCTGAGTTTCTAATAAATTTACTCGTTTCTTTTGTCAAACAGTACTTTGATTATTTTGTGACGTGGTTCTTGAAACCGCTACAGAGTATAGATCGTAAATATGAAATGCTGTTATCCTTAAATGAATTTATGCACTGAATCGTATAAATAAACAAAGAGAAACATGTAAATTTAGAAGAAAGTCACACATATATCTGTACCTCGTATATTATTATTATTATCTGCAATTGGACCCTGTCGGATCACGCAAAGCCTTAACGATTCAGTTTTCTGAGTTTCCATATAGCTTTCATTTTTTCTCCGTGGATTTTCTTCCTTTCTTCAGTGCTCTTCGTCCCCGGTCTTTTAATGACTTCATTCTCTGGCGGTACTTCCCACTTGTTAATTTTTTCTGTATATGTTTGTCTGTCTACGATTTCTGATGAGTTTATGTGGGCTTTTTCCATGTCTTTTTTGATCTCCTGGACCCAGGGCATAGATTATAGCTGTTCTATATAGGTCACAATTTTATGAATCAGTCTTGTTGCTGAAGTCTGTGAATATGTCCATAAAATCTTAATCTTCGTTTACTGATGTCTGCCGCGAGGTTTGACAGTGTTTCTGTTGTCTTTCGAGATTTAAGTCTATATCCGTCATCAGTTTTATATGGGACAAGAATCTTTCTTATAATTTTGCGTTCTTCTTTAAAATGTTTTCTAAGTCACCTTTCCTATGTAGTTTTAAAGTTTCGCTGGCGTACAGAGCTTCAGGTTTTATAACTGTGTTGTAATGCCTGACTTTTGTATCTGTACCTCGTATATATATATATATATATATATATATATATAGAAAAGAGCAAGAGGAAGACCCCCGGATCGCTGGGATAAAGATATACGTCGAGTTACAGGCGTGAACTGGAAGAGGGCGGCTCAGGATCGATCGGCCTGGAAAGAACTACAGCAACACTATGTAGAATTAAATTCTAATATATAGCTCATTAGGCTTAAAGAGGCTACATCCTGAAAAAAGGATTGATATAGCTGCAATAATAAAAATAAATAAATAAATAATAAATAATATATATACATATATATATATTTATTATTTTCGATTATTCCCCTTTAGATGAGTGATTGAACTTGAATTCACGATTTAATCTTCAGCTGTTTCTCCTCTTTTCTTTCCAAAATCTCTTCATCCTCTCGGAGTGCTCTCTCTTCCGTTTATCTGTCCACTTCTTTCCAGGTTGTCGTGTTGTTCTTTGCTCCAAATTAACATTTGTGATCTTATTGTGACACTCAATGCGGTCTTCGAGATTTTCTATGTTGATCTATTGTAGGTCCCCCTGAACCTCTTTCAGCCATTCCGTACCGCATTTACTCTTTGTTATGATGTCAAGTAATTTCTTTGCTATTTTAGTATTATCCATTCTGTAGATGTGGGTGTAGAACTTAGCTCGACGCTTTCTGATTTCTTCTGTTATTGTGTTGATCTTTTGATAGAGTTCATTCCGTGGCCTCTTCATCCAAATGCCATTTCTATTTATATTCCTATTTATATCTGTATATACATAAATATATTATCTCTGCTCTTAATATTTGTGTGCAGTTACTAGCTTAACAGAAAATAGCATTTTAGTTGGTATTGTAGTTAAACTTTCTATAAGTGCAAATAGAATCAAATGTGGTTACTTATTTGAAATTTTTCGGTTAGCCATTCAACCCTGTGGTGGCAGCCAATGTAAGTAACACTTCGGTAATTATAGGAGTCGCCGAAGCTCCCCAAGCTATTCAGTTTACGTCCAGTCTCCTAGTTCAATGCATTTCATTAAAGTGGATTCGAGGTATAGGTTCTTATAAGCCTAAATCGTTAAAGATATAACAATTTCATGTGTCGAAAAATTTTAGAGCGCAACGAGTTGAACAAAATCTGGTAGTAGCGTATATTTATTACAGATAGCTCTCAACAAGCATTTTTTTATTTGAATTTTGTACTTGAGATCCGACTCCATCCCACAGCAGGTTTTGGGAGGCTGTTTACAGCCTTCTTTTCACATCAAAGAGACAAAACCCATTGAAGTTCTCATTTGTCTTCTGCGTCAGTGTCAGGCTCTTTTAATTTTAGCGCTCTTAGCCGTATCGACAGAGAGTATATTAAAAGAAGGGGTGTGTACCTAATCGTACTTTTATATGATTTAATTGGAGTTATTAACGCAAAAGTTATCTAAATGAATTGTATAACTCAGCTATTTTTTGGTATTTTGATGATGCAAAGGTATTAGAAATTGCTCTTCTCTGTTCCAGGATTAATATTTTTATAAATAACGTCATTCACAAATAATAAAAAAATTCTCGCTTGAATTTTGAAGACGATTTTAGGAAGTTCAAAGAAAGCTATATTTATCGTCCATAGAAACGCCGTTAACTCTAAAAACAGGATCAGACTACGAGCAAACGTGCTGATGATTTTCTGGTACCGAATCGTTCGAATCATAAAAAATACAGTAAGATTTCCAGAGAAGAATATTTCTGATTCGAATTGCAGGTCAATATATATATATGTTATTTAGCCAATTCTGGCTTCAAAGCGGTTTACTGTGCACTAAGTAATAACTGAATTAAATATTAAACTCACAATCACCAGCATAAAGTGGCGTTGTTCGTAAATAAATTTCCTAAATCGCTCACTTTTCATCTTATTAATTAATAAAGAAATCAATGACAAATATTAACAATTCATGAAGAGTTAACAACAAATTACCTCTCTTCTCCAACAGTGTTCTGTTCTTTCGTTTTCCAAACTATCCTCTTTCTAGATAGTACCAATTTTGCTGCGATTTGAAATTGATAAGGTGATTATTGCAAACAACTTATATAACTCTGAAATGTATATACATATATAAAAACTTATTTCTGATGGTTTTTCTGCGTTACTGAGTAAAATTACTATCATGGAGATTTAGCGATAGTGAGAATATGTTTGGCAACACATATGAAATTCTTTCACTAAACGAAACACCTAATCAGTTTTACCGAGGGATATTGATTCAACTAGCCAGGGTCTGTAGCTCTTGGCCACAAAGTTAGGAGATGTCTAAGTGACTGGACAGATTAACAACATGGAATGCTGGGGTCCTTATTGTGTAGTCGCGACTTGAACACATCAACAAGGAGGCCATATAGGTTACGGTTGAACAATTCCGAAGGTGAGCTGCCTCGAAGATGGATTCCCATGGTTTCTCTGATGGAATTCAGAATATTTATCTTGCAAGGAGGAACACGGAAACAAGGAATATTCCACTTTACTGTCACTCTTACACGCGGTGCATTCAAAATTTATCCGATTCTAACCATCTCAAAGCTATAGCGCTAACGGAGAACGATACATTGTATAGCAAAACAAAAAAAAGAACATTTATCTGCACCAGTCATCTATTTTTCTTCGACTAATTTTAATGACGAGATCGGAAAATCCCGCAAGAAATAAAAACTAGCCACTCTTCACCAGCTAGCAACTAGCAACTTGGCAATACTTAGCATACATTAATTCAGCGTGCGACAAAATTTATAAGAGGGTCTATGCCATTAGAAAGGACGTTCTTATCTACATTACTTTAATATTTTTGATAAAATACATACTATTCAATAAATAAATGTATTACAACAGCATCTTGACATTCGTACCTGACATGAATTATGCACAAATAAAGCAACTACTAGAAGTCTTTTCTGGAAGTAGATCATTTTACTGAACATACACAGAATTATAGATGGGGTGACAGTATTTAGTGAATAATGATAAAGAATTCCGAACAGCCTCATCCCAACACTATATGGCTAATAGTATAATACCAATCCTAAATTGAGCGAAGCCGTGGAGTTTAGAAGAGGTAAATATTGAGGAGGGATCTAATTTTCTCTCTCCTCCCTGTTGCACAGAGTTCACAATCTAGCTATCATTACCAAATAAATCGATTTCTAAATTTATTTAAATTTGAGTAAAAGCGAGGGCGGTTTTAACATATTAATGAATGAATTATTGATAATCCCTCGAAGTATTTGGTTTATTGATGAGAAGCTCGTTAGAAGACTTCATTTTAAACTGCAGGTGCAGCCAAGGCAGAGGCGGAAAGTGAGGCCACTTGAAACTGTGGCAACAGATTGGCGAGTAACACAAATTTTAGTTTATTTTTTAAAGTAAATTTAAGGTACATTAGTAAAACACATGTTAAACAAGTATTGAATTTTATATCAAATATAACCTAAAACTGCTGTGGAGGGCTACAGTACAGGCGATTCCTTATTTTTAAAGATAATTGCCGCAAGTGTGAGATGAATAACATAATTTAAAGTCACATTTTCAGCATCATGAATACTGGATAACCTGTTTGGGCAATTTTCACTAAATCGAAGCACAAGACAGGATTCCCCAGGTAACTGCAGCATCCAGTTCTACCAATTTTTATCAAAAATATGAGACTACACATTCCTACATGGAATAAATATGTCCATCTTTTAACAAATAGTGGAATAATACAGAGAATAGTAATTTTCTCCTTTACCAAATAGCGTCAGTAAAATATCCCTACAATATGATTTTAAGCGTGGTGTCGTGGTGTATCGTGTACAACTGTGTGACAGAGAACATGTTTCATTTTATTTGTTGTTGTCTCTCCGACCTTAAAGACATTGTTTTGACGATAGTGAAATCTTTAAAAAGATTTCTTGTGTAACATCTTTCAGCTCTGAACTAGATTCTTTTTCGAGTGGTCGAAATGTAATCTGAGCGCAACAATACGTGGCTCGAAGAAATAGAATCATTAGCATATTAGTTGCTGATGTATGTTGGATGAAGTTTCTATTTTAATAATACAAAGTATTTCGTGGACCTTCAATTAAAACCATTTCATTTTTCATTAAAAGTTCAGACAGTGTAGCTGATGAAGATTCACATGTAACTTATCTGAATTTCTAAATTAGTCTAATAGTTTTGAATGCCTCCATTGCAAGCAAATTTGGAAATTTTAAAAAGTGGGGATGATCAGTCTGGTAGAAACCATTAGGAATAAGTTTTAAAATGTCTATTCTCTTTCCAGAGAAACTAATTTTCGTCATTAATAACGCCCAAACATAAAAAAAAAACACTCTTGAATGTTGTGAAGTATCTACTCCTTCAAATTTCTAAGCTTATATTTTTACACTTAAACAATGCTAATAGACTAGAATTTAACTTACTTGTTATCAGTGAGTCGTTAACACTAGCGCATAGCGTTTGGGAGGACGCAGGTTCGAATCCCGGTCAATCATTCACATTTTCATGGTTTCTTGTTATTACTCCAGGTGTATACCTGCATTATTCCTTCATAAGGCAATGGGCGAATTTCTTCCTTTTTTTGTCCCAAATCATTTCCTGGCTTTAATGGCCTCAAATTCACTGTCGGTAAAGTTATAAAATCATAGAAAGTTCAAGTCGAGCCTCGCGTAATTAGGGATCCCTACTTTAATGATGTAAGCACATATATCTAATGCAGAAGAATAGATGGCAGGCAATGAATGACAAATTTTCAGGACCGCTGCTGACTCCGTTCCACAGCTCTCCAACGCCTAACCGCGTGGCCCCTCGCACTGCTATTGCTATAGTTCAGTTGCATTAGAATTTATGATAGGTATATTTCGTAGCAATGTACTCCGAATAAAACGAAGCTTCGGTAAAATATTACTAACGTATATAACGAGGAAATCATTAAATAAAAACTTCTGTGGTTGAAATTGAGTTCATATTTAAAGTATCTTTGAGATAGACTCGGTAGCGAAAAAAGGCCAAGAACTCATGTGTTTATTTAGAAGCAAAAATAAATCTTAGCCCTCTAATATATTATCTTCAGATCAAGTAAAAAGCATTTTTCTACCCACTTGCTTTTAGGTGATCCTAACCCCAAGGTAAAATTTTACAAAATATATTAAATATTTGGTTCAAACAAGACAGCCAATTCATGTTTATCGTTTGCCCAAAATATGGGTATGTGAATTTAAAATGTCAAATGTGCTGAACAGTCGATTTTACTGCGACGCATGTTATCACCAACGTTAACATTGTGAAGAATTCTGTATTGTTACAAGGTGTGGGCTGTCCACATTTCTTAGAACGACCCTAAACGTTTAGAAGAAAATCGATGTCACTATTCCAATCTATTCTTGGTGTTGGTTTTTATAAGTCTTTATATTCAGACAAGTAGCAGCAGTGAACCTAACATTAAGTTTCATGGGTTTATAGCTGGGGAAGCACTTCATAAATATCGCGACAGTTTCTTTTATAAAAATAGTAGCCTGTGTCGGTATGAATGGGGTATCTGAGGCGAGTCGCTTTCGTAACGAAGAAATCTCTGGGTCACTGAGCGTCGATGCATAAACACCTGTTACGAAACAGGTTTGAGCGGATCCCAACCGCCTGCTTACCTCACCACAGACGCCTTGCCTGAGCAGTTTATGTGGTACAAATGAACCTGGAGACTTCTTTGGCTATGCAGACTGTTCTCCAATTGAGACTGCTCGTCTCATAACATACTTATTAATACTTTCGGTTACGTATTTCAATGATGATGGAAATTTCAGTCTGTAAAATTGTATAAGTAGCTAAATCTTTGGCAATATGCTTTGAATCATTACACTGCATCATAAAGATTCTAGAAGATATCATCACATACATTTTACATAAAGTGTTTTCAAAGTTATCGTGCATTAGCATGATGAATCTCTGTTCTTTGCACAATTTCTGTTACATTGAAATTAGTGTCAGAGCATTTTATGTTCCAACAAAGTAACATTTAAGTCGAGACTACGTATCTATTGCCAGAATTTCTAAGAACTGTATGCGATTAAAGACATGATAGTTTCTAAACACAATAATTTTGACTCCCTAATTGTCCAGCAGGAAAGATGACTGGTTTTATTTCAGATAACCAAGAGCGCCATATATGGTTGAATAAGTTAGTTAGCTAATGTCATATTTCTACTATCTTTCGTTGATGCTTGAGCTAGCGCTCATCGATGATACTCCGAAGAGAATGTAACTCGACAGCCTTCTGAACTTGGTAATGGGGCAACATGCTAACATTGAGTTCTGTTTTAAACAGGGTAAATTTGTCACAGAGACTATTAAAATGATTCATTCAGTTTATAATAGTGAAAAGCTAAAAGATTTTTTTAATAGATCTGCAAGATTTCGGGACAATAGAGAGGGATTTAAAACAGGATGATAGGAGATGGCTTTGGAAATCTTAAGTGCACTGGTCATCTCATTTTAAATGAAAATTTGAATGAGTGCAATGTTTGTTTTTACCTAGTAGCACACAAACAGAATGACGGTAAAATGGATTGGAGCATGAAAAGAGAGGCTAGCATGGATCCAAACTTCATGTTAAGAGTCAAAAAAAAAATTTTTTTCAGTATAAGCCACCCAAAAAGTGCCAGAATCTTTAGAGGAAGGATCTATAATCTCCGAAATAGCAAAAAGATCGCATATAGAAGAACCAAATCAAGACTATACTCACCATGCTTTTATTTTTATATTCAAAGAATTAACTCCACAAGGTCAAACGCTCTATGTTACTAAGTGTTTTAAATTGTTTATCGGTTAGCAGAATTCTTCGAGTAAAAACGGAATAGCGGGAAAAGGGACATGATCTGTTTTATATGACAATGCATAGGCACAGAAAATTTTTGTTGATTTAAAAAAAAAAAAGTATGAAAAACCATGCCTTTGGCCAATCACTTTACTTGCCTGATTTTGCTCCAAGTGTCTACCAGCTACTCCAACAACTGAACTAGTCGATGAAGGGAAAGGGTTAGTACGCAATTTCAATCATTCAATGGGATTCGGTGGCAATTTTAGGAAACTTTTATAAACGCTTCTAGTACTGCGTTGACTAACAAGGAGTATGTTTGGAAAAAAGTTAACTGGGACTAAAATTATTTATTTTGTTAATTATATTTCTCCTCATTCAATTTTCTCTTTAGGCATACTGTAAAATGATTTCATCAAACTTTCTATTAGATTAAAATATTGTTAACGAATTCATCTAAATTCCGTTAACGTATCCTTTAAATGTTCCAAAATCAAAATGGAACGATTATCTTTGAAGTATAAATCCAGGAGAAAACCACGATTTTAAGTCCCTACTAGTTGAGCGCAAGGAATACTGTGAGAAAAGAGGTGTTCTAGTTAAATTTCTTGGAAAAATTTCTTAATTAATTGTATCACAAACCATTAATATACACACTGTAATTAACGATGGCCTATCATTTCTTATATTCTTTTGTTAGACTCACAGTAGGAGGAAAGCCATTGGATAACTTATACCAGGGCTTATAAATTTGTAAGGATTCCTGTAATGACAGACAAAGGTAAAAGTTAACCCTCATTGCAGGCTAACTGATGAGATATACTCAATTAATTAAATTTCAATTCACTCTACGTTTGTAATCTGCATTCTCTTGGTGAAAGATTTTTTAAAAATTTACCTTATTATATTTGTGTTTTATTGCAGGAATGTCAGTTTGAAGGGTCATTAAAAAAACGAAGTTCACAATTAAAAATGCAATTAACGAAGCCTGAGTCATAAAAGAAATCACTACTATTTACTAACTCGAGTAAAGCTGTTACAAGGTATTGAAGACGAGGAATCAAATGAATTTCGGTGAAATCATCTTCCATCTCGCAGAACAGGAACTGCGCACGATTTGGCTTTAGTTTCCGGTCTAGCGGATTTCGATTTTTTATTGCAGTACTTGGAAGTATTCCGAGATGAATTTATTTTCGGCTTCTCAACAAAAAATCCTCGCATTCGGAGGACGCAGGTTCGAATCCCCATCCGATCATTCAGATTTCTGTTTCCACTGTTCCCCCAAACCATTCCAGGCGAATGACAGGAGGTTCCTCAAAAGGCAATGGCTGAATTCCTTCCAGTTCCTTGCCACCCGTCCTTTCCCGCCTCTAATTACTTCGACGTCGACAAGAAAAATAAGAAAACGTGTTGAGAAACCACTTTACCGTTTTCTTATATAGTTGCCAACTAATTTCATTACAAAAGTAGTGTATAGTACTGTAATGTGATAACAGAAGCATTAAACTTGAAAATGATCAGATTTTTTGTGGAAAAAATAAAAATAAAATAGGTCTTCTTGCTTTAATTAGTTAATGAAACACGATCAACGACTGAGGACAAAAGTAACGGCTATAAAATGATAGATATGCACAAACTTTCGGTTTCTATTTAATTAGGACTATGTCGATGTTAACTAAACGTAGATTTTTTTTTTAATTATACTTTTCTGTACAACAGTTCTCACAAATTGCGACTTTAAGTGTGAAAAAATTTTATTCCGCATCTGGCGCTAAGCCTTTAAATACAGGAAAACTTTCAAACATTCATCTGTTGCGTTTTCAAGGTTAACTCGCAACCTGCGGGATTGCTCCTACACATATACGGCAGAACAGTTAATAGCTCTGTCAAATCATGGGAGATGGAATGTTCAGATAGATGTAACCTTCTGTGCATTTATCAGTCTAAACGAAAAAAACTTCTTATCATAAACACAAATAACACAAATTACGGTTAATTGACACTGTAAAAATTGTGTAAACTATTTCAGTGGCCGAAAAAAAGGCTATGAAGTATGAATACTTGCAGAATTTGCAAGGCGTATGAGCTTATTGCAGAGTACTTTTAGTATTTCGGGCAGCATTTTAACTAACTGAAAGAAATAGACTGACAAGTTTGCAATAGTGACGGTAAATATTACCGTGGTTTTTAAGGGAAAAATTCAATCTGTTACAAGTTGGGATATTAGTTGCTTTCGCTGTTGTAATCATCAGCTGCAAGGTAGATGATTGCGCCTGTTTAAGGATGATACAGCCACTGAAATTCGTGAAACTCTACGCCATTTCATATTCTGATAATACTTACCTGTTGAGCAGAACCAGAGGCCAGTGACGCAGTTTCTAATGAAACCGTACGAGACAGGTCTGACTCACCTTCTCATGCTCTACCCCAGTGCGTGAGGACTGAGCAGGGAATTCCGTACTTTATTCAACTGACTTCTTAGGTCTAAAACAGATGAACCGGTTTTTGCCGCGCGGCGGCCGAGACGACGCATGTAATTGAATGGGGCAAATCAGACGGCGCAGCACGGAGCATGGCTTCCCTGCGACTCACACGCGGCGCCGCGTGCCGCATCGCTTGGACTGTTTTGTACCCGCGATGTGGAGGCAGTGGGCGACACGGCCGACTAGGGTGCGTGTACAGTATGTTGGAGCTGCGATAAACGATGAGAGCGACGATAAACGCGGCGACAAGAGCGGCGCTCAATTTCTTTCTTCATGTTGTGTTTATGTTGGAGCTTCGATAATAGCGTAGATTCATGTTTTATATTGCAGCCAATTGTTAACCTGCCAGACATGTAGAAGAAATTTAGCTTATTCATTTCGTATGGGAGTTGCATTGCAACAGTTTTAGAAGTTGTAACAGAAATAATTATGAAAAATACTTCAACCACTTCATATAACAATTCAAGATGAACTGGATTTCGAAAAAAAAAGCTGAAAATAATTACAATATTTCTAATTTTCCGGATTTCATGGGCGCTATCGACGGAAGACACGCCAGAGTTATTTATCCTGCCTACTCTGGCTTCATGTTCCAGAATAACAAAAAAAAAATTTTCTATTGTTCTGCGAGGATTGGTCAATGCTAATTATAAATTTATAAACACTGGAGCTGGAGGTTATGGTAAACAGATAGATCTGCTGCTGTGTAGGTCTCTTTAATATATGGAAGATTGAATATTCCAAATCCCTCTGGCAAATTCTAAAATCACTGAACCTCGTGTTTTTATAGATGACGAAGCTTATCGATTTTTAAATAATTTATTAGATCCTTATGGACAATATTTAGATGCTGGCAGATGATACTTCAAATCCGTCAAATGTGCCTTTGACATAAATTATTCTAAATGGATAATTTCAGTCACAACAATAGAAACTTCTGTAGTCGTAGCTGACAATATTAATAAGACCATTTGTTTGCTACATAATGTTATTATTGACAGAGAAGGTATTGCCCATCAAAGAAACTAACACTTCAAATCCTTAGAAGGCCAAACCAAGCTGCAGAAAATACCTGCATCTTATATAAAATCTGCTTTTTGTTACAATTTGAAATAAATTAATACGAATTTCTACATATTATGCATTTAATTTGATATTTATAATTTAAATTACTTTTAGTAGAAATTTTTTTTCAGTAAATTATGAACCATTTCTCTTTGGCTGTATTAATATTTTATTTTTACGTTAATCTTCAGTTTATAGTGTACTCACATTAAAATGAATTTAATTTTCGGAAATCATAGTAGTTAAAAACTTTTATAGAATTATGTGTTGTATTATATTTAGTCGTCATTTCATCCTACAATTTGTTTAGAACGAATCTGTTATGATGATTCTTGTATTTACAGTCCCACAAAAGGGACCTAATAAAAATTTCAGCACGTAAACGGTTGACAGCCATCCCCGATAATAGCGAAGAAAATGGTCGCAGCGATTAGCGTCGCTCTCATCGCTGCTCCAGTATAAACGCTTCCATTGTTAACAATATTTCAGTTTTCTTCGCTTCGCTTGTATCGTCGCTCTCATCGTTTATCGCAGCTCCAACATAAACGCACCCTAAACTCTCTTGCGTAGTGAAGATCGTTTTTATTTGAAAAAATTGCGTTCGCCTATAAAGCCAGTGATGATTTTATATTTATATCCATTAGAATTAATTAAAACCATCCGCGCCACAACCAGGACCATTGCGCTGCAGTGACCAGCGAGATTACGCCCACTTTTTTCTGCACCAAGCTCCAATCAAACAAACTGTAAAAACAGATTTTTTTTTTTTTCAAATAACCATTAGTCTAGCAGAACAAAAAGCGGTGTCTTGGTTTTCTCGTCTGCAAGAGCATACGATATAAATTTGCATACTAGCCTCCTACTATAACGCACTCATAGAATCAGGCAGACCTTCAAGGATATTAATTGTCTCATCACCCTAGTTAGAATTTTTTTGGTATTTCTTATAATGGCTTTCGGCTCGACAGCAATTTAGTCAACTACTATGTTTTTATGTGTTCATCCAGTGTATTAAAGTATTTCCATGTAGTTTTCAGCTCTAGCCTCTAGTCAGCGAGGCCGGCAGCTAGAAAGTTTCTGAGGAGAATGTATGTCACAGGGACGTAGGCAATTTTATTAACGACCAGACATCCGTTACTGCAAATTTTCGTTCGCGTTCCTTAATAATATCTGCGACTAGTCAGATCGGTACTTCGAGAACTTCCGCATTCGAGAATGATACGCCAAGTGCTATTTTTTGTTTGCTCACATTGTAAGCGTTTTATGTACTTTCACCCTTACGTTCGATTGATGGTCGGTATCTATTTGTACTAGAATATATCAGTCGGAATTCATTGTTTTTTCAGAGTTAACTGTTGTTCGTTCTTTTCTCGTAAGCAGTATCTGGGTGAAACGTGTTTGGTTATCATGTTGGATTTCATTTGATTCCAGTTTCTGATGATGCCGATTGAAATGATGTACAGACTGCTGTAAACAAATTCTGACTAGAAGTTTATTAATATACTAGCAGTTACCCGCGACTTCGTCCGCGTTGAAAAGTGTTGTAATATAAGATTTTCTTGAGAGGTCTGGTTGCTCAGTGGTTAGGGCGTCCATCTGGAGATGGAAAAGTCCCCAGCTTGAATTCCAGTCTTGGCGAGGATTTTCAAAGGTCCCTAGCTCGACCTTCCCATCTGGCATAGGTTGGTGTGTGATGTGAATTACGCCAGAATGCTCACTTTGTTCTGATTCCGTGTTGAACTGTGGGTCCTCTATGTCCGGTAGGATTACTGGGTTACGTTAAGAGGCTACGAAAGGGACTGATTCCGGAGACGTAAAGAAGTCTTGTCACCAGGTCAATACGACCATACAGTTTATTTAAGAGCTATTTTTATTAGTAATAAATGTTGCAATAAAATAACAAAAATCTATTTATGTTCCACAACTACTTCACTGAATTGATAAAGCAGTAAAAATATTCATTTTTTAAGGAGTATTTTCAGTTTAATATATCCGTATATACAATATTGAGGATTTGTCTCCTAGGTTTTGGCTATTTTCATAGCCCTAGTTTTCTTACATTTCTTTGAAAGATTTGAATTTCGTTTACCCAACATCTCTTAAAATTTCTAATTTCATCACGCGAATAAAAATGAATATAGTTTTAATTAATGGAAGCTCAAAACGTCAAAATATTAGCAATACATTGATGGAATCGACTAAATATCAACAACAAAAAAATACTAACATCCAAACAGCAAATAAATACTTAAGTGGCCCAAGGACGTTCATTTCCATTAGTAAAATTGCGATACTAAAAATGAATATTTTGATTTGCATTGAGTACCTGAAAAAAATCTTTAAAAAGAAGAATTTAATTTCCTCTTTGAATACTGATTTTTTTAGGATATATTGGTTCCATCAACAGAAATTTACATATTATAGTAGTAAGTATAGTAGTAATTGATTCTTTTATCCCTAATAATCAGAGGTATTGCGGTAATGGTTTCTCTGTCTCTGGAAACAATTGAATTGCCTATAGACCAGTTTACTATAGTTCATTCGTTTCGATCCATTAATTCTGCGCTAAAATATAAATTTCAATATTAAAGTAGTAATAGATTGATTCTTCATATTCGGTTTCTTATTCTGCATACAGAATTGAATGACTACCGGCGAATTGCCACTCCGCTTTTCCGCCACTCCACTATCTGAATAAAACATTGATAAATTTAAAAAATTTACTTCGGGCAACGCCGCATGGTTCTGCTAAATCGTCCAAGCTTAATATAGATCTTTTGATACAATATCGGTAAAAAGCGATACATGATGTCACTAAAATGGTGCTCATGAAAGAAGAACTAATAATGTTTCAGTTCTCATTCTGGCCGTTTTAAAATTACCGCTAGAAAATCAAAGCTTCTATCACTCGCACATTAATACATTCACTATATTGTATGTTAGTGACGTCATGAATAGCGAAATAAACTTGACTTATTATTAACGCAGTAAATTAAATACTGAATACGTCTAAAACTACATTCAGCCGCATGAACTATGTCGTCAGCTTCATGACAGTTATTGAGGTAACGTAATTAAAAAATGTATGCTAAAATGCTTTTAACTTACAGTGTACAACGGAAAGTCCACAATTCTCTACGATCGTTAATATTGCAGGTCAAATGTACATCGTGATAAAGTGACTTTTATTGCTCGTGATTTAGTAAGGTGTATAATGAAATTAATTGTGATAGTAATTTATGATATACTAATTAGGAATTTTGATATAGAAAATTCTGTTACCACTCGAAATGTAGGTCCAGAGCATTTAATGTGTTGAGATGTGTTCGTATCGTTTGATTTTGTAGCGGCAGTATTAGCAGAAATGTGGTTTGGTTGAAATGCCGCCTGGACCAGAATGTTTTTTGTTACAGGAGATGGCAGAAGGAATTTAGTTGCTATGCTCCGTGCAAATGAGGTGTATTGTGTTGTAAACGACGTTCAGTGTTACTTCATGAAACAATAAGTTTCTACATTAGCCCATTGAATACATTCGTTTTAAGTGTAGCGTTCGATAGATATTTGCAGAATATTGAACAGTAAATAAAAAGCAGTACTATTCGTACAAAAATTCTGAACAAAAACTAAAAAGGGTTGGTTAAGTTTTAAATTTCGGCAAAAATAATGTGTAATACACAGACTGTATAGTAACAAAAAAGAAACAGGAAATAACTTAAACCGAGATAGAATGGAATCCTTTACATTTTTATAAATACGACATTTGGGGCACGACCATTTTGCACTTTCAGTGAACCGACATTCGTGCTGGTATACTCATAGCATTTTACTTTTTTTTCCAAGCTTTGATTTTTTATTTTTATTATAACGCATATATTACGAACGAAATTATGGTGTAATATTTGATATGTCATAGTATTTTATGTACGCAAATGAAAACATCTCTTTGCGAACTTGACAAAAGTACCTACCTTACTTTTTTAAAGTTAAGGTTAAGAACAGATTTATATTTCCTGCTTCAAAACTATTATTTGTCATGTGCGCGTCAGTTTTATAGCTTTTAAACTAAACACAAACTTGCATATGTAAGTAGGTTTGCGATTTACTTAAAAAGCAAAGAGTAAACGTGGCACGGCTATCTACGAAGTAGGAAACTCTTTGTTGCTTCCGAATTGATATTAATGGCAATTTGTAAAGGAACTATGCGTTTTTGCGGGATAAAATCTATCCTATTGCACTTCGCACGCAATTATCTGACTTCATGCCAAATTTCATTTAAATATGTTGAGTTATTAAGGCGTGATTGATTGCCAACGTACATCCAAACACACATCCGAACTTTCTCATTTTCTCATTTATAGATATATAGATTTTTCTCAGACTTTCAGCCGTGTTAAGATGTCACATTTGCGGGACGTTTCGAAGGCGTCCATCTCTGCCTTCATTCTCAACCAAATGTGACATCTTAACACGGCTGGAAGCCCGAGAAAAATATATTAATATTCAACGCCGTGAAAAATTACGATCCTACATCTGACTAGAAGTGTTTCCAAAATAGCGCACACAAAAAGAGATTTTTAGGTTTTTTCCTTGAGATTTATATCGAATGTATCTGTATTTTGAGCTATGTCGTAATGTATGGAGAGTTTTAATTGTTGGTTTTCGCTGCAATGGAAGAAGATCGCTTTCCCGCGGCAAACTGTCAAAAGTGTTCATTAGGGAGGGAGACTGACCTTTCTGTTATACTGGACATATGTATATATCCTTGAAGTGAAATTCCTTTAATAATACCGAGATAAATTTTCAAGGCATAGAAGTAAATACGGATAAGAGAATTTGACAGAAGAGACTTTCTTTTAGGTAACTCGCACTTACTGGCGTTAGGTGGAAGAAACGGAGCAATTTGATTTTGTTACATAAGGTTTTAGGATTATTTCTCATGTTTGAGTTTTTTATGATAATAATTTCACAGTATTGAGAGAAGTATTATCATTATATTTTAATTAAAGGAATTAATAGTAGCAGATAATTACGAATTCGCCGTTTGTCCGTAAGTGATTCAGTGACGCCTAGATTCGTGTTTCGGCTCTTACTTAACGGCTGTCCTGATAGTATTTGGTTTTCCAAGATCTGAGCAATTGCTGTGACGCCTCCCAAGTCCTGCCCCAGAATAAACAAACAAACACACACTAATCATACAGAACAGGGCTTACACAATTCACGAACAGGTAACAATACGTAGATTTTGCTGTTAGATGATAAGTAGACGGAAAATGCAAAAGGGAGAGCACTGAAGGTATTCATCCTACAGGAGACCTCTAAAGGCAATACTTTAATAATATCAACGGCAGATGAAAATGTATGTAACATATAAAAATAGGAAGAAGGAACAAACCCAGGCAATGTTATTAATCGGTGTGCTGTCAAAGAGTGATGGTTGTGAATCTGCTGCGAGTCATAGCTTACTGGATAAGGCATCCGTTTCGAAAATAAACGTTAAGCTGTCGGTGCAGCCACGGCAGAGGCAGAATGCGCCTCTAATTCAAACTCTGTCTCCAAGTTGTAAGACCATACCAAATTCTATTGTTAATCCACTACTGACGCCTCAGTTATTTTGTCGAATAGAAATGTCTTTTAATCGCACAGGACCGTCCAAACTTAACTCAAGTGGCAATCTATTTTAAAATCTACTACATTCGTTAGTGCAGTATTGATCAAAAATGGAACAGCGATTGTCTTTTAAGTTAACCAACATGAACAACTCTGCTTTCTGCAGATCTATAAAAAAGCAATCAGAAAGAGCACCAGAGCAATGAGTTCGAAAAAATAACGGAGAGTTTGGAGGAGCGTATTCAATAACTTAGCGGCAGGCAGATACTTTGAAAAGGCTGGCATTCACTTCATTGAATGAGCAAAACCTTAAATCACGTGTCATTACTTTAACAGCACGCTGTCGCCAGCATTCTCAATCGTACACGATCATCGAGACAGTTCAGGTCAGTGAACATTATTCGACTTTACTTTATAGCTATTTGTCTTCATACAAGCGGATTGCTCATACAGTTAGAAACAGTTAATTTGGAGATGTGTTTAGTGTGCCTGCTGTAAACATCTTACAAATGTTTCGCTTTTAATGTGTACACTATGCCACAAGCATACTTTATTCGATTATTTCAGTGAATTGGAGCCGAATGTTATATAACGAGTGGCAATGACAAGCGTTTATTTCTATACAGTTTTTTAAGTGCTAAGTGAGTGACTGGATTGTTATGAGTGTCAATGATTCTTCTTAATACGCAATTTTAGCAGGCTGTGAGTTTTGATTTCCTGTTATTCTAGTTGTATGGCTTATAATTTCTTTTTTCCAGTATTGGTTCCAGCGCTTCTACTACGAGGGCTTCTTCTGTCCTAAATACATTGCTTAATATATCTCTTTTCAGACTTCTCGTTCAACCTTTCAACACCAAGTGAAAATTTCTGTAACTATTGCCTAATCATTGGACTTGAAATGTTTTTAACAGAATAAAGATCAGGTCTTACATACATCCAACAAGCGGTGAAAGGCTAAAAGAGTGTCAGTTTTTACCTCGTTGCCCTGAATTACTGTGGTTGCGAGTTCATTGATTCTTACACGTGTTGCTGGCCTACGCGAAGTCAAATTTAAACATTTTTATCGACAAAATAGTTTGGCCACGCTGAAATCATAGCCTGTGTGGAATACTCAAGGTACTTTTTAAAGCGTATTTCTGTATCATTCATATTTTTTTTTTGGCATTTATTTAGTCAAATATCACTTTTCTTCCAGTCAAAAAATGACGAGTTAAACGCACAGTTTTGGTAATTAATTTCACAGTAACATACGGTAGTGAAATATCTACAATGAATATAAGTACGTTGAAAGCCTGTCAATAACAACGGGTTAAGCGCAATGTTCTGCCAGTTCACTTCCTGGTAGCTGCTAAACTAAATTAAATAATGTTCGTAACATTAAAAGTAATGTTTTGCGGTATTTTACGCAACCGGTGGAATACATTAGATTGTTGATAAGTACTGTAGTAACTTATTTTTGCTCGGAGTTGACTTTTTATAGGTACACAGTTACAGTTTGGATTTTCTCACGCTTTTACGAAATCCTGTTCCATTCGGACAAAGTCTGCGGCGGATTGGACACATAAAGCTAATTGGATACCCAGTATGCAAATTTTCATTTTCTCATTCGATTTGTGAATGGGACCTGATTCTGGCTAAGGAATAACTTTTTCAAAACATTGCAGGAGAGGGTATAAAAACTCAGGCTGAACCCAACATTATAGCACCGGAAACAATTATGCACAAGAAATTATGCCATGGATATTGAATCGAAAAGCGTCACAAGTTTTACGAAAGTGTTAGGCCTTAATGTAACATAGTAGAAATGAAAATGTGGCAATATGCATATTATTCTATATATCGGTATGTTCGTACCTCCATTCTTAAGATAAATTAATTTTATATTTTTTTCTTTATTTGGTTTTATTAAAAAAAAACTTAAAATCTCATAATTTTACTAGCTTTTGTAAAAATATTCCTGTTTTCATATTCATCTTGACGTATGAAACGCAAAAGTGTGTAAACCCGTAACCACTAAGTGATTATGAAACAACGTATGTAATTTCATGTGTGGTTCTTGATACACATCGATACGCAGTCAATGTAAATTTTGATGCGTCATTTCTTGCAAATTTGATAAACGCAACAACTATAATCATTACATATATATAAAGCCAATGTTAGTATGTGTGTCCGCTAGAGGATAGAATACTGCTGAACCGATTCATGCGTTGTATTTTTCAAAATGGTCCACGTTGTCCAGAGAAAGTTTAAAACTATTGAAGTCCTTGATCATAGCAGTAGAAAGAAAGCACAAGAAAATAAACATAATGTATTATGTCTCAACCACATGCTACTGAATCACGAAATGAACAAGACGATTAAGAATTAGAGAGTTCAAATAATATATGCAATGTACATGGTCAATACCAAAAGTAGTAGGACTGATTTTAAATATATATATATATATATATATATTGGAGATATGTTTACAATTCCTTAATCCTCTTCGAAATAGCACCCTTGGACAGCTGTACACACTTGGAATTACGCTGCTGCCACTGGCCGTACGCCTTCTGGAAGTCAGATTCGAGGACGCCGTTGAGAGCCCTCGTCGATGCTGTTTGAACGTCCTGGCGGTGTAACGGTTAGCGTTCTGGCCTCGCATTCGGGAGGAAGCGGGTTCGAATCCGCGTCCGGGCATCCAGATTTGGGTTTTCCATGGTTTCCCAAATCACTCCAGGCAAATGCCGGGATGCTTCCTTCAAAAGGCCATGGCCGAATTCCTTCCCATTCCTTGCCCCCCCCCCGCCCCCCATCCTTTCCCGTCTCTAAAGACCTCGTTGTTAAGAGACATAAAGCAGTTGTAAAAAAATTGAAAGTCCCTTCAGCTGCCTTTTCATCCGTGTGAGTAAAAAAAGTGTCAGATGGAGCCAGATCGGGACTGTAGGCGGGGTGCAGCAACGCGGCAATGTCGAATCGAGCCAACAGTTGCCTCGTGACAGCGCAGCCTTGGCACGGCGCAGTGTCGTGATGCAGAGTCCAGTTGGCGGAGATGACTTGTCGGACGCGATTCACTCGGTCTCTCAGGTGGTTTAGCACTTGCACTTAAAAGTTCGAATTGACAGTGTCCCCAGGGAGAACGAACTCCTAATGAATTACCCCACAACGGTTAAAAAACGCGATCAGCACTGTCTTGATCTTTGATTTGCTCATGCGAGCCTTCGTTGGACAAGAGGACGTGGAAGGCATCTGTTGGCCCGATTCGGCGTTGCCACGTTGCTGCAACCCGCCTACAGTAATTCTAGGTGTGTAGCTGCCCAGGGGTGCTTTTTCGAAGAGTATTAGGGAGTTGTAAACTTATCTTCAATAATATTTTTTTTTTATAAAGTCAGTCCTACTACTTTTGGTATTGACCTTGTAATGATCGAAATGACCAACGTAACTGTAGTCGATTATGCATCCAAATAAATCGGTTAAATCAATTGGAAAACCTTCATCGTATTGTGAACTTTCCTGAAGTAGTAGTCATATGTAAGCTATCCTAACTTTAGATGTATGACAGCGTGTTATTTAAATGAGATAGGCCCAAATTATCCTATTTCAACACATTCAAGCCATTAGCTCGAATAAACAAGTTGAGAGGTATTTTGACATAGTCTGAAAAAAAAAACGTAAAAATTCACTGTTCTTGCAGAAATATTATTTAATTTAACCAACAACGCTCATTGACACAACTTCTAACACACTTATGCTACATTGAAAAAAGTTTCTAATACATTTCACTAACTATTTCAGCTTGTATACGAAGAGTCTGTACTCGCGGTATACAACCTCCTCCAAGCGGCAGGACGCACACACTGCCTCGCTCCCTACTCTGCCGCAATGCAGACACCAAATCAACAACCACTCACACACAGCTGTGCTGCTCGGCGTCAAAGAATATGGCACAACTCAGATAACGACTCTATGCTTCCCTGGCTACTAAACAAACTACAGACTGGAAACCCAAATTATTACAAACCATGTTATAACACTAATAGAGTTATTTGGGATACTTATAACTTTTTTTCGTAAGCACAGCCACTCTCCTTTTCAGTTCTCATTTGCTTGCCAATGCAACAGGCCAGAAATAATCGCTGTCACACAGTAAGGACATTAACTAAAAAAAAAAAGTTTTTGCACAATAGGCTCATTAGTTTGATTTAGTTCCTTTTTCATTTTTAAACAGCTGTCATTCGTATCACATCAATGATCAATCGCCCGACTTTGTCATCAGCACTAGAAAAAATGTGGAATGTTGAGTGACAGAAATCTTTACAGTGAAGTTAAATTTATTGGAAAAGTCTTTCAATTCCTATTCACACATAATGCGTTGAAGTGACTCACGTCAGGCAGAACATGATTTTATGATTCTTTTCATTGCACCACGCTTAGTATGTTAAAGAAACGATAGAACTAAAAGAATTGCTTTTGGACGCAAGCATATTTACCTCTGCCAAAATTATTAAATCTGAAATCTTGTTACGTGTTATATATTTGAGAGAACTCTTAGTTAAGTCTGTGTTGTCTGTAAAAATTATAATACAGAACAAATGTTGAATATTAATGTAATTCTAGTTATTTTAAGTTGTTGTAGGAGGGTATATGTTCTGCGTTTCGTTGTTATCCAGTACTTTTTCAAAACCAGCATTTTGTTTGAGGGTGATAACTTTTGTGTTATGAGTGAACACTTAATAACGGTAAGATGTCTTTAAAAAGTATAAAGAAACGTATTCCATGTTCATATAACTCTTTTATTGCCGAAAAGTAATCACTATTACAGTTTATGAAACAAAAAAGCGGAAATGTAATTATGGGGGATGAATGTAGCTCAATTTTGATAGCCATGAGACTGTACCATCTCCAGGGTATAGTACTGTCTTGGTAGATGTGTATAATTATTTGAATGAGTCCCAGGAGGAAATGTAGCGATGTGCAATTCAGGTCGGTCGGATTAATACGAGCATGCTAGTATCAGATTAGCAGTCAAAAGGTTTTTAATTGACAGATTCATAAAAGAGCTAATACCACGAATACCAATAATACCAACAGATAGGACATTCCATTTCAAGCGATTATATTTTCCAATTAAATTTGCTTTTGCAACAACGATAATTAAGTCACAAGGTCGAGAACGCGAGAATATACTGAAAATAACAGCTCTTTACTGGTTTTATGTAACTTTCTGAATAAGTGGTAAATTTTAATTTGAATGTCCCTTATTAACCATTTCATTTATGAAAAAGATAATAGTTGCAAGGGCTAGGCTGTGGTACGTATGTGGACGCTGTGAATAATAAACATGACGGCAATATAGAGTGTTTGCTTCTCTTTCCTCCTCTGTTTTAACGTTTAAGTAAAATGTTGCTGTATGAAGATACAAAATAAACGCTTTAAATTTTGAGGCGTCCTAATAGAGATTGCTATAAGTTTTTCATATTTAATTACTTTTAACAGATCTGGTATTAGCATCTATAATAGCACACATCACTATTTGAAGCGCATCTGTTAATTTTTACATGTAGTTTTATTAATTTTGCTGATCAGTTATAGCATCCGTTTTTATTTTTCTTACGCTTAAGACTTTGATATTTTTCAAGTTACTAACAACTCAATTAACAGTATCAATAGAGATGATTGAATTGTTCTGGTTAAGTGTTTCAATTGTTGTTTAAATAATTCTAAAACTATTTGCGAAATGGTAGGGCTGAAATACTGACGTTCATATAGCAACAATTTTTGATAACTATTCGCAAGCATATTTTTAACTTTGATACGTAGCGCAATTTAGAGCACTGAATACATGGAAATTATCTTTTTCGTGATTTTTAAGGACCCTTGCGTTTCGGAATCCATTCTTCCTTTTGCGGAGTGACTTTACGTATGTTGGTTTGGTATAGATATCACCGTTACTGTGGAAATAACAAGAAAATCCGAATGAAGTTCTACATCAAGATTAGTGGTCCTGCGCCTATCAAAGATTTTAATTTGGTCTCTTCTGTTTTGAAATCTATTTGGATTTTGTTGTTATTTTGAATGCTCAGAAGAATTTTTTGTGAAAATTTGCTGTTGCTTATGACAGATACCTAAAAATATTAGCCTTATATTTTACTTCAATCTGTCAAAAGAAGTTGTTTTACTTCTGTGGCTTGCAGAAATCATTGGAATTTTATTTCTTTTAATAGATAAAGAATTGTATTGAAATTTCGATTTAATCAATTCCAGTTTTAGTGAACTATATAATGAAATTTTTATAAAAATTCAAGAATTCTGGTATCAGAACTTCAATTATCTTATACAGCACGTAGTTCGTCTAACTAAAAAATAAATTATAAATTTCCTACTAGGCCGAATGTAAAGAAATAAATACCCGTTATAGGATCGGCTTTTATCAAAGCCATACAAATAAAACCTTTGTCTAATTAACAGTTGGAAAGTAGCGTTGGATTACGAAGTACGAAAATGCATGTGACGTTTATCACGCAGGTAATCCTTTCACGGATAACAATGCCGACCAAGTCAAGCCTCGAGCAGCTTATGGTTCCATATTGTAACGATCTTAACAGACATTAATATCGTCGGTTGTGCGACAAATCTTTGGCATAATTTCATGTTTGGACGCCGGCTCTGATTCACTCCTCTCTAGCCGCTAACTCAATCGTTCAATTCCAGTGACATTATTTATTTCATTACCTACTAGTTGCTTCCTGTTCCATCCACTGTGGCGCAATTAAATCTTAATGAAAAAGTTCATTTAAACTATTATAATATTTTAAAATATTAGAAAATTAAAAACTTTAATTTATTTTGCTCGCAAGTTACGAAGTCTATTAGTGTTTCTTGTTTGAGTGCCGGTAAACGATCTGATCAACAATGAAAACAAATTCTAAATTTCCAAGTAATGTTACTTTTTAGATATACCTGGTCTGAAACTGACAACCTTAACGGCTGCCAATATCTACATTTTCAATTTTAAAAAATGGATAACTAGGTCCTAGTTCATTGCTAGATGAAATCCAAACAATATTTCTCCCACCCACTTTGTACTATGTTCAGTTCTGGATCAACGCAAAAAAACTTTGCAAATTCAAATTTTACGAACTAGTTGCCTTATTCATACGGGCATATTGCGTATTGAGAAAAATAGATCTACTTTCTTACGGCACTAAGAAAATCAGAGTGAATGCAAACTATTTTTGGCATTGGAGCTCTGGATTGATTTTCCAAACATGTCAGCGGTAGTAGTTTCCCTGTCACGTGTCCCTGAGTATAGCTGTGGCCAAACGAATTGGTGGTGTGTGAACGCGCTGTTGCCGCACTTGGAAACAATCTCGCGTTTCGCTTTCTTTATATCACTTGAAAATTGCAACGCTGAGCATCCTGTGTTGCCTAGTACGAGCGGCAACTGCTCGCTACCCAACTCTAAACCTTTCACCTACCTTTCAACACACAGAAAATATGTGAACCTGTGAATGGGAGTTAAATAATGTGTCACAGTGCTCGAGAGAGGATGTTTTGATTTTTAGTGATGTGATATTTTTACATGAGATATTAAATAAATCGTTTTAGTTACTAATTAATTACAGTAATTTAGTGTAATAATTTTACCGAACAAAAAGTTCAGTATTTTATGGCTACTCGGGAAGAGAGTTATTCCAGTACTCCAAGTTTTTCGGGACTAACGACTCCAGCGAGACGCACGTCATCGATAGCAGAAGCACGGCGCCTGAACAAGCCAACAGAGTTTCGCCGGCAGAGTAAATCTTTCATTCACAATATGTATAAATATTTTAAACTTCTTGATGAAAGTAATGGTGAAATTTTACCATCAAGATGTACGCTGTTGTGGAAAGACCTGAAAAATATGGACATACTTGATAGTGATGAAATCTAAAACTGTCATGCTTTGTTACCACGAAAAATAACCAAACCGCGAAAAAATTTAGGAAATGTATAGGCTATTTGCGCTAAAGTTTGTGAAATTTTTCAGCATCAGCTCGATCTGTAAGGCGTACATTGTACAATATATTATTTAAAAAGACGTCAGAATGATGGTTCCCGATTTTTTCTTGACCCAAACGACATAGTGGCTTGTAGAATCAAATTTTAGAGGTGTAATGAATGGTAATTAAATAACAGGTCTTTTGAAACCTTCAAATATATTAAATATATCTGCACTTGCATGACTTAGTTGATGAAATGACAAGCATTAATATTTTATAGTAAAATAATGATTATAAATTATTTAAAACAAAATACAAACTATTACTATAAGTAAAGAGGTGAATACAACTGGCAACGGTGCATTTGAAGCCACCCACCAATAGATCTGGCCATGGCTATAGTTCATAACAGAGGCTAACTTTCTATTTGAACTGTGATGGACAATGTCATTACTATTTTTTTTAGATTTTTTATTAGTGTGAAAAACTTTTTTAAATGAATTCGTAAACGATTCAATAAAACAGGCAAATAAAATACCAACAAAAAATGGATTACATCACGCTAGTTAATAGATTCCGACAATCGCGTTGGACAACTGCCAACGGCTTGCTGGCCTTTATGAAATTTCATAGAGCGCGCCATAATATTGTGATCCGCGTCGTAAAGTGAGCGAGCAAGCAGGCGACGCTGATCGCGTGGTCTAACTTTACGAGCAATCTCGTGGTCAGCTGGGCGGCGAGGCCGGCGGTGTTTTAGAATTATTTTCGTTTTACCGGCTACAAGCGACCGATTGGTCGTAAAATGAGGCACGGTGGTTAAATCTAAGCTGCAACAGTGAGGCGCCTCAAATAAAATGATCTAAAATCCCTACGTTGCCCTTCTTTAGTAACGTAGGCCACCAGATGTTAAATGCGAAATGTTTCAAAGTGTTCTGTTATGTATAGGATGAATCGCTTTCCATTACACAGTAAAAATTGGTACAGCCGTTGCATTGTGTTGACCGCTCTATTATATTCTACTTAACTAACGAATAAGTTTGATTTAGAGGTAATATTTCTTCTCGGTTTTAGAGCATTGGGTCGAACCGAAACTACTACCAAATATACTAAGAAATTATTTATAAATGTCTATGCATCATTATAAAGAAACGCTATATGGAATAGTAATGTAAGATATATAGTTTTAAAAAATCAGTTTTGTAGCATTTGTAGCAAAAAGAATGATTTATTACCACCATTAATAGCTCCGCAGTTACCAGGTTTACATGTAGTGACCTGGCTGCCACCCTTTAGCGTGACCCTCAATGTCACCCTGTCCAGCCGAGCGGATAGATAAGGACAGATTTCCATACGGGATGCGTCGATAAGGGTCGAGAATAGAAGTCGACGATCATTCAGATATGAGTCTTGTGATAGGATTATTACTTAGAAAATCATGGCTCATAATTTCTGAATATTTATTAACAGAGAAGGTTTCTGAAGGGAAGTACACCAATAACTGCACACATGTTTACACCCAAATGGAAATAGCTATAAATAACATCTCAGGTTGAACCAGGGCCGCATTTAGGCTCTGTGGGCCCCTAGGCTATACATGTGGTGCGGGCCCCCCTTGTCGGCAGTTTTTGAAATTCGGACCAAAAATATTTATGGGCGACCTTTTTTTTTTCTTTACTCTACTACTGGCCCCCGCGGGGGTCCAGGGTTGTGGTGTGGGCCCCCTCTTTGAGGTGCGGGCCCCCGTTTGTGGTGCGGGCCCCTAGGCTTCAGTCTATGTAGCCTATGCTTAAATGCGGCCCTGGGTTGAACTATTACTGTCTGAAACTAATAAAGCTGGTGCAGTGGCGCTTTGCTATCCACAACCACATAACGAGAATGAGGAGAGAGAGCGAGCTTAGTAACATGGTTGCCTCTAACCCAAACACGACACGACTATTGCAATACATAGAAACTTCTGCAACATTGACTAACTAATCCGATCCCTTTCCATATCCAACTCTTGCTCAGTAGAGCCTACCTGCTGGTTTGTTGTAGAACATCTCTTGTTGCTGCAGTGGCTCCGTTACGAGGTGGAGCCCGGTGGCTTCTCGTCTCGACTCCCGGCTGCTTCAGTGCTGCTTAATTCAATGCGACGATCAGACAGATAGATAGACCTATCTGTGCTGAGGGCTTTACTAGGAAAAGCCCGCACTCCACTCCAGCTGTTTGGAGAGGGCAAAGCTTATCATCATAGTGCTTCATGCGGTCATAGTGACAGCTTGCATTCTCGATTCGGCGCTTGAAAACTGCCGAATCGCAGAATCGTGCTTCACTTTGCTGGTCGTGGCTCTCGTAATATGGCTTAATTATTCTCGCTCGCCTGTCCGCAATCCCAACCCCAGATAAATGTGTAAATATCAAAAGGGAAACCTATGGTTTCACCACAACAGGAATGAAACACATTCAGTTATGCAAAATTTAATGCTTCAGTTGAGTTAAAACATTAAAAAAATTCAAATAACTTCATGTTGAAAGTATCTTGGACTGAGGTCTTTAAAGTAAATATTGTAACGGCAAAGCAGTTATTACAGATCTTATCTTCGTCTTTTACCATTGTCTTGTAATTATTTAAAATAATTCATTATTATAATATTTACAACAACAAATTTTTTAAAAAATCTTTGATGTGGAAGATATTTAAATTGTATCAGCACAATACTTTTTTAATTAGTTTGTGGTTGTTGTAATAGAGAAAATTTAAGCAAATAATGAAAATCGAGTTGTGTTACAATTTTAATTTAATTCTTTTTAAATGCAATCAAATATTTGTGGCAGATTAAATGAAAAATGTTTTGTAGTTATTTGCATTATTTCTGCATGAATGATGAGATTGGGACAGAGATGCGGTTTCATACGGTATAATTTCAGAAGGAGAGAAGAAGATACAAGCAACAGTAAAAAACAGAACTGGCCCTCTACTTTTTCCTACCCAGCCAACATATCTTTGATAATTTATCTGTGAATTAATAACTGAAATCTCAAATTCCCTCTAGGACGAAGTTGCGGTCGCAGTTGGTACACAATAATTGTAAGCCAAATTCTTGATGCTGAAGCAGCACACACACAGATCTAAGCAAGTACATTTTTGCGAGTGTACGAGTACTACACTTTTTACGCGGCTCGTCCTGAAGTTACTGACCAACAATTTAGGTAATTATGACTTTGTTAATGGATGTAAATAAACTGAATGCACTATCTTAAACTACCGACTTTTAATTTCCCGCTTAGTCTCCATTTATTAGCACATATGTTTCCCACTATTCTGCGAGTCTGGTAATTCAGTTGCAAGAGAAATTTTTTCCAGCTGAGCTAAGAGACTGATACAGTATGTTCTATATGCCCCATTCGTGTCATAGCGTTGACCTCTCATATGTACCTTTGCAAAATCGAAAATGCCATATATAGAATGTAGGGAGAATGTGGAAGGACTCCAAAAACCACTTTTTCAGTTAGTTTTCGCTTACATCTGTGGTTTTGGGTCGATAAAATTGGTGCCCAGCGAACACAAATTTTCAATATCCTAAGTTTGCAATTATTTTCCGAAGTGCTCTGTGTCTTAATCAAAATGTTTTATGCAGTTTCTTTCACAGTGACACGTCCGTATTCTTTAAAGATATTGCATTCAGTGGAGAAAACTGAAGAGCAACCACTTCGAGGTTGATGTTAACTGTTCATGTTTCCGTCTCTGAATTGTTTCACACATGACTTAACACTGTTAATGCCCATGCCGAAAGCCTCCATATGCACGGTGAAGTCTGCGGTGAATTTCAACCAGGCAATTTCCGCTTTAATCAATAATTCGATAACAGAGCACTGGTGTAACGAAGCACCACTGTACGGCATTTTGCATCTTACTGTCCGTGGTCACGTGGTTGAAGCTAGTGACGTAACAACACCTCAACGCACCTGAAATCATGCTGAAGGTTTTTCAGTACGGATAAAATCTCCTTTGTATATATATATAATCTCATCTTTCGTAGAGTAGACAACTAGAGCAGTGTTTACAACTAACAATTAAACGGAACAGCTGTTATCGCAGAATACTGGTATAAGTTTAGAGCAGTTGCAAACAGTGATTTTTTTTTTTTTTTTTTTACTCGCAGCATGGGCGTTATATTTAAGTGCTTTGCGATGAGAGGTAAGCAAACACTCAGGGGTTTCGGTGCGTACGTAAGGCTCCTTGTACTGGATTTGAGAAGCAACTACTAGCACAACTTCAAATTCTAATTCTTCTCCCTTTATTTGGTTATCCTTAATCGTGTGGGAGAATGAAGGAACCAACCCAAATTTGTGTGTCAGTAACTGCGGGACAGCAAATGGATAACAAACAACACCTTTTAACATGAAACTTACTCCGTTAGAGCATGGTGAAATACTCAGTAGTCCGTATGAATACACATGGGATCATCCATTCTGATCGTAGTGTAACATCTGTGTTATTAAATAGGAAACATCGGTAACTTAATATAAAAAAATTACAGCTTTAACATTCTCCTAGTTTGGCATGAATATAGAAACTACATTACAAAATGAGTGAAGTATAATTTATCGTTGCAGTTAGTTTTCTTTTGGGATTTAGCCAGTGCCGAATATAGTGGCGTGGGGGGCGTGGAGGGAGCGAGGGAGGGGAGGGGAAGGGAAGCTGGGCACTTGACCCGGCCGGCAACTTCAGGTGTACTACAAAATCGTATTTGAAGCTCCACGTTTCTAGCTCCAGGTTTACTGAGACGGACGACAATTGGTAATAACCGTGGGCGAATTGATTTTCGAAAGGGCGGAAATCTGACAGTTTTTGCCCCAGTTCGGAAAATTCCAAGATCCACCACTAGGTGTTTCTTCGTGTTTCCTGCTGGTGATACCATCACCTGCGACCTAATAACAACTACAATTTTACAAAATGACGCTTGCAAGAAATGTGAAATTTTATATAATATTTCGGTTGGTATATCAGTGAAATAAACATCAGACGAGAGTTTCCTTATTCCTGCTCTCACACCTTCCTGAACTTAGAAAATTAAAATAATTTCAGATGACATAATTCTATAACTACACCTAGTATCTCAAATTCACAACGTTTTGGGTGCTTTGAAACTCACTTAATCTTTACTCGCCTCACTTCAATCCTTAACGGCACGAGGGAAGAAGGAACTCTTACGGGCATCTGCATGACACCTTGATTCCACTCATCTGAAATCTCCTGTCGCTGTGACCCAAGTAGATGCCTGAAGTATTTCAACGAAACCGTAAATGAAAACGTATTTTCGTATGTTTCCAATACATTCATACGAAACCCACGTCGTCTGCTGCCAGACGATCTTACTCTTACGTATATATTAATATCATGATTCTTTCTTAAGGGTTATAGCCTACCACGCGGATACAAACAAACAACTTTTTTTCTAGACACTGTCAGTCAATCCTCTGCTATGCGGATCACAGACAGCATAACAGTACGAGAGTTGAGTATAGGGGTAGGTAGACAAATTGTTAAAAAAAAAAAAAAAACAACTCGTGGCAGGGCAAGTGCTTAGTCGTTCGACTACGGGTGAGAATCGCGTTCCCCGCCCCTCTCAGATGACCGTCGTGTGGCATCGCTGTCGTATGCTGTTCAAGAGTGGAGACGTTTTGCCGATTTAAGATGCATGTCAGGAAGATTTGCTTTTCGTGGATATTTTTTGTTGTATTATCCACAGATTTATTATTAATTACTTTCCGCTTGATCCAGATTATAGTAGAATATCAGTTTTTCATATAACATAGCAATATTTTCTAGTCTGTATCATTGGTTAGGTTTTTACATGTGGTTAAACACAAAAATTGTGTCTGCATTCGGTTGACTTATTTATTTCTGGGCAGGTGTACTTGTAATAGTCTGCAAACATAGTACTATGCGCGGAGGAGGCGTTGTGTTTGTGCATGCGTGCTTGTTTATTGTTGGAAATGTAAGGGTGCGAGGGTGTGTCTGAGGCATTTAAAGTAGATCGACCTATCAGATTTCATCACGATGTTACTGCTGCAGAACAATGGGAACATATCAAAGGAAGACTGTAAGTGCTGATACACCCAAAGATATCCTGGAAAAGATCTGTTAAGAAGTCATTGCTGATAATATAAGCATTAACTTAAGAACAAACGAGTTTGATATACCCCCATAAAATATTACATCGCTATTCGTCCTATGAATGGCAGTAAATACTTTTGACTATGACCAAAGTTACGTGCTGATCCTACTTCACGTTTCAATGTTCTGTTACGCTCAAATAACTCATGGAACAATTTTATCAATACAACATCTTACGCTTTTAGGAGGCGTCATATTAATGAAATATTACACTTACTTTTTCGGGGCATCGACAAAAGCAGCACAAATCCCGAGAAAGTAAGTATAATATTTCAATTTTATCAATAACTGAACAATTTAATTTGTTCTCCTGACCAAGTCTATTTTGTTCGCCTTGCGCATTTACTACTCTGTTAATTGCTGTAAATCAGCAAAATTGCACAAGAAAACTATTTTAACAATAAAATGGAATATTAGAAACAAGAAATAACTTTATAGAAATCTTTTACTTACTTGTATTATTATCGTTTGTATTTTTCTTTATCACTTAAACCTATAATGAGAAATTAGCATAATTAGGTTCAAGGATTACATAACATTTAGTTTAGTTGAAATTTCGAAATCTAAATGTTCGTGGTCGAAAAACTTCCTCTACAGTATCATATGCTGAGAAAATGAAAAGTGTTACAACTTCTTCAGCGATCGATAAGAGAGCGCCTGAATCAGTATCGTCGACGGAGCAGTGATAGCCTCTATACGACACAGAGATGGAGCCGACAGGTTTTCTCAATCTCGAGTGGAAACGTCCATGCTACGACTGCCCTCATCTCAGGAGAAGCACTTGCCTGCTCCATTGGCCTGCAAGTGGGTCGCTAGGGAGGAGGCAACATCTCGCTTCTTTTCGTGATGGGACTACGCTTTAAGGCGAGGATTCATAGAACGAACGCTTAGCTGAGTTATTACTGTAATATCTCGTCGTAGTGGGGCACGTTTCAGCTGAAAGTAAATGTAAATCACATTTATACGACAATTTTCTGGGAGCATTTAATTTGGGAACGAAGATCTTATATAATTTCGGTAGTAATAAAGATAAAGGAGAAATCAGTAGTTTTCGCCCTAAAAATAGCTCCTAACACTCCTACACACACACAACACTTATCACTACTCCAGATTTGTTTCTGTTTTGGATAAGCATTACACGATCCATCATACGCTTCAGTGATTCCATAATAAACAAGTGAGTGTAGCAGGGCATAATTTAGTATTTAGATATTAGGCTGTATAGATGTAAGATAAATAAATAAAAAATTAAAAAAAATAATGCTTGAGTGATATCAGCATACGAGCGCTCTACTTAGTGCGGAAGAATAGAAGTTAGCGAAATGCCATGGCGTGTATGCTATCCTGCCTAATACAATAGTTTTTTCTTTTTTCTTTTTCTTTTTTCTTATAACGGAACTTAACGTCACTTCTACAATGACGTCATTGGATCCTACCGTGCGGGGCGGTGTAACGGTTAGCGTTCTCGCCTCGCATTCGGGAGGACGGCGGTTCGAATCCCCGTCCGGGCATCCAGATTTGGGTTTTCCATGGTTTCCCCAAATCACTCCAGGCAAATGCCGGGATGCTTCCTTCAAAAACGCCATGGCCGAATTCCTTCCCATTCCTTGCCCCCATCCTTGCCCCCCATCCTTTTCCGTCTTTAAAGACCTCGATGTTAGTACTTGAACACGACTACATCCGGATAATTTCAGTGGGTTATAAAATGACTGAAGAATTAATAATATATGACGCAAACTGCTCTCATATTAATAAAACAATAAACATATATTTGGAAACTCCACAGTAAATTCTAATACTACGCTGGTAAAAATAACGTTTATAGATTGGTTCTAATTTCGTAAAGAGACATCCGTTTCCTCCAAAACAAAAAAATAATAATAATAATAACATTATTTACATGGCAATATGGAAAAGTAAGCAGACTTTAAAATATAGGACTTATTTCCACTTTGATATACATATTTTGATAATTTTCTGTGTGTAAGGGATCATCCGCTTGGCAGTCCTCCGCTTTCATTTAACTTTTTGAGAGAGGAGACGCTGTACTCTGCGACGCAGGCAACCGGCCACACATCTCTTAAGCCGCCTTGTGCAGGAGGCAGGTAGACAGGCTAAGTAGGGCTCCCGCCTACACACCAACACAAAATATCACGGGGGTAGCCAACAGGCGTCCTCTGTGAGCCCGCCGCATACGCTGCGTTTATTCGTTTCTGTTTACCTGAGGGTATCGTTCACAGCTAGTCAAGAAAATATTAAATTGATATTCAAATTAAAACATTGATATTTTTTTCCACGTATTAATAACATTAGATTAATAGCTTGAGAACATAGTGGCAGTTTCATTATAAAGAAACACGTCAGCTTAAACATTCTCGTACTTTGAATAAAGTTCAGTGTGATCGTCACTAACGATTTGACTTCACACAGAAACTCTACCAAATACGTTTTAACATTATTAACTTAGAGCCAAACACACTCTGCTTCGAAGTTCCTTCTACGTACGAGTAAATGAACCAGCACTATTAGGTGACGAAGTTTAAATCTTACAGTTTAAATTAACCAATTCTTTGCTTCAACTACGTTCCGCTGGAAAAAATCGGAACGTAGTTGAAGCAAAGAATTGGTTAATAGAAAATCCATAATAAAACTAAATTTGTTTCTCTTTTACAAACAATCTGTCTAATCTCCTAACGAAAAAAATGAAGATGTCTGCAACTGTCTGATTTTAAAAGTAATTGTTCGTAATTTTCAAGAGAAGGGGAAAAGGGAGAATTAATATTTCATGGATAGACTGAGTCTGAAAGAATGCGCGTGTAAGACAGATAATGTAGAACCACAGGTGAACAGACAAACTGAGTATCAATGAAATGTTTTAAGTAAATATTGTTTTATACAATGGCGGGTGAACTGTTTGTCGTATTTTAAAGACTGAGAGCTCTTCGCTTGAATGCATCATTTATTTATGTCTTGTTATTAATTTTAAATAAAGTTAATAGTTCCTGATGTAGGCGTGGTTAGTCTTCATTGACATTCATCATTTTTCGTTATAAAATAAATTAAAACACATACAATCTGTATGTACCAAGTACTCTACATATTTGTAATCAAACAATAAATTTACAGCGTTTGAAATTAACACAACCGTTTGTCAAACTTGGTAATTGGATTCTGCTCTGCATGAGTGATCCAGTGGTCTGAAATGACAGGGATGTATTGTGAAGAGAATGTTTAATGTTTTTAACTCACAAAATGATGCTTCCGCTGAGATAATCATTCGTCGAAATTTCACTGATTGCATAATAATTGCTGTTTCCAACTAAAAACGTTTTGAAAAGCTCACAGTTTCAAAGCCGCAATATATTTCGTCTCATTTAGCGAAACGATGGACGTTGTGGAAACTTTTAATCGTTTTTCCAACAAGAGCAGACGCCAGATTCATTGTGAAATTTAAAATAGTTACCTTTCACCATTGTGTCGTCTTTTGGGACCATGAAGACAACAATGACATTGTTTTTGTCCGTTCTTTTCTTACTAATAATTTACTTATTATGTTATCTTGTTACTTCTATATTGTTTCTCCGTTTCACAGTCATATAAATTACAAAGAAAAGATTCAGCTATCGGTTAAACCCAAATTTTCCCGACATCTTATTCAAATCTGCTACCTAATTCTTTTGACTTTTATTTTCAACGCATTTTTCAATCTTTACCAAGTTCCTATGACTATTTCTTATTGGGTTTCCCCAAATCACTCTAGGGGAATTCCGGGATGCTTCCTTCAAAAGGCCATGGCCGAATTCCTTCCCGTTCCCTGCCTCAGTCCCATCCCGCCTTAAATGACCTCTTCCCTCAAATTACACTGTCAATGTTTGTAACCTTCTTTAACTTCGATCAAATTTCGGTGACAAATGATGCGGCCTCTTTAGAGTCAAGAAAATTTCATAAACTCTAAAGGATATGAAGCTGTTTTAATGACCATGAATATTTCAATGATGATTCCATTGTGAGGTATAAGTGGTTTGGTGGCTCAGTGGTTGACGTGTCTGACTGGGGATAGGAAGTTCCCAGTTTGGAATCCCTGTCTCGGCGGAGATTTTCTTAGGACCTTAACACTATCTTCACCTCTGGTATAGCTTGCTGTGTAACGTGAAGTACACTAGAACGCTTCCGTGGTTCGGATTCCACGTTAAATTGTAGGTATCCGTACCCGGAACGACTACCGGGTTAGGTTAAGGCGGATACGACAGGGGTGGAATGCGCAGCCAGTAGAAACCGTGTTACCAGGTCATTACAACCACACGGTTTCTTCTGTTCTCAATGGTGATCTATTTTATTGTAGTGAGGTCGCGCTTGTTTCAGGAACGTATCTCGCTCATTCATCTTGCTCTCCAGTTTCTGAAAGTTGTTTCCCCTGATTTCTGGCAAAATTAAAAGGTTTCAGAGAGGAAATCGTATGCAAACCATCGGCACTAGCAGAATGTCAAGAGATGATAATTTGTTCTACGATCGAAAACACCCCCTGCTAAACGTTTTGGTCGTCAGTTTAAAATTTTCCGGTACCGTATCGGTCTTGAGGTACATACAAATAGATGCCGCATTTACTTCAACCTCTTTAGACCAGTCTGCTACTTCTTGACTTTGGTTTTTACCCTCCTCAAGGTGGAAGATTATTAAGGATAAAGCTCCAAAGAAAACGTGCAATTTGAAATTGGAAGGAAAGATGATTTGAGGGACATCAAAAGATAGATGGATCCAACGGTGTACTAAAAGTGCAAGGAAAGGCAGAAAATGGTGCAACGCTTTTATTGTAGGCGAATTCGTTCAGTAGATGGAATATGCCCCCAATAAAGATGACGGGCAACTAGTGAATGTTGTCGCCAGCATCACAAGACAGGAAGAAGAATGGAACGGAGGAATCAAGAAGTTCTTGGTGTCCAGAAACACGGCACTACAAAGTGTGTAGTTTCTCTGTGGTTTGGGGCTCTCCAAAGCTAAAATTAATAGTCGGTTTTTTTTCTTGTAACGAGGAAGAGGTTAATGTGGGCAGAAATCCCGTGCGGAGTATCAGAATGTGAGAACTTGTCCTCTCATTCCGGAAAACCCCGTGAGGTGAGACGCTGCCGACTGGAACTCGGTAGCCACAAGGTCGCAGAAAACAGGTTCCTCGGCGTCCAACAACCAGACGTGAAGAGTCAGAGCCGTGGTACTACCTCACTGCCGCGCTTCTCAAGACAGGATCAGTAGCTGAGCCTTCAGATTTTTTTTTTTTTTAAACATATATATTTCTCTTTATAGAATATGGCCAACTCATGTCGTAGGTATTTTTCTCATTTCTTCGAGATATTTTTTTCATCCGTAATAAATATTCACCCAAGTCATGTAAACTACAGAACAAGATGGAGACAACATTTATCAAAAACCACAGGCACTTTACAACTTGCAATAGCAATTTAAGCAATGTTGTATACGATAAATCGAGTACGTACAACTATTTGCAGAACATCAACTCATGAAACAACTTTCTTGTGCTAACACTCAGAAATCATTTTGACTCGCGTCTCATTTTTGTTAATATCATTTAAAGGATGCCAAAATTCACGTGAATCTCTTGTACCACCATTCATGAAGGTCACTAATTCTAAGTCGCAAAATAGTAAGGCTGTTGCAGAATATAAGATTTTATACTTTCAGCATTCTTAAGGAAATATTCGACGGAATCTCACCTTAAACCTGTTTATAGACTAGCTGAATTATTAACCTTGAGTGCGTTAATATTTGAATAGATGTTTGACATAGCACTGATAAATGCTCGTTACTTAGGTTATTAAAACGTATTAACAAGGAGAGTATATGAGAAGGACAGAAAGATTTAAAGAAATTTGATGGATTTGGTTTAAACTGCCACAGAAGACTGGAACGCAATGACGAGAAGAGCAACGAGAAAACGGCAGGCATGAGATAAGAGCTCAAAGAAAACTCAAAGCAGAGATTCGCAGAGTCCAAAGAAAAGATATCAGCCCGACACCATCTCTCTGACGGTTGACACCACATCAGTGAGAGGGCCTTACAGTTGAATCTCCCAAAATTCTGTAGCCTGACCTACGTGTTCCAATAGTTTCATTATTGTTGTTTACCGTTGCTAAGCTCTTATCTACTCCTGATTGGAGATTTTATTTCTCCAATCATGACAACTTTTGAGCAATATTTCAAGGCCAAGATCTTTTGTGCTCATTAAATCAATATGTTATATCCTCGAAAAATCATGTTTACGTAAAACATATTATGTCTAATATCTTTTTTATATCACTCCATCTTGTTAGAAGAATATTGTTTCCTTCAAAACTTTTTTTACTATTCCCTCTTCAGTTAGCATGGTTTCTAGATTGTCATTTGAGAAATTTTTTCTTCTTTTCCAAACTTTGTTCTTTTAATTACTTCACGATGCTCATTTGAAAATCACGACTATGAAAAAACCCATCCTTCAACCATTAGAAAACTATGCGATTAGTTATTAGTGCTGTCAAGTCTACATATTCGCAATCTTGGTATAACGACACTTTGAAGTGGTTGAAACGCAAATTATTTTTATTTATTTACTAAACAACTTTCTTATCCTATATTCAATAGTTTAGCTCATAATTGACACATGAAAGGTGAAGATTGCTTGTAATACCAAGTAATTTGTATAATTGCTGCTGTAGTGAACATTTTTGTGCCTGTTTTTGACATTGTCCAGCCCTTATCTGAAGAATCTAAAATACTGCTAACCTGCTGCTATCATGGAACATCAGTAAACAGCATGAACTACAACATTGTGCTTTAAAGACCACACTAAAATTTAATAACTGAAATCCTATACCAATTTTTTATTTCCTGAATCATGGTTGTATAGTGTGAAATATATACAAATTCCCACCACTAGCTGTCGCTTTGAAAGTTCTTCATTAGTGGTTGTCTGTCTAGTGTGACAAGTGTTTCGGCACAGGGCGACATCAGCGTTCCAAACAGAACTTTTTTAATTCAAACACGGTTCAAACGGATAGCATTGTTACAAGACAAAATTTCAACAATAATCGTAAGTACCAATATGTGAGTAATCCATAAACAACATTTATTCTCCGAGCAAATGTTATATACGCACCAATCCTGGTAGGCGAGTGTCATCCGAGCCTGGAGTTTGAAAGGATTCAGGTTCGATTCCCAGTCCGGACTACCAGATTTTGATTTTCCGCGATCTCCGAGTTTATTCTTTAAAATCACCATGGCTGAATTCTTTCTCGTTTTCGTTGTTCCCTATCCTCTCCCGGCTATAATTTCCTCGACAACTCCTAAAGCACTAACAAAAACGATATAGGCCTACCTGCTATATCGTGCCATTCGAGTTAGCTATAACATCGTTTTCGCTATATTGCAGCTTCATTTTCCTTGCTACATTTACTTCATAGTAGTGGAAACGGTCATGATATTCTCTGGAAGAATCTTTTTTCAACATTTTCACATTGCTTTCAGTGAACAATGCTTAAATGCGCTGTTTTCATACGCTAATAAACATCATGCTCTTCCAGCCAAAGCAGCAATGCCTGAACGCCTATCATTCAGTGTGTCATTGACACGTTCATCACTACGGCACTGTTGCTCGTATAAGCAATTACCAGTACACACTGTGGTAATTACGTCTTGTGATATATTAATTTACAGATGACAAATGTGTAACTAACTCTGCAGCACAGGTAAACGCATGGAAACTGATTCGAAAGTGTGATCAGCTTAGTTGTACGACCCTGAGAGAGGGAAGAGACTAGTGTAGTGGCAATCAAAATCAAGGTTTATTTTCTGCGTATTCTGTGTCATTGCTGTACTGTGTTGGGTTTATCATGGACGTTGTTTTACAGAATTTTAGTTTTTTTATGTATTCATTTATATTTTTTCCTCTTGTTTTATAATGATAACGGCCTTGAATGAAACTGTAGTCTTAAATAATATCTCCCTCATGTGTTTACCGTAATTCATAATGATTATTGATTTGTTTTTGAAGAATGTACACACTTAGAAATAAGAAAACCTCGAGCGACCTTCAAATACGGAATTTATGCAAATGAGACCAACAGATTTGAGTTCATCCAGTCTGCTTCGTCTGCGTTTCTGCCTGAAGTAACGGAGAACTTGAATGTCGGATGTGTTGCGTCAAGATGAAAATTTACTCAAGACTGATGCCAGCGAGACATTGTGACTTCTTGGGTGTTACAGCAAAAGCAGTGATAAATATTCAACGTACTGGGCAATACGCAAACGTTATGATACACCATCTCAACCATTTTCTTTTACTTAAATGACGCCGCCCCGTAGAAACGCGAATACCTTAACAAAAAATACATAAGCTCCCTTTGGGTTTTTACTTTTTTTTCTTCTTCTCTTCTTTTTTTTTCCTGTCATCAGTCTTTCGACTGGTTTGATACAGTCCTCCATCCCTTCCTATCTTCTGCTAACTTCTTCATCAACTCACGTCCTCAATTATCTGCTTCATATATTCTAATCTCTGTCTACATCTACAGTTCTTACCTTCGTCTATTCCCTCCACTAACGAATTAACCAATCCAGCATGTCTCAATATATTACCTACTAGCCTGTCTCTTCTTCCTATAAGCTACTTCCACAAATTTCTTTGCTCGCCCATCATTTCCAAAACTCGTTCATTTCGTACTTAATCTGTCCACTTAATTTTCAGCATTCTGCTGTAGCACCACATTTCAAATGCTTCAATTTTCTATCTTTAGGGTATTCCTTAAAGTCCATGTTTCGCAACCAAATGTGCTGTGCTCCACACATAGAGTTTTAAAAAGTTATTTCAAATTCCTAGATCAATGTTTGAAACTAAAAGGTTTCTCTTCTTCATGAAAACTCTTTTTGCTAGTGCTACTCTGCTTTTAACATCATTCCTGCTTCGGTCGTCGGTTGTAATTTTGCTTCCCAAGTAGCAGAATTCACTTACTTCTCCCATTGCATCCAATCCTACTTTTATATTTAACCTACTAATATTGATATTACTTCTCCTACATATCATCACTTTTGTCTTGCTTTGATTTAAATTAAGTCCAAAATCTTCCTGCAGTATTTTATTCATGTCATTCAGTAACTTCTCAATATCCTTAGACTGTTTTGCTAACAAGACAATATCATCAGCAAATCGTAGAATACTGATTTTTCTCCCTGAACACTTATGCCACATTATTTTTATTTATTTTACTTCCTTTATTGCTTCTTCTAGATACAATTTGAATATTAACGGGGATAGACTACAACCTCGTCTCACACCCTTTTTAACTGATATATGTCTCTTGTGATTCTCTACTTTTATTACAGCCACTTGATTCTTACATAGTTTATAAAGTATTCTTCTATCTCGATACTTTAGACCTGATTTCTTTAAAATTTTGAACATTTTGACCCACCTAACATTATCATAAGCTTTTTCTAAATCAACAAACGCCATAAAAGTATCTTTGTTTCTCTTGATCTGCCCTTCAAGTATTAATCTTAAAGCCTGAATTGCTTCCCTTGTACCGTGATTTTTCCTAAACCCAAACTGATCTTCACCTACTATCCTTTCCATTCTTTTGTACATTTTTCTGGTCAGTAATTTTGAAGCATGTGTTGTTAGACTAATGGTGCGATAATTCTCACATTTTTCGGCTTGTGCTTTCTTAGGAAGTGTGAAAATATTATTTTTTACTAAAATCAGTTGGAGTTTCTCTTGTTTCATAACTTTTTGCTATCAGATTGAATAATATTTTGATTCCTTCTTCTCCTAGGGATTTAAGATGTTCTGCAGGGATCTCATAAATTCCAGCTGCTTTATTTGCTTTTAAGTCATTCTGAGCTCTATTAAATTCTGTCCTAAGTCATTAATGTCAACATCAGCTTCCTTTTCCATTACGCTATTGTTCAAGTCGTCCCCATCATACATTTTCTCAATGTATTACTTCCATCAGTTAGCTCTATCGTCTGAGCTTAAAAGAGGTTTAATGTTTACACCTCTTTTTCTTAATTTCTCCAAAATTCTGTCCTTGCGAACAGGGTGCACCACGTGAAGGGGAGGTTGACATTTGGTTGGAAAAGGTTAATATAGTCTCTCCCAAATCCTTACTCCCTTTGATACCACTTACTATTTGCAAATCTATAAGGTATAAGATAAATGTTTAACATTAAATCTGGTCCAACCTACTGTTGATAGAAGAGGTGTCAGCACTTCAGGAAGTAAGGTATTATATTAAACAGACTTGCATCTTCTTAAGCCATGGTGTACCATATCATTGTTAAATCTCTTTCCTTTAAAACTGGTGTTTCCTGTCTCGAATTCCTACCCGGTTTCAAATTTTAACAGGCACTTAATCTGACCATCACTCTAAAAAAGCATGCTTTTCGTACGAACGGTTCATGGTTAGGAGATTGCAACTGAGCTTGTTTGTTTTTTTTTTTTTTTTTTTTTTTTTTTTGTAATTGGTTAACGTCTCTTATCAGCGAGGTCTTTAGAGACGGGGAAGGATGGGGGCAAGGAATGGGAAGGAATTCGGCCATGGCAGTTTTGAAATGAGCTTGGTGAGTGGTGGGTGAACAGTAACGTTTTGGACCGACATTCGGGAGGAAACGTGTTCAAATCCCCGTCCTGCCATCCAGGTTTCAATTTACGATAGTTTCTCGAAATTACTCCATGAGAATGACGGGATAGCTCCTTCAAAAGGCTGTAACCGAGTTCCTTCCCATTCTTTCTCCCAGATCTTTCCCGCCTCTAATGATTTCGACATAGACGAGGCGTTAAGTCTTGAAATGTGACTGCAGTCACGACAGTAGCGGAGTATGTGACATTCAGAAATTCTACCATACAATCTTCAGATTACTCGAATTTACTTTTACTCTTTTAATGCTATGTCTCAATATAAACATTAATGGTAAATTATTCCTTAAGACTAATTATTATTTAGTAAAAACGCCAATACAACTGTTGTTTCCTTAAGAAATCGCTAAACAGTGAAAAACAATTACAGTCCAGAAATAAACTCAACATGGGTGGAGGAGATAGAAGGGTAAGTTATCTTTATGTGTTATATTACGATTATAGATGAACAGAATAAAAGCGAACTAAGTTGCTTGAAACTTGCTGTGTCTAAAATAATAGTACGAATATATAATTTCAGTATTAATCTTTTTGTACAGCAGAGTCTATAAAAGTCTTCAGTACTTGATTTATCGTTTAACATAATCAGTAAGTAAATCGTTACAACACTACACAATTTCTTACCAGCTGACGGAAACGACTTGGTCTTTTTTGGAATCGTACAATCTTCACAACTGTAGGAATGAGTCTCGCCCGTGAGGAGGTGTTCTGTAAGGTTCTAAACAGATAAACAGTTGCTTCTAGATTACATCAAAAACGATTGCTGTGGAGGAATACCTTAAATTTAGGAGTGGGAGAAGTCTGGGACCGGAATGGATGATATTCGCCGTTCAAATCTTTTAACCTTCGTTTCGCCAGTTTTGTGGACAAGGATGTTTTTATTTTTTGAAAACGAAACTATTTCCAAGTTTTCGTTACATAATTGGTTTACGAAATCTTAATTACTGTCTTCAATTACACAGTAATCATTAAGAAAAAACACTCTACGTTTGTTGAAAACGTTGCGTTGAAAATTATTTTACTAGGAATTTTATCTCTGCAGTTATTAAGTTTCATCCATTATGATTTGTTCGCGATACATTATCTGTATGTAGCAGGTACATTAAGCGAATTATTTGATTGAATACATAGCGACATGACATGTATGTTTATGATATATGTAACAATTCAAAAATATAATGTTACTCTAAGATCGGAATCTGTGGCAGAGGGTGAAAATTTTTCCAAATTTCATCATAGTCACTACTTGCATGGTGTTTCGTGACTGCCCAAACACCTCATCAAGGCTGGATTATTTTACCCTTCGTTAAGCGACTACGTGACTGGACCATTACAAGTCATGCAAAGCTACAATCAGCTTCAGAGTGTTACGAAGGTCACACCCCACAGTAGAAGTAGCATTTGCGTGGTTCCTGATTTAATATAACGCGATATGATGTTACGACGATGTATGTTGATGTGTCATGATAGATGACGAATAAATTTTATTGTTAAGACCAGTTGCATATTACCTTCGACGTATTCTGTCACCAAAACGATTTCAGGGTTGTCAGTGCAAGAATGTTTCAGCAACTGACTAAATGAGAAGTAGGAAATTTACAAGATATGATTCAATAAAGACAGTAACAGATTGCCGAAAGAGAATTTAAAGTTTGGTGCACTTAAATCAAATCATGTAACTGGAGTTCAGTTTTAAATACAAGGTGTTTATGATATCATGATTTGAAGAAATAAATATGCCGCCACTGCACACCATCAAATAGAAATTCCACTTCATGATAAAGAAAGAATTTTCTGTATAATTCAGCGGCAAGCAGTCGAGTGCTGTGGCAATTTATACGTACGTCCTTATTTGTATAATGCTTGACTGCGAGCAGCTATAGAGTAATAGTGTTGGTAAAACGTCACAGTGCATTGGACGGGCCGTCATACGGCACTCTGACGCTAATCGTCGCCGCTTTGTTTGCAGTAACTCGGCCAAACTAATTGGTGGTCCTTGTTTTGGCTTACAAAGTTAGAAGCTGGCAGGAAAATTGGCTTCATCCGTCATGAAGTAGGAAATTGAGCAGGTACTGATGGTTAATTAACTGTCCAGAACAGGCTCTGCTGCTAACCGACAGTTGCAATAAAATATGCCTGAGAACGTTTTATTCATAATTATATCAGATAAGACATATATTAAGACAAAGTACGGAACAGCTCTAAAACTGGCTCTAATTGTCGTTGTAAGGTTTCCTCCTTATTTTTAAATTAGCACATTTCTTTTTTATTTATTTTTTTTTTTTTTTTTTTTTACAATTTTCAGTATCGGATCAGTACTACAGGATCTTTATTTATCCTCAAAACCCATTACTGTGTTTAGAACCACGGCTGAAAGTACATTATCTTTTAAATAAAATCAATTATTTTTCAAATCTCAGCTTATATAGTTTACTACACTTTCACAATAACAATTACTATGCATTTATCGTTTGGTATCCTATTTACAAACAATATTCTATCTGAACACAATATTTACAGTCCATTTGTATAATTATACTTCTCCTTTGCCCTCTGGCTAATCCTTTTTAATATTAAATTACAATTTTGCGTTCCTCCCGCCAGGATTATGCAAACACTTTTTTCGTGCTTCTCAAACCATCTACTCGTAATCAGTGATTTTCTTCTCCTTACTTTGAAACTTAAATATCCAAAGTTACTACATAAAATCATAATTAATTAATAACAAATTGTTCTTATTATAATAAATTTCACAATTGGTGAGGTTGTGTACCTCACATCGTAGAAATACGAAATGTCCTTAATATTCTCAATAACACGATGAAATCGAAATTGAAGTGAGATCAAAGGCAAATTAATTGGATTGACCAATCTTCAGTAACTAATTTACGCAATACTTAAATTATATCTACATGTTACATCTACATGGATTAGTTTGGTGCGAAGCACTCTCTGACATCACAATATTTGTGAATTGCAAAGTATGGATGTAGATATGGAAAACGAATTGGTTATAAGAAGCTAGCCCTATTTTCTCATGACGTAATGAATGTTATTGATACAGGTTCCTAGGTGAATCAGTTTTCTTGAATTTCTAGAAAGCTTTCGACTCTGTACGACATAACCTCCTTTTAGGGAAGATACGAGATTACTGTACATCCGATCAGATTTGTGAATGGATACTAGATTTTCTAACCGGTCGGTCGTAGTTTGTCGTTGTTGACGAGGAAGCCTCTACTACTCTAGATGTTACTTCGGGTGTTCCTTAAGGAAGTACAATAGGACCGCTTAATTTTCTTTATTTTTATACACAATCTCTGAGACAAAGTTAATAGCTGTTTGGGATTGTTCGCTGATGATGCAGTTATTTATGCGGAAGTAAGATGCTCTGCTGATTCCTTAGTAATTTGTAGCAATCTGAATCTTATTTCGCAATTGTGCTATCAATGACAACTTAAACAAAATGGCACAAAGTACAAGGCAATGTGCGCAACAAACAAAATGAATCCGTTTGTTCATGAGTACACAGTGGACAGCTCAGTTATTGACATGACTGATTGCCGGAAGCATTTGGGCGAAATAGTACAAAGCAACATGAAATGGGACCCGGCACGTAATTTGTGTAGTAGATAAAGCCAATCATAGGTTGCGATCCGTATGTTGTATTTTGAAGAGTTTCAACGCTCATACAAAGGAAATAGCGTACAAAACTCTCGTACGTGTACAGCACATTTGAACTACTGTTGTGTGGTTTGAAATCCGTTCGCAAGGAACTTACGAAAGCGTCAGCAGGATTGTCTGAACGACAGGCAACCTAGGTTGTACATAGGTCAAAACTACAAGAGTGATAACATAAAAGAAATAAGATGTTGTGCTGGTGTTTGTATATTCCTTTACCCTCCTGCTGTTTGAGACTGGAATGAACAGAGTAAAGGTTGTAGCTTTGGTGTAAAGCAAGCTCTACCACTGTGAATTTCAGAGAAAGGATATAAGATGTTATTTTGATAATTTTTGATCGCAGTGACAGAGAAGTTTCCTGCCTTAGAGTCAAACATGTAATGTGATTCTCTAAGATGCTTGTAACTAATTCAGTTTTGCTTCATTATATTAATCCCTGTACCATCTTTGATTTTGGTTTTTATACAGTTATAACAAAAGTTTAAGCAGGGGGAAATTAACCTGATTTTTTTGATTAAACACATATATTTGTCTGTTGGAAGCTTCAAAGTAAACAGTTCATAATGAAAAATGTAAAATAGATTGATCAATAAGCAATGTATATCGCAGATATGAAATTGCTTTATTAGCCGCATGCGGCAAATTGAATAATTACGTTCCTCATGCTTCAAATTAATGACATTATTTTTACTATTACTATTACTCCGCGATTCACTAAAAGTGTGGCGGAGGTTCATTGCATCTATCCGGGAAGGTAATTGTTTAGAATGGATATACGGGATATGGTATGTTGAATGGCTGGTAAGGTCTTGTTCTTATAGAATAGGCAGGGATATGTATTTATCAAGCACATTATTGTTTCCTTGTCGCTCCACGAATCGTTAGTATCTAGCAGGGAAAGCCTTTGGGAACCAGGAACGAGAAGGAATTTGGACGTCACATTTTGAAAGAATCATCCCAACTTTTGCTTGGTGTGATTTCGGAAAACCCGAAATCTGAATGGTCCGACCGTGGATCGAACATTCCAAATATTAGGGCCTACAGTTAGCCACTCACCCACTAGGCTCGGTTCTCATATATATTATTTCTACATTTGCTTTGCTACATGTGTTTTTACTGTGACGAGTCACAGTAAAATACCATTTTATAGATTAAGGTGTCCACTTAGGTAACACCATAAATTAAAAAAGCAAAAGTATCATCATTTCCTAAAACATTTTTTCTGCGAAGAGCCATTACTTAACATTCATTCCTCACTACAATCAATAAATTAGGTATCATTTTTAAGATTAAATTCACCGATTTGTGAAACATCGCAAAGTACTTTTTCGGAATACGCCCCGAGATGGGCAAAAGAAGCAACATTTTTAAAAGGTGTTGTTTGGTGAGGAAGAACTTATCGCCCTTCACACCTAGCCAAAATGAAGTATCGTTTTAATGAATAAGATCTCCGCTTTGATATCATCATAAACAAAGAAAGTGATTTTTCTGAATTCTACCCTTAAGAAGCAAAAGTATTCACTATCATGGTCACGCGTATTAGACAGTTCAGAGTCAAGCCACTAGACTTCACTGGCGTTGATAAGGATTTATTGCGTTACAACTAGATAGCAGCATCAATTATCACAAAGATATTGATAAACCGAGTGTGTTTACAGTATCTACAGTAAGGATATTTGTTCTTCTAAGGAATTGTGTCTGTTTTTTTTTTTTTTTGATTTCTTAGATAACCATTTTATCCACCAAATTTTGGCATTGCCGCTAGATAGCAGCACCACATATCAGAGAGATATCGATAAACTGTGACCGAGCGTGGTGGGTGATCGGTTAACGTTATGGCCTCGCAAAAAAAACGTTGAACTGTATGGGTTTTGTTGAGCTAAGTGTTATTCCGGTGCGGTCTGTGGCAGTTCGGCTTCTGAGAAGACGAAATCACAACGACATTATTGCTAATGAGCCGGGTCTCTTTCCAACCTATTAAAATTCACCAGCCTAGTCATTAAATGTATTTTATTCCTGAAAATCTCGCGCAGGTCATTTAGTTAGGTCAAGATTAAACAAATATTCCATACGATTATTACTACCGATTAAATCCATCAAATAGTAGAACTAATGTCTGCCATCTATCATTCCTAAATGCGCTGACAGCTACAATCTTAAGAAAAACATCACAAAATTAGCAATAGAAAATGATAGACATTTAGATTCGTATACGATATACAGTGAGGAACAGTATTACTGGATTCCTCTTCCTAACAATAGCTGGAAAAAACGAATACGATAAAAAATAAGCCGTATATATCATCTAAAAAATCATCGGCGCAGGGAGCGGGGTGCAAGGGGGTGCACTTGCACTTCCCTGCTATGAAATAGAATACACAAAAAAATATTAAGAAACAAAAACTTTATTATTAAATTCACTGTTTGAATAATAACTTAAGGCGCCTAGTTTGTTGTCCAAGTTTGTTCAACACCTTGTCAATAAATTTAATATCCTTAGTTAATAAGTGTTATATATAATGCACAGAAAAACAGATGCACCCCCCCCCTGAAGTAATCCTGCCGGCGTCCATGTACAAAATAACTTAAATTGATCTAGTTGCTCATAGTCTATAGTGTAAGGCAAAACTAAAATGAGTAATCTAACAAATTTTTCTGACTTGTCCGGGTGGTTTATTAACTCATTATTTTTTGGGGTTAGTAAGTGGGACTTTACACCATGTCACATACCAAGATCATTAAGGACAGTCTAAATTGAGCAAAGGTTTTTTGCTACTGCCATCTTTTAACGAATCGTGCAAGCTCTGAGTAAATATGTGTTACGTTATCCTGATTTTTTTTTTTTTTTTTTTTTTTTTTTTTTTTTTTTTTAAACAAAAAAATATCCTGCGCTTCAAACGAGAACAACTAAGTATATCAGTGAAACAGTACTTAGTTTTATTAAAAACTTGAAACATATGCGAGTACGGAGAATTTTTTAATTAATATTATTTTTTCGGAGCTAAGTATAACATACAGACGAAGTGGAAATTAAATGAAGTTGTCTATATGGCAGACCACGCTCAACTACCCAGCAATTTAACAGATAGTATTCTTTGACGGAATTTCTACATGTAACATATACGCCAGCAAGTTCATAACGACACATTTTAGCGTACTTGTTGACATTCCACTTCGGGTATTAGTTTCCGCTCTATTGATTCTTCCCCGTGGAGATTGCTTTAATAAAAAAAAATATATGTTGGGGAGAGAAAACTTCCACGCGATTACATGTAAGGTATAAATATTTATCTCGTCCGCTTTGATAAAACGAGGACATAACTTTTACAATTAATTCTGACTAATAACTTTTTTTCCTGCTGCTTGCACTGACGTTGCATTTTCGGTTCCGTGTGATTAAATGTGCATCATCTGTATGGAATATAAATCCATGGATAGAAGGAACAAGTAAATAAAATAAGCAGCTTCCTTTGCGTGTCCGAAGCTGAGCTAAATTATAAACTCATCGCTGGTACTTGCCGAGGTCACCAGGTGTTGCACTACACCTTCCTTCTCACGAGTTTCCTCGGTTTTCTAACAATTAATCCTCCACTGGCATAACTAGAATCAAGTAAGAAGTTATAAAATTTCAGGAATGGACTAAGTGAAATAACCAAATTAAAAACTCAACAGTTAATTATTAATTTAGTATACAGGTACGTGCGGCAAACATATCCAACATCAGATATTTTAAAGACCAACTGGCATTGTTGCTCCACTGAATATAAACATTTTTAAGTTTAAACCCTACACTTCAACGGGGTTCCATCGCATTTTCTAGTAAACAAATTTATTCTGTGAATCTATTATCTGTTGAAAACAACAATGACTAGGCAATATAAAGACTAAAAAACGGGTCTCTCGATCAAAAATTCCGTTAAATGTTTTTCGCATGGAAGAAGTTATTAATTATATATGTATTGGCCGGGAGTTCTTATTACCTATTTTAATTATTTTTTTTCCTTGTGGCTTTACGTCTCGTCGATATCAGGGTAATTAGAACCGGGAGAGACCTGGAGTTAAGGAACTGGAAGGAAATCGGCCATGGCATTTTGAAGAAATCATCCCGGCATTCGCCTGGAGAGATTTTGGGGAAACCATAGAAAACCCAAATCTAGACGATCGGACGGAGATTCCAACCCGCGTCCTCCAGAACGCGAAGCCAGATGGTTAACGGTAATAAATCGAATTTAAATTTTCGTTTGTCTGTCGAGGTAACACAGCCTTCTAAAATATGTTATGCAGTCTATCTTCATATAAATTTCAGCTGCCTTTATATGAATTCGAAATAATTACACTATAACCTGACGGATATGACTTGGTTGAAATTTCCTATATCCTAGGTCGCGCTTGAACTTACAACCTTCGCACCACCTTGTCAGGTCGCTAACCTCTACGAAGCCGAGGTTATTTTCGGAAACCGACGTTCGGTATTAGCATAAAGCGATTTGGCAGTAAGGGTTGGAGAGGAAACAACGCAATGGACGGTGCAATCAGGGACGGCTTGTGCTGTGAGAGTAATATCATCATTCGTGTTGTCACGTGTCTGGTGTTCCCAGCCACTGCTGTGAAAGGGGCACGAGCGACTGTGCGGAAGTGAAACATTCTAGCACCCACTGAAAGCGTGCGCGGCGCCGTAGATAACGAGATTACGGACACGGGAAGCGCTTGTTCAATAGCGCGTGTGGCGAGAGGTGCGGGCACAAAATCCTGTACGAGCAAGCGACTCTAATTCCATTCTGTCAAACTGCTAAAATACTATATACGTAAAGAACAGCAGATTAATTAACGTTAGTAGCTCTTCGGAAACAGTTTACAGTTTTAAATTTTATATTCTTATTTTAAATAACATCGCAGGGTACAAAAATAACTTTTATGAAATTCACTGCAACAAAATACAGCTTAGAATCCTCCTACTAGAGCTTCGGTCAATTTTTCGTATTTAAAGTTATCATTCTTCGAAAATGTCTATTCTGGTTATGGTAATACAGTCTTACATATTCCTTGCATCGTCCACCGTTTATATTAAACCTTCATAAGATTTTGGTTTCTGCGCCCATCGAATATAGGTTAAATACAGTCATTCTTGTCACCTAATAACATTATCAGCTAACTGAACTTTCCAGGTTATCTCAGATAGTAAGATAAGTAAAGTATGAAGAGTGACTAATGGTCTTCCTCAAGGTTCAGTTCTTGCCCCCCTTCTTTTTAATGTATATATTTCCGACATTCCTCAAACAGAATCCAGACAATTATCTTACGCTGACGATCTGGCAGTAGCACAACAATCCGATAACGTTCAGCAAACTGAAAATAGTTTAACATCAGACCTCAAAACCGTGAGCAACTATTTTAAGAAATGGACTCTCGTTCCCAGTTCGAGCAAGACGGAAACTAGTGTCTGAACAATCTGGCGGCGAATATCTCGCTTAAAGTTCTTCTTGATGGCACTCCCCTCCGACACAACCCCTTCCCCAAGTATTTGGGAGTCGTAATGGATTGCACCTTGTCGTACAATAATCATCTAAAGAACCTGGAATCAAAAATAAGAACCTGAAATAATATTCTGCAGAGGTTAACTGACACCTCCTAGGGAGCATCCGCCTCCACACTTCGCACATCAGAACTTAGCTTAATGTATTCTGCAGCTGAGTACTGCTCATCTGTCTGGATGAATAGCACTCATGTCAAAAAGATCGACACAGTTTTGAATTCAGACAATGCGCATAATTAGTGGATGTTTTAAAAGCAAATAAGTAATTATTAGTTCTGAAACTTTAAAAGCAAAAGAATGTTACATTTTTTATTACGTAATCGTGACAGAATTTATTGTTCATTAATTTCCCGGCTATACACACTGTTTATTGCACAGTTATAACAGACAGATCAAGTCTTTCACCGCCGGCGTCGGAGTAAGTCGCGCTGTCGACTTCCAGTGAATATTGACTCTCGCAGCTGCTGTGAGTTGTCACGTTCAAAGCTTAACACACCACTGGTTCACTCGTGGCGGTCAGTGCTCCTGCAGAATCGATTTAAAGAAAGTTCCACCTCGGGAGTCAAGATGTGAAATTTTATTTCAAAGTTCGGCTATCAGCGAAGGGTGTGGCTACGTAATTTTATAAATCCGCCCACCGGCCACAAACTTACCCGTATTCCGATGGGAGAAATCTTTTGTCTCTGTTAGTTTTCTTTGGGCGGTCTGACATAGGTAATACAATTTCAGCCTGGATTGGCGAACAATTTTTACTGGTGCTGAGCAAGGAATCCAAAACGTTTCAGAATTTCTCGAAACCCGCCCATGTTGCCGTTACTGTTAACTGTATATCCGTTCCTTACCACTCCACAATATTAAACTTCCGTATCAATACAACTAGCCTGAATCATTGATTGTTCCTTTATAATTATGACTCTCTTAAGTTCACATATACAATTATTAAATTGTACTCAGTGTCACTGTTCCACCGTAAGTCCCTTCAATCCAAAATGCAGTAACTTAATATCTGTTTAGTCACTAGATAATCCATACAACATGCCACTTCAGTGCCTTCGGTTTTGTTTCATATTAAAATAATATTCACCACCAATTTAATTTTTTTCATCAAACTCTAGCAGCTAGATAACCATTTTATTTGTTCTTCCAAGACCTAACCTGGTACGTTCGCACAGAAATTACGAATGTGTCTTAGAATCAAAACAAGACCCAATCACTTTCCTGCCAAATGCCTTCCCGCTGAACATATCATTGTGATTAGAATGATATTCACCTTTAAACATTTGCCTTTTGGAAATATTCCGCAAAACAAGACAAATGCTCTTTTCTTCGCTGGAGCTTAAGTGGTTCGGCTGTAGCTAGCCGCGGAAAGAAACTACATCAGCAGCGTATGACAGTTGGATGAGTGCAACTATTATGTTCAGCCTACTGCGTACCAACCACCTGCATAAACGTGACCACTGCGCATTCTGTGCGGAATGATGGATCATCAGCGGTGATTCGTGGTCGAATCTAGAATTGCCGTTCATTGGCTCTTTGGTGCTTTCCAACTGAAAAAGTTAAAAAATGCCTATATTCCCTTCGCCTTATTTTTTCTACATTGCCATAATCATACTCTCTGCAATCTAGAGTTTAAACAAATTTGTATTTTGTATTTGGTAGTGTTTTCGTATCTATATGATAATTATTATCATATTATAATAATTATTAAAATAATTAATATATTATCGTGTAGATACGAAAACACTAATAAATATTCATAAGAAATCAATCGATTAAAGTAACGCCGAGTTTTAATTTACTTCTTGGGAGAAATCAAACCTAAAACTTTAGTGTTGGTAGGCTAACATTTGAAACTTATTTTCTACTACAATATTAACGTAGAACACAATCACGTTTGCTTACAGTATTACACTGCTGCACAATATTTTTTTTTTAATATGAAAATTATTTTTCGTAAATTTTTTAAACAAAACAGAAATAATTAAAGTTCAGAACTACTAATTCGAATATGTTAATTCGTAGGTTTATGATAAAATTTTGTTGCTGCAAGCTGAGTATAAACAACTCTGAATTATATTAATTCAAGAGAGGAGCGATCTGATGGCTCTGTTGGACGAGGTGAGAGGCTGCGGATCGATAGGTCCCCGCTGTCGTTTGAAATTTTTCCACACCTTAAATCTCACCTTCAGCTACGGAAAAGCTTTGATTTGTTCAAGTTTCGGACGCTAAAACACTTCATGGTTTGGATTGCACGTTTAAATGGTGGGTTCCATAATGGGTCAGATTAGGGTGCAACGATAGAGGCGAATTGCGCAGTTTGTAAGAAACTGTGTTTTTGGTGGATTAGAATCACACAAAGTCACACTCTATGAAAATAAAATCGTGAGGAAATAATATCGCCAAAATTTCGCGCAGCACTCTGTTTCGCAGGTAACGTCTAATATCAGAAGAGTAGTGAGCCAGCTCATACCTAAACACTCTGTTTCGTGTACCTATGGTAGTAATATCAAACATTGACTTGTTTTAGTCACATTGAAGTTAATGTTATATTATTGTTATTATTACTAGGAAATGGAGGCTAAGTATCTCTCTGGTCTGGCGTTTTGGAGGTCGCTGATTCGAATCCAGTTTTCCAATTTTAATGGTTTCCCGTATCACTCTAGGTGAATGCTTGGATGGTCCCTCAAAAATGGTATGGCCCACCCCTAAAAACCTAGACGTTAAGGGAGGAATAAATCCAGAAAAAGTGATCTCTAAGTGATGACGATAAGAAGTAAAAGTGCACCAGAAACAGAAAACAATGTTCTGACCTCTTTTCAGAATGTTTATTAATACTGTTTTGTTTGCAATGTCTCGTCATTTTACAGATTTCAGTGTTAATTTTTTATCTGTTACAAGATGCGGTTTTCTTACAGGTAGTTCAATAAATTCAACATCGGGGCTAAGAACATTGCACTGTTGTTATTCATATTAATCCCTATTTAAAGTGACCTGAATTTATTTAACTTAGCTTTTGTTGTTATTTATCGTTTAAAAGTTAGTTTTTCAGGCTGCCATGTTCACTTTACTATATTCTGTCGACGTTACTGAAGGTACGGAGGGGAAAAAAACTTGTAGTGAAATATGGTGATGACCTACAACTTTTCTGTCACGATAACCGCTACTATATTTCATATATTTTGTGAGCTTAACATTTTCACTCGCTGTGAAGATTAAGCCATTTTTTCGGACATCAATCTCTGAAGGCAAGATTGTTTGAGATTAATTAAGGAATTTGATTATTGCTGTGGAGTTTTACGAGAATCTTCTGCTGCTTGGAATTCATGCCATGACCCTTTAATTAAAATTTAATGAAATCTCTTCCCTGGGCAGAAGGCCATATTACACATTCTTTAATCTTGGTTTCCATATTAGTTCTGGTCAGATGCTGATCTTGTTATACGTTTAAATTTGTCACTAACAAATACAAATATGTAGGTAAAAAAAATGAGAAGCACAAACTGCAAATTATCAGTGGACATAACATGCTAGCCTTTCCTTTTATTCGTCCTAGTTAATGGATCTTCTCACTGAAATATGCCAAGCTGACGAACAAATTAAAGATGGGAAGTCTCCAAAAATATTTTTAATTCATTTCTAACCGCATTTATTTACTGAAAGGTTAATAGCAAGTCCCTGGCTGACCGAGCTTTGTTCAGCGTCTTTCGATTTCTGTTCAATATGTAATATTATGTCAAAAACGTTTGAGAGAAACTAATTTCACCTATATACAAGAGTTGTCTGTATAATAGTATTAGATATATAGATAATATATAATACACTTTCACTATACGTTTTGCCTACTTTAACGTAACAACTGCATGCTGTTAAATATAAAATTCATTAACGCAGATAGTTCAAGACTTTATTTTAAGTAATCACCTAATATATCTACAGTTAATAACATAGATGACATCACTCAAAAACTAAGTGCACAGTTCCTAGCTCTAACCAAAGAGAGACTTAACTAACATCAGTAGACTTACTGGTACCCGAAAATTCTATGAGATGGCGTTAGAGCTGTTGCCGGGATACCAAATATAATATACAAGAATTGTCCGTTTAAAAATATAAGATTGTTATAAGTGTTGCATACATTGTGATGTTAATATTATGAAACTACGTATTCTTGAAGCAACTGATTTTCTATTATTTTTCTTTAAGAACTGAAATTCTATAATTTAATATGCTTAATACTTCTTCTATGTATAATCGCATGAACGATATTTGTTTCGTTAACCTTGTAGAGTGGTCACTTCTTTTAAGCTCTCCCGCATAGCCATACGCAGCATTTAAGATCCATGATAAATTGAAACTTGAATTTTCATGTCACACATTTCAGGACTAAAAACAATTCCACTAATAGCAGTTATACAACGATCGAAGGAGAGTAGGAAAGATACTGTTGGATTGTAATAATTTAGTTCAGTTGTTTCAAATTGCCAGTTGCATAAAACCTTAATAGGCCTCGCTTGAGATTGACACAGATAACCACATTCCAGGAATGGTCAACACGTTGCTGCTAGCCTTCACCTGCCAAAGAGTTTCCTATGAAGTTCCCCGCTGACAGCAGACTAAATGATGCTAAAAAGTCATTCCGTATGTTTATAGTAGAGAAAAAACAGAGTAGGGTGGGAAGATATATGTTTTATTCAAAGCTATTTTTGTGTACTTAGAAAAACTTTTGATGATATCTGTGAAACAGAACTATAGAAGTTTGCAGCTGTTTTAATCCTACTGCTTATATCTGGATCAACCTAATATCAGCTCAGATAACACTGCCGCGGTATTTAACGTTTCTTATGGTTTTAGTTTCATGCACCTCTAATTTCAATTTGACAGCTCTGTTTTCTCTTCTGACTGTAACACAAAGTTTTACCTTCACCTATATTAAAAACTTGTCAAAGCTGTCAAAAACTTGTCAATCTAGTGGTTGTTGAAATACTTATTCACTCTCCCCCAAATCATAAAGTCATCCGCTGAAACCACAGCATTAATGTTTTTGTTTTCCTTTTGGCCAGGATGATAATTTCATCAATAATGTTTATGAAAAGTAGTGGCGACCAACAATTTTCTAGCAGTACCGCACTTCTGTTTTAGTATCAAACCATCCTCACGTCAATAAAATGTTTGCATAAGTCAACTAAATTATTGTGACTGCTTGACATTACCATCGATCTGAAATTGGAATATTTTATCCTTCTTAACTAATTTGATAGTGAAGTCTGAAGGCATGTAAATTTAGGAATTCCCTTCTTCAGATACTAATTTTCTGAACTTTAGTAATGGGGTAATTTTGGAAATAATTTTCCTGTTGGCTTCACGTTCAAAGGAATCAGTCTGTGATTTTACCTCAGGGACCTTGTTAAGAAAACTGATCTTTAGCTTCTGCTTATTACTTGTATTACGGCAACCCCAAAGTAAATGTACGTTTGGATAGCCTGCGTGACCATGAATCCAGCCCATTTGGGCACCAAAAGCAACCCCCACCTGTCTACCCACTTTATTTTGCTGTAAGACGAAGTCCGCCATGAACACATTTATCACATGTTCTTTGCTTAAGGGTTTACTTCTCGCCGACGTCAAGGTCATTAGTACCAAGGGAGGTTTGGGCACAAAGAACGAGAAGGAACCCGGCCATCCCTGCATTAAACTAGAAGTAATTCGGTAAACGAGAACTGCGTAGTCGGACGGGGATTTTAAGTCACGTTATTCCAAATCCTAGGCTCAAGCATTACTGATAACGAACCAGGTTTCGGTTCGTCACCATCAACGAATTTTCACGAAAGAAATGTCAGCCGATACTTTGGACAGTTCATGTTCTTTGGTTTCAGTTTGAAATGGGATAAAACGGAAAAATAAATATTTATTATTATTTTGTCGAGAAAATTTTATTCATTACCAGAACGTCACAAGAAAAATGGGAAACGTTCAGGACAACACTGATCCGGCTATCTATAACAACTTGTGCTGAATCCAAAGATAGCCCACACATCCTGAAGGAAATATCGATTGCTACGGGAGGAGAGAGCAGCGGAAATAAATACATGTTCAAGTACAATCCTTAAAATTATGTCTCAGAAAATAGCCGTGCCCAATATTTTGAAGTTGTCCCCGAATTACTTAATGAGAAAGATGTTTACTCAGTGCCAAGCTTAGATGATATAAAAGATAAATTTGTCACCAAATTTTGAGAGATCAATTCTCCTCACACCGCCCGTTATGCTTTCTGTACCATAACAACATGTCTAACGATAGCTACCCCTTAACTGATTAAAATACGTCGTTCCTTGAAAACAATCTGCCAGTACCGGATGTAGGCTGGGAGGGGAGGTGTCAAACCGGGGCATTTGCACCGGGTGGCGATTTCAGGTGATTTATGTCGTGGCGACATTTTTTTTAACTCTTCTACTGCCCTAGACGGAGACACTGAGGCGGAAAATATGGGCGAGGGGGGGGGGGCGACACTCGAGGTGACGACAATGGGGGCGTCAATCTTATAGTTTTTGCTCCGCCTCGGAAAATTCCTAGATCAGCCTCTGTAACCTACTCCACACTCAATAACTCTTCTCACGTTTCTCACTATATAAACATTTATTTCAAACACTGAATGATTATTTATAGATCCTTTTCTCTTTTTCTTTATGCAGTAAAGTAAAATATTCTTCAATCGCCAGACACAGATTATTTCTTTCGCTATAACAACCATGCTAAGGTCACCGATATCAATCGTATTACAGTTTAGCTTACAGGCTAGCCAACTTATTTATCTATACACTCATGCAGTAGACATCCATCTTGTATATCAACATTTTATTTTAAGTAAATATTTCATATTCATTAGTTCTGTGGTAGTTACCTCATTAGCTAAATTACAAAATAGTAAAAAAAGTCATAAATTGTTGTCAAAATGAAATGATAAGTAGAATGAAGGTGAGAGAATGTAATAAATCTATGTCTTATTAGCAATCGGAAGGGTGCGGGTTCAAATCCCTTTCCACCTCTACAAATTTAGGTTTTCCAAGCCTCCAGAAATGACTAGGTAAAAGGCGGGATGACTGGTTCAAGAATGCATGGCCAAATTCCTTCCCGGCTCTCGGCTTTAATGAGCTTAAGGTCGATGAAGTATAAAGCCAGAAGCTAATATAACCCTTTTGTACCATTGCAACACGAACCTCCTTTCGTTGACGAGTAGTTGTATCTACTGTGGAGGCACCAGCGATGCGGACTGCGGACGTAGCCGAACCTCATTACCGCTTTAACTAGTTATCCGTAGCCACAAACACTGCAAACCATCTGCGCAACGCCAACTCGAGTCTCAAGTATCTCTCCAACCGCGCTGGAGGTCGGCTTGCAGTAAACCTCTCTCTCCGGGCATACACTCACAGCACCAGCCGTATTGGAGCACTATTGAAGCTGGAACACTGCTCGCAGTGCTTGAGTAGTTCCATTTCACGAGGGATAATTATTGACAGATGTCATTTGCTATGCCTGTTGTAGTCTTATTTGTTTATTTAACACGTATTGCGGGAAGTATCTCTCTTAATTCAGGCTTGTGTTACTTTTAGGTGGTAATACGAGTGAACTGTAACATTATTATTATTATTATGATTATTATGGCATGCCCAGATGTATGTGAATGAGGGGAATTTCCTTTGATATTAAACTGCAATTTTCAGAAAATTTCTCTGTGGCCGGTTCTAAGTATCATAGTTACACGGGCGAAATTTAACCTTAACGCTGTTTTGTTACGCCCTGTTAACTTCGAGGTTATTAGAAGCGGGAAAGGACTGGGGGCAAGAAATTCGGCCATGGCATTTTTTAAGGAAGCATCCCAGCATTTGCCTGGAGTGTTTTGAGGAAACCATGGAAAACCCAAATCTGGATGGCTGGACGGGGATTTGAATCCACGTCCTCCCGAATTCGTTAATTCTTAAGTAGGTATAAACATAGTAAAAATGCTAAATGCTTTTTACACCATAGCTGCGTTTTGAGGATGCAGATAATCAGTGTAAACTTCACCGTATGCAACGCGCATATAACAATAAAGACTACCTAAGTGTTACAAGTAATAAAGAAATTTGTGATCGGCCCATAATTACTAAGAAAATATTAGAAACAATGTCAGTCAGTATGTTATCACTAAGAAATTTCCATGCAGCAATATTATCACTATAAATTTCATTCCAAAATTTGTTTTGGGCTTCATGTACCGTCACCATCAATATTATTACAGGCTTGAAAGTTCTATAGAGAAACGAAAAGGGATTACGTCATGGCTTTTTGAAGGATCCATCCCGGCATTCCCGTGGAGGGATCTTGGGAAACCATGGAAAACCGAAAACAGCATGGTCGGACCGAGATTCCCACCTTTCAAAGTGCCAGTTCAAGCGTTAACGCTCTACTAGCAAAGTTGTTTTCCAGAGAATTATGTTTAACCAACAAATTAATGTACCATCTTCAACTTAAAGAAATTTTGAAGCTACAGTAACTAAAATATTACTATACACTATAACCATACATAAATTTTGCTCTTGAAACGTCTTAAAAAATTAGCATAGAGCTAAAATACATGTATTAAAGTGAATACCAGAATGACAAAAGAATAAATTAATGCATATATTTATTTGGTAAAAAAAAATCCTTGATCAATCCGCATGAGTTCTAGCGTTCTTTACCAGATCTCCAGAACGTTGTCGATATCTGTCTATCATCTACAGAACTAATGACGTAAAGAATAGCTGGTAATAGGTAAAGTTACGTCCACACACAAACACATGGGCTAAGGCGAAAAGAAACTGTTGCATTTTGCGTCATAAAACTGCTTGTAAATAAATAATGCACATCCTAATGGATCATATGTTCTTTTTCAGTTCCAGTTAGAACAGTAATTTCCCGCCATCTTCTGTGCACAAACGCAGGAAGACGACGATTGAGATTGTGTTCATCAAGAGTCGTGGAAAATCACAGCACTGACTCAAAGCCAGAGAATGTTCATATCTTCAACAACTTTTCTGAACGTACTGAAACGATCACAAATATTTATCAGACACACACATACATATGGAGAATTAATGCAGTAAATATTCATTTAAAAATGTTTAAAAAATTAGGGAATTTTTAAATTATCAGAATACTCCAAGATCTGTACGTTATTCAAAAGACTAAAAATGGTCTTTCTCTCGGAATGAACACTCATGAAATTTTTCTAAACATTCTCTACTCAGCAGGTTTATTTTAAATTCATAGTCAGAGAAAAGCAGTCATTTGTCGACAAAACAACAAAATATCATTTCAGTATGCTTCCGATGTGTGTGTTTGTCTCCAATTATTGTCGTTATTTTCTAAGAACTGAAAAAACCTTACATCTGATAATGGGGAAAGAATAAGATGAATCAGAATTTCTCTTAATAAAACCCAGGCAGAAAAAAATCATCGAGTAAGTCGATAATTTACTACATTTCAATCGAAACAATTTACTGTTACACTTTACTGGGGGAAAAAAATCAACAATCACACGCACATCCAAAGCAAAATACGAAATAAATGAGCCAGATATAAGTCGATGCATGCATTAATTAGCAAGGATACTGCACTTGGACTATGATGACTGGTAGGGGACTATTCTGGTTGCGATTTTACAATTTTTCTGGGCGAACATAAATGTGGCATCAGTTTCCATATCAACAGGATACTTTCCAAAATGACAAGAAACATTTAAACATTGTTACAGAGATATGATGATTTTCAATATACCCTCTTGAAAAATATCAAAATCAATAGCAAAGAAGACAAATAGAGTATTAAATACTGCGAGCAATATCGTATACTATACTTCTACACAAACAATAGAAATATAAAGTTTTAAGTCCTGAAGTGAAGTGCCACTAGCAGGTAATCGCGGGTCATTTAACCTTTGACCTTACACGTGTCACGGAGTAGGCAATTGTCATCAAAGAGACAACTTTTAAACGAGTTAACAGACTCTAATTGCTGCGCAGCTTCCATTTAATCTTCAAACGTTTTTCCCGCTGTGGCTGCCGTTCTGCTTCTGAAACATAACGAACACGGCTCTGTTCAATTTTATGTTCGTTGTTCTCTTTTCGATTAGTGCTTTCTTGATAGTCATTTTGAGTCTACAGACGAGTGTATTTAAGTTTGACAGGTACAACTAATTTTAAAATGACGAGTTGACTACCGGAATTACTTCTTTACTTTATTTTTTATTTGTTGAAACCGGTATATTGAACAATTCGTCTACAGAGATTACGTATGCAAGCCCATAATTATTGTAACGACTTCTAATTAAAACAAATAACAACTTAAAGGAGTAGTCTGCATAATTATCATAGTCGCGTGTTCCTTCAGGGGACGAAGCAGTGATTATTGGAGTTTGAATCTCTAAAAACAATTGCTCTAAGCTAACAGGCTCTCGAGAGAAATGAATAATTTACCAAAAATGCTGAAAGAATTTAAAATTGAAATTTATAGAGGGCAAAATAGGTGGGTGCAGAAAAGGGAAAAATGGGTTAGTATGGTAAACTGCCACCGTAGCGTGCCCTCTGTCGCAATTAAATTAAATATCTGCTATACTGCCAACCACAACTAACAACGGAACTAGAACCGACAAAACTTATGACTAAGGGAGCGTGCACAAACTACGTGGCTCGGTCCAGGGGGGGGGGAGGGAGGGGTTGGCTGGAAGGCTACGCTGTGCTACGTGGGGGGAGGGGGGGTTCCGAGCCAGGCCACGTAGCTTTCCTTTCATAACATTTTTCACAATTAAAATGAGGAACGGAACTCATAACAGCATGTGAATATTTATTTCCCTCAGTTAATTATCTCCTTATGCAATTTACAATCGTCTGACAAGAGAAAACAGTACAAAATGTCTTCTGGAATAAAAAAGGGGAAAAAAGCTACGTGCTACGTGAGGGGGGGGGGAGGGTTTAGAGGCAAAAGACACGTAGGGCTACATGGGGGGGGGGGGGGGATTATCAGGAAGCCAAAATGGAGCTACGTGGTTTCTGCAAGCTCCCTAAGTTGATGGTGTATCAAACGCCAATTTTAAACACAATGGACCATTCTAGAAACCATCGTGAGACCTTGTCAATGTGTAACTCAGAATCTAAATATACACCATTGTTTATTTATCACCGAGCGTGGTGGGTGAGCAGTAACGTGCTGGCCTCGCTTTCTGGTGGACGCGGGTTTGAATCCCCATCCAGGCAACCAGGTTTTGGTTTCCATGGTTTCCCCATATCACGTTAGGGGGATGCCGGGATGCTTCCAATAAAAGGTCATGGCCAAATTCCTTCCCGTTACTTGCCCCTGTCCTTTCCCGCCTCTAATGACCTCGACTTCAACGACTACGTCGACGAGGCGTAAAGTCATTAGCAAAAAAATAATAATTTATCACATAACAATCAATGAATCACAAATACTGGATGAAAATCTACAAAATTGACATAAAATTATTATAAAAATTATATGACGCTTATTAAAATAAATACTTCTTTCTTAAATCTATTTTTTAAACCATTATTTTAATTTATGAATGACGACAAACAGATTTTGATACAATTATCATGATAAAGGAAGCAAATACACAGCAACCTTTCACAGCTGAAAGGAAAATTGGTCTAGATCTACTGAAATCAATACGTATGCTGGTAATTCAAGGTGCACAATACCCCTTGTTCTACTTAACAAATATATTTTAACAGCCATACAAACATTGTGTTTAAATGCAAATATGATGAAACTTGAACACATAGCATTGTAGCAGATTATTTTCATTTTTTTTGAATCTCTTATACAAAATAATCGACAAAAAGTATTACTTGATAGATTTATGGAATCAATTGAGTACTGCCATTTATATATGCATTCTCAATGTGGTCTGCTTGTCTTCGCGGTTATATTTTGCATTTCGTGTTATATTTCACACTTAGCAAATATTGTGTAAGGATGAACTAATGCTGATTATTACTTGATAATTACAAGACACTAAAAGGATGTAAACAGTGACCTGACGGTTATTACTACTTGAGAGTGGATGCGGTTCTCCGGTCTGAAGTCGTCATCTAAACTTTACAGTTACGGTAGTAAACAGACAGAGCTTTAAGACCGATAAAAGTAGCGCACCACACCACACACAATGAAAAATTGATTAAATGATTAGTTCCGTCGTCTCTACGACTATGAAAGACTTTCAATGTGTGTAACAACTAGGCCGCATGAAAGTACAATTGTTTCCTATAACGTTGCCACTATGGTGAAGTAGCTATAACAAAGATAACTGAAGATATTGAGAAACCGAGAGTTCATCGTGATGTGTGTTGCAGCGGAGTCATAAACACCTCTGTCACGTTGAGCGGAGGTGTGACATTACCTGCTTCGCAATTCGACACTCTTACTTAACGGAAGACTGGCTGGAACCTCGCCAATGAGACACAGCACTTGAGCACTAAATCAATCACGGCTCAAGTCATATGCTGTGCTTTATGACAGTTGTATCATCATTGGCTGCTTGTGCTTTAGGAAGCATATTGATGTAGCTTGGGCTGCAAAGATGGCCCCATACGGATTGGATGTTTGAGTTAAACTTTCCTCTCACGATGCATTTTAAATCGTTAGACTGGCCAGATGCTATCAGTGAATGTGTAAGAATCCTCGATCTTGACTGTTACAGTCCTCACAAGTTACAGTAGGTCATGCGGATTTCAGTAAAGAAACTAAATTAATCCCCTTTCTACTGAAAATTGTTGTGTAAACTTACGCATTGATAAGTTACTACCGTAAGCTTCCACAATTTTTGTAGACTGCATCTTAGCAGTGATATGCAGCGAAAAAGAGAAAATCCCCTTTTCAACATGTCTAACTACAGTTAGCTGGGGAACTGATATATCGAAGTCCTCCAGTAAAGGAGCTTCGAGAAACTAAGTGGCTCGGAAAGGAAGAAGGGAAGAGGGGCTGGGTAGAAAGCTTCGCAGGGCTACATACAAAAAAAGGGGCAGTGGGCTCCGAGCCAAGCAAAGTAGTTTTTAATTTATTTTATTTGTTGCAGTTAAAATAGAGTATGGAATACAGTGTGGATATTTATTTCCGAAAGAAACATTACAGTACTTGGTCTTCTTTACATAGCTTTGGAAAAAAAAAAAAATACAAGGAAAGCTTGGATTAAAAAATTGTTTCTCGATCTGATAAACTACTTTAACGCAAGGATGTTGAACGAAATAGATAATAAGGATTACAAAAACTATTTGAATTTTGTTAACAAATTTGGTTCATCAATTTCAAAACGCGACACACTCTTGCGTGAATACCTGCAGACAGGGCCGGCGCTAGGATTTTGGGACCCGGGGTAAGCGTTATTAGCAGTCACGTTACCAGTTGGGGACCCTTGGCAAAATCATCGGTAAATCGCTAAGGGCCCCTCCCGACCAACGCCGGCCCTGCCTGCAGAACAACGCATTATAGCTAAAATGTGATTTCTGGCCACAGGGAGAACATATGAGGATCTGAAATTTAGTTGCAAAATGTCTCCTCAGATGCTTTGGAAAGTTATACCTGGAAGTGCAGAAAAAATTTATGAAGTTCTCCGAGGTGAATATCTGTAAGGTAAATGAAAAATTACATAATTTTACGTTCACTAATGTCTGATAAAGCGATGTGTAAAAAGGTGTAGTGTATACAAAACCACATAGTCCTGATACTTTCTAGTTTTAGCTCAACTGAATGAACTGAACACAAATGATTTTAAATATTAATACAAATTATTTGAAAGCTGTTACAAGTTGATTGAATATAAACAACAACCTGTATTACCACAAAATCAAATGAAATTTTTTTTTTTTTTTTTTTTTTTTTTTTTTTTTTTTTTTTTTTTAAACAGTTTAACGTCCCTTTTTAACAACGCGGTCTTTAGAGACGGGAAAGGATGGGGGCAAGGAATGGGAAGGAATTCGGCCATGGCCTTTTGAAGGAAGCATCCCGGCATTCACCTGGAGTGATTTGGGGAAACCATGGTAACCCCAAATCTGGATGCCCGGACGGGGATTCGAACCGCCGTCCTCCCGAATGCGAGGCCAGAACGCTATCCGTTACACCACCACGCTCGGTAAAATCAAGTAAAATTTTTCTTGCGTTGTGCTGTCGCCCCTTTATGACTAGTTAAATAAATTCAAAATGCCTTATCGATGTAAAAAAATTGAAAGTCACTTTGTTGGACTTTCTGTTGTACGATATTCCCATTCACTGTGGGAAGTTGTACGTGAGCAGTGGCGGATCCAGGTTTTTTTTTTTTTTTTTTTGGTCGGGGGGGTGGACCTTGAGACGAGGAAGGGTGGCCTTATACTTTATAATCATGCCGCCATTAAAAGATCAGTAGAGCTAAAAAAAATAGTCTCCGAATCTCCAAAATTGCGATGTCGGGGGTGATCCTAGATACTTTGGAGGAGGGAGGGGTCTTGAGCCCCCTAGCTCCCTCGTCCCCTTGGATCCTGCACTGTACGTGTGGGCTGGTCTGGCAGTCCAACAACACCCAATATGTAGTTCCGCACCTCATTCACTATGCTACAAGAGTCGGTAAATCAGACCATCATAGGACCTACAAATTGAGCTGCGAATGGGCCACTGTACAGATGTCACACGGAATTTTCCTCGCCATTGACAGTTCGTATTGTTTTAAAACAAAGCTGCTTTGTTTCTGATCATCCGGGTGTCACCGCACCGCTCGTTGATAAAATAATTCTGATTTTGTCCTGTCACGTGAATTTCAGTGCATCTTTATGATAACGCTCACTGAATTGTTATTTGTAGTTCAAAGTGCGGTGGTATACAATAGACCTTGCTAGGATTATCGGAAATGTTTTTCAGCGAGTTTTCAATATCCAAAACGCGTCAATTAATTACGGGTATCTTTAATGCAGGACGTAGGATCTTTCCCTGGTAATGTAGAAAGAAAGGTAATAAAAGTAAAGCAGTTCTATTCAGATTTTTTATGTGCCATGTATAGTGTGTTGTATTTTATGGATTAATAGACAAAATTATAGTGATGAGGATAATGTGTTTTAGTAACACCTCAAGAAGAAAAGTATCCATGGCTCTATCTGAGTAGAAGGTTTTCCAAATAATCGATCATTTACGGGAGTACCTAACGACATCATTTAATACAGAATGTTTATAATTATAAAACGGTATGTAAAGCAAATATCGTTGTTAATCATACTCGCAATGATTTGAACGATATCCTGGTCAGAGATAACCGCACAAACTGTCTTCTAGCGGATGGGTGGTGGAGAGGATTTCAAGGCAAAAACAATATCAGCCTACGTGAATGGAAAAGGGGGGGGGGAATAAAAGGTTCAAAAGAGGCCAAAATGGAGCCACGTACTTTATGAACGCTTCATTATCTGGGTAAGTCAACAGTGGGCGCGGTACAGTCTGTATGTGAAGGGAATCTATCTTTGATTTATGCAACGATTTACCGACTATCTTATCACAGTTGTTGGCAGCATCTTAATTTTAATTAGTGTATTTTTTGTAGAAGTAAAATAGGTGTCATAAATTGTTGCAACCGAGATGCTTCATGGGGTATCATTTTTCAAATATTTCATACACTTCTGAGAAGAAAACAAGACACAATCATCATGATAAATAGTGTAATAAAGTGGTTCCATGTAGATGGGGTTGTATTGTTGCTCGCGTCATTTCGACGTTATAACAATACTATACTTCTAAAATAATTAATGATGGCGTGGTTTCTGCAGCTGTCAAGACGCTTCCAAAAACTAATAAATAAACTCAAAGATTTTACTTGAGACCAATAACAGTTTCGTGGTTTTGGGGTGAATAAAAACACTTGGATGTATAATAATCTGATACACAGCAGTTCGATCTGTAAAGTGCACTATACCACACTGTAAGAGATATGGTTGACAACTTGGGTCAGTGAAGGTATCCTTCATTACGCCTGTTTGATGGTTCTTTCGTAGCTATATGTGCAAGTAATGGGATGGAAACAGTGCACATGGGAAGTACTAACTCAAGCTTGCATGATTACGGAAGCAGACTACAATACTTATTTCATGACGATTCACTTAACTGCGTCTTCAACGATAATTGTCGGGATGTCCGTGGACAGAGTAAGCAATGTGTAATTGTATACAATTGTGTTATTCTCTTCGTGAAAAGTGTAATTTTGATGCGGAAAGTGGGGACTTCCCAAGCAATCACGTAACTGGATGAAAGAAAATCGTGTATCTGGCACGCCGGTACAAGATTTAAATCGACAACGGTCGTACTTCACCGTGATCAATGCGCTTAAAGACGCCCGACGAAATTACTGGGTCGTGAGAAAAAGTTGTATCAAGTAATTACGATAACTTCAATAGCGCAAAGCAACAACGCATTTGGTTATTTTAAGTTTCCAGTCCAAACCACGAACTAAACAAAACGGATAATCGTAGGCAATTTTATCATTCAGTATTGAATCCTGTGGGTGAGTGGTTGACGCTTGGACCTGGAATTGGGAAGTACACCAATTCAAATCTCCTACCATCCAACCAGTTTTCAGTTTTCCATCGTTTCCCGAAACAACTCCATGTGAATGCCTGGATGGTTCCTTCCTTCATGACCTAATTACCTCCCATTCCTTGTCAAAAACGAATACATGAAACATATGAGATGATAATAACAGAAAGACTGAGAAATTCAAGATTAATTTGACTTTTCGTATGAAACTGATGCAGGAAATTCGAATATGAAAGGTGGCAGAGTAGTTATTTGATGGCTAAAGGGTGACTTGGCCTAGTAGTTAACTGACCCGAATTTTTCTTATTTTTTGAATTCTGATAGCTAAAATATTGTCTTAGATCGTCAGCTAAATGATTCTGGTGATTTTGGAAGTCGGAGAGTAAAAGCTATTACTACGTTTGAAACTATAATTTAATGATTGGTGATTTAATGATCTGATGATGAATATTAATTATTTGTGTATAATAATTACAGGATAGATGAACGTCAGAGCTGAGAGATTGCTTTCGCAGCGGTAGTCACTTGTAGGTGTGGAGAGAGGGCATGATATATAAATTTCTTCGTGTAACTCCCTGCAAACTTATTGCACGCCTGTTAGACAACATGCTTAGTTACCGGGTGTTCCAGGTTGTCATCGGCAGTTAAATCAGCTCTCAGAGGAACTTAAGAACGGCCTACCGCAGGGATCTGTGCTTGCTCCACTCCTTTTCAGCCTATATATCGCAGACATGCCGAAAACAAGATCAAAAAATTTTGATTATGCCGACGACTGCGAGGTGCAGGTCAATCGAAACGTCTGAAGAAATCCTAACAGAAGACCTGGAAACAATGGTAAAATATTTCCGTAGTTGGCGACTCCAACCCAATGTTTCTAAAACAGAGGTTACCTGCTTCCATCTAAATAGCAAACTCGCTAGAAGGGAACTTAACATGCGGTTCGAAGAAACTATTCTTACCCACAATAAGACACCAAAATACCTGGGTGTTACCCTTGACCGAACATTATCCTTTAATGCACATCTAACGAAAATGACTGAGAAGCTAAAAACAAAAAACAATATCATTCAAAAACTATGTGGTACCTCCTGGGGTGCATCGGCCTCCACTCTCCGCTCCTCTGCTCTGGGTTTTGTCTTCTCGGCTACCGAGTACTGTGCCCCGGTCTGGTTGAATAACCCGCACGTGAGAAAAGTGGACACTCAACTTAATAACGCTATGTGTATGATTGCAGGCGTGATCAAGACAACTCCCACAAAATGGCTCTCTATACAGAGCCACATACCACCACCTAACCTGCGACGGATAAATGCTCTTACACGTGAGTACAAGAGAATAAAGGACAACAGAAACTTACCGATCCACTAAGATATTAAGGATGCCAAGATCAACAGGCTTCGCTCTAGAAAACCGCCAATGAAATCGACAAGGGATGCTATTCGTGAAGATTTTAACATCATCAAAGCTTGAATTCAGGAGTGGACTGTACACCAAAACAGCAACTTACCTTACAATACACAAAAGCCACCAGGTTTTGATTTACCTCGTAAAACTTGGTCCACACTCAACAGAATCAGAACTCGGCATGGCAGATGCGCACACTCTCTATACCAGTGGGGCAAGCAACCATCCCCCTTATGCGAATGCGGAGAGATTCAGACTGTTGGTCATATTATTGAAGAATGTCCTATAAGATCTTACAGTGGTGATCCTGTGGACTTCCTGCTGGCAACTCAGGAATCGATAAACTATATTAATAAACTAGATATAAGTATTTAATCTTATAAAGTTGCAGCGCATATATTTTATCAATGTTCTTAAAAGTGTCTGAATTGCCATACGATAAATAAATAATACTTGTAGGTAAACTTTTTTTATATATAAATCCCACAATACCAAATGTAGCTACGTCCAATCTTACATTAGCAATCGTATCTATTCTGTTCCGAGGCTACTTGAGACGTAAGCTTCTCTGTAAACCGCAAGCAAATGAGGATGATTATTACTGCTCTCATTCTGAAATAAACTATACAAAGCTTCATTGTCAGTGATTTCCCGCGGAATGATCGATTTCGGATACAGCTGCACCAGAAGTGATCAAGTGCTCCATGTGGCTAGGTACTGCGTGCTCAGAACACGAGCATAAGGCCCTGGTTGTTTCCAGTCGTAATGCACTGCACTACATCTCCGCTAAAAAGCTAACTAGATATTAACAGAACGAATAAAGACAAATAAAATCAATAGAACTAAAAAAAGACCCTTCCAAATACCAGGGCAGTATCTAAACAGAATAATGCTGTGAAGAGGAAGCACTCAAATTTCTAGAAGTTTGGGGCAAATTAACAACTATTTGCAGAATAAATATTAACTGTACGAAGATGTTAAGGCGACTATTTACAAAATATGATGAAAATCTGACATGCAGTATTCAGCATCTCATGTAAACCAGTGGTAGTCAACTTGGCTCCTACCAACCACTAGTCGGCGTTCAAACTTTCATGGTGGGTGGTAGGGATTGTGTCTGATACTGAAGCACTTTCTTGCACTTAATTTGAATTAAAAAAAGTCTAGATTTTTAATGTTGTCAGTTTGCAGCTTCAAGGAACTAATAAAACTCTTATAGGTTGCTCTTATAGGTATTGTGTGATTATGTATTGAAGAACTACTTCGTTAAAATCTATTGAAAATAAAAATTTCATCGGTTTCATGAATTATCATCTATAAAAGGTAATATAAGAAAATTGAAAAATCAAGTAGCCACCTCAACATACTTAAATTGGAAATGGAAAAACAATTTGAAGATATTTTGAAATTTAAAGTGTACGACTCGATCGAAAATCACTTTGCTCCAAATAATAAAGATGCTGATGCAACTTGCCAAGAACTGTTAGGAATTAGATATGATCAAGAAAGAAAACACAAATTTGATGGCGGTGGATATTAAAACCTGTGGCAAAATATAAAATAAGCCTGTCTTTTAACTAAATATATGGAAAATGATATTCAGTTTATTAAAACCTTTTATATTTCATATCTCGTGTAGTCATGTTTTAATGCTCTTAACCATACTGTGACCAAAGAAACAAACCGCCTGAATATTTCCGAAAGGGGAGACCTCGTTTACTCCTTACAAAAATTGGGCCAGATATTTAGTTACCCTGCATCATCCCCAAGGATTTAACTAATAATTAAATACAATTTTACGAGACATCATGCTTCTATTTACGCAAAGTATAAATAAAATGATACGTTTAACTACAGTCGTTTTATAAAGATATTCTGCCAACTTAGACAAAGTATTTGTTAGGTAATTAATATTTGTGTTAACTTGATATAAATGTCCTTTACAAATTTTATAGGGTAAAGTAGCTTCTCTCTTTTATAAATCACCATTGCTGTGAAATCTGAGGACTGTTGGCAAAATTCTACTGCTAACAAAGATACAAAAGTGGGTGGTAGGTAAGAAATTTGGACTACACTTGATGAAACAAAAATCAAACACGGGCAGCAATCGAGACACAGAAGCATCAATGTAGAATTATATATCTTTCATAATTGTCATGTAACAACACAAGTCTGTTTAATGTTTTGATTTTTCCAGCTGCGTCATTGTTTTTCTTTATCGCCGACGTTTCTGGGATCTTCTTCAAGAATTCTTCCGCTTGCAAATGTTTGCCTACAAATCACAAGGTATATAACTTAATCTTTATTGCAGCAGTTTCAGCAAGCAGAAGAAGCTCTGGAGATTTAAACGTCGGTAACAGACAAAAAACCAGTAAATTAATACTTACAAGCGTCAAGTTACAAGTGATTAAATCTGTTCCACGAAACATAAGGAAATTTACACGAATCATATAGTTGCAAGTAGTTTCACAAAAGAAAAATGTATACAATGTTCGGAAACAGCTGTTGTTGTTGTGTGGGGGTACAGTCTATCTGCCAGGGAGAGCGCTCATTGAGTACACATAGCGAGCGCGCCTCAGCCACGTGCTCTCTTCACGCCAGCGTCGTTAAACTTTCAGCGCGACGAATTATGCATGAGGCAGAGCGTATACCGAGTTGGTATTAGCCTTCAGAGATGCTCCTGCACTTATCGACCCTACTCTGTCACTTTTTTATGATCTCAGCAGCTGACTCTTTTCGGGTGAAAGATCATTTCAGATGTGACATGAACTGTAGCTTATTAAAATGCTAGACCATTTAGTATATAAAATAAATTAATTAAATCTCCTTGGTGTATATATAAATGGTAGAAAAATTTCATTTCACCAATCCTACTCTGTTCTGTTGCAAAACCAATTATTTCAGGTGCAGACCTAATTCTGTCATTAAGGCTGAAACTTTTCTCGATATTTCGGAGTTTGATATAGGTCATTCCAGTATATTCAGAGTTTCGAAATTTAAAATCCTCTCGCGTTATGTACTAAGCGAAACGACTAAATAGATTTACAAAGCGCTCAATAATGAGGATCGTAGAAGCTAGATTTCCCATTTAAAGTTTCTCGTTTGACGCAGGCGTCGTGTTGTAAAATTGCTCTTACTTTGCTGGCTTAGATCTAAACCTGCAAAATTAATGTAATTTTAAAGATTGCACGTTTGCTCAGCCACATTTCGGTTCCACAAAGACACCAAAAAATTACCTCACAGTGAAATACAGATACGAAAAACTCAAGTCCAGCTTTTAAATCATTATCGACCTGAGAAAACTACAAGAAAATTATATAACGAAAAGTAAGTTTCGCTGTAGCGTAATATGTCTTACACTTTAAGGCATAGAAAGTTAATTAGTTGTTGAAGGTAGGATTTTATGTAATTCAATATATTCTTACTAGAGTTTTTTTAAATTAGTAAAATCCTGATTTGTTGTCAATCTCAAAGATTTTATTGCATATATGTTGTGATTCTTAACAATAAACGATTATAATTTCCAAGAAAAGTAAGAATTTGCAATGTAAAAAAATTCGAGAAATATGATACTTCTAAAATTTACCTTTTCTTGGTTTACTGTGGATGATAGCACAGGACATTTGCAAAGTACATTAGTGAGTAAGGTAGTGAACATAAATGTCTTTTAAACATAACACCGAAGGTGAGTGAGCGGTAACGCACTGTCTTCGCATTCGTGATAATGTGGGTTTGTATCACTGGTCATCCAGATTTCGCTTTTCCATGGGTTCCCGAAATAAGTCCTGGCAAATGCCAGGATGATTCTTTCAAATATTCCATGGCCCCATTCCTTTCTCGCAGTCTTTTCCCGACTTTAATATTCTCGACGTCAATGAGGCATAGATCATAATCATAAGCATAATAGAAATATATGCCCACAAATTGTTATTTTTTTTTAAGTCAACGCGTATCTTTCTCTGCCCTAACAGTTCTATCGCCAAACACATCACTGAACACAGGGGGCTGGAATCAAAAAAATCTGCTGCGTATTTTAAGATATGAGCGTAACTGTGTTTGATTATGATGTCATTGGGTATACTTCTTATCAGTACATGAACAGACTAGTATTAATCAATTCGTTTCTACTTAATTCTGTCAGCTGTTTTTCGAATTTTTGCTGGTTTTTTACCTCCAAAAAACAGGTACCATCACCTCCTTCATTGATGTGGTTACGGTTGGGACGCACATCATCTTTATCTAGATTTACATGCACTTTGAATCATAATAAATAATATATCACTAGAGGCGTGAAAGGACTGGGGGCAAGAATGGGAATGAATTAGATCATGGCCTTTTGACGAAACCATACCGGTATACGCCTGAAGTTATTTAGGGAAACTATGGAAAACAAAAATCGACGTTTCGCATATGATTTATGAAATTAATAGCAAGTAATTTTAGCTTCCAAGATTTGAACACTAATCCTTGAAGAGTAATAATTTTTCTAGATTGTGACCCAAACAAATGTATATTGTGAGATAAACAAAGTTAGAAAGAGAAGACGTTATTTGGATCTATTTATGATGTAAAATAATTTGTCATATGGTTTATTCAATCAAACCTTAATACTAGGCTTATAGCTAGTGATCGCTCTGTAATAAGTTTTCAAAATCTTCCAATGCTTAAATAACTGTCGTTTTCCGTGAGTAAATTTAAAGTGTCTAAGTTGATGAGTACATGAAATAAGTATTCAGCATGTAACAATTCATGTGGAATTAATCTAGAAAACATACAACGTATCAACACGTCTTCACACAATGAGAAATGCTGACAATTTTTGTTTGTTTTTGTTTTTACTTACCTGCATTACCGGACGGTGATTTGAAGCTTCGTGCTTCCGAATGCGAGGCTAGAGCGTTACCACTCACCTACCACGCTCGGTTCAGTGATTATCCCTGAAGGGTTTCTCTTCATGTGAAAACGCTTTTTAATTATTTTTATTTCTATATCTCCTGCTGAGAGACTGTATATAAACAAAATTAATCACAACATGATTTACGAGTAAAATGAACTATAATCCTAAGATATCGTCCTAAGTCTCCGCCTTTGCACGAAGTTCTAAACACCCTACGATTACAGACTCAAGAAGAAATTTACTATTGCAAATAATATAAGAAATTAATAAAGACAATTTCGATACAGAAAACTTAAAATGTCTTTAAACTATGCACTCGTGATTAGCTGAAAGTAATTCAAATAAGAATAGAATATTCAGTTAGTGAAATTACTTCTCTGCAAGAAATAGCCAATAGCAATATATAAAGTATAGAATATTCTTAGCTTCTGGTAAACCTACAAGGTACCTTCTGTCGAAATTATTACTAAAAATGTCACTTGATAATTAAATAGAAGCTGGTAAAACTAATACAGAAACATATTCTCAGTACAATTGAAATTGCACGGTAATTGTCTCCCTTACTACCTACACCCATTCTTCTTCTAAGCTTCCTTACTGTGCCTAATTGCGAATAAGGATTCATAGTTCTGATAAACTTAGGCCAATTTTTAAAATTTAAAGAGTAAATTAGATTAAATTTCATTTAAACATTTTGTAAGTTTGAAACAAATGCCTGATTGATATTGGATGAATAACTCCCTTTATTAGAAACATCCTAAATAATGGGAGCAATACTGGTGTAGCTACTCAATACTTCAGTTGAATACATTTTTTAGGAGATACACTGTTTATGGTAACTGCAATGAAGACTCGTGGTATGTAATGTGAAGGTTGATAATATAACCAGTGCATCAGTATCGTAGCGCACTATTACAACACTAGTGTATGGATTCTCGGTTGGAGATTAGTTCTTTTGCCCTTCTTCAGTTTAAGCAACATAATTCATGAAACTCAAAAATGGTTGAAAGAATCTCAATTAATTAAAAATTAATCCAGTCAATTAATAATACATCACTGTTTGTTTAACTATTTAACCAACAACCTTTCTTCATAAAGAAACCAATAACCGAAAATATACAAGATAATGTTCTGTGAGAAGATGCCTAAACTCTACATCTTCACCACTTAAAATAGTTTATGACTGTTATTATGTAACATTTTAATATTTTTTTAACTTTGATCATTTACTTCTGAACTTAACGATGCTGATTTTTAATAATGTTGCACAAAACTATCTTTCAACAACTTTATTTTAAATAAACTAATTTACTCCTGATGCTTCCTTAAGCTACTCATCATTTTTTTCTATGGATCGTTAATTTCTTACTAAAGGTATTTCTGGCACACAGACCCAAGTAATCCAGTCGCCTATGAACAAAAATAGATAACTAGTTACAGTACTTAGCGCCCTTCTAATCTAATAAATCTGTAGAGAGACTAGCTCTGTTCGCATAACCTTATGTTCGAACAACGACACACCATTCTGCTTCAGTAAATACTGAATGATTCTAACAATTTTTAGAGAGTGCTTCGGTCAAATCGTACGCCACTCGCCTAAACATAAACACCTACGCTTATAATTTCCGAAAGTTAAAAAATGGTTCATTTACCTATTCTTAAATTTCTCCAGCAGTTCCTTCTTACACTAAACCCTTATCGATGTAACAATTTCCACTTCGCTCTGGTTTAGACCCTGTGACAAAAAAAAGAAGTAAACCAAATAATTTTGCTCTATAAATCGTGATAATGTTTCTATATTCTGCTGATAAAGTCGTAGTAAGGTCACAGCCGCCATTCTAATGAAGGTGAGGCCGTCAGGTGTTACGGGCAACACGTGTTCGCCCACTGCAACCCAGCCAGCCATTAAAGAGGAGTCTTGCTGCAAGCAACCTGTTGCGGCTGCACTTGTTGGGGATATCCGAGCGGGTTTTCCAGACGCGCCTCGTCAGTCAAGGCGGTATGTGTAACAACTCTCACCTGTTTCCATCTTTTATTTTACTAGCAAGGGCCTAGCATTACAATTCAGCACAAATATTACACCGACCATTCCTTGGCAAGTAAATACACTAATATGCAACTAAAAGGCCCATAGAAACCCACAGACCATGTATTTTACCATTTTTATCCAGACTGAGGTTCTGTAGTGAAGATCCGAACAGTGATTCCTTAGAATGATTCCGTAGTCGATTATAAACTTCTCACTGAGAATCCAGCACAACGTTTTGTTCTATCGTACTTGAATTGCCTCTTTCTTTGAGGTGTCACTGATGTAAAAAGTCTAGGGAATTCGATATAACCTGACTTGGTGCAGAAGCTGCGCCAGTTAAACACAAATGGTAATTTATCTCGTTGTTAAGATAAGAAAAATTGTGAAACTTCAAACAAAGTATACTAGGATTTTTCACTGACGATTTATCAAAGATAGAAGAGTAACGCTTGGGACTGTAGAACATTATTAAAGATTCACTGCTGTAACGAATTGTATTTAATTCTATAACTAGTTCTGAAAAATTATGAAATAAATTTTACAACCATCACTGAAGTGCCAAAAATAATGGGATGAGAAGATGCAGATATTCAGATAGCAGTAGCACAGTGGAAGAAGCGTATAAATATTACGTGTAGCGTATGGCTTTCACTTGAGCTCTTGTAAATAGTGTGAGAGGTTCCGACGTAATTATGTCCGCACGACATGATAAACAGATTTTAAACTCGTGATGGCAGTTGGCACTGGACTCATGGAATATTGTAGTTTAGAAATTGTTCGTTCATTCAACATTCTTCGATCCACAGTGTTGACAGTGTTCCGTGAACATGTAACTTCTGAAATTACATCCCACCATGGGCAATACAGAGGCCAACAGCGTCTACATAATGACAGAGACCAGCGATTTCTATGTCAAAATAACAGTGCTGTAAGATAAGCAACAGACGTTTCCTTGCTGACAGTACAGCGAAATTTGGCATTGATGGGATATGGCTGCTGAAGACCGGCGGAAGATTCTCTTTTTAACAAAATGTTATCAGCTGAAGCGCCTCTCCTGGTCTCTTGCACTTATCGGTTGGGCCCTAAATGACTGGAAATAAAGTTGAGTGTTCAGATGAGTCACGATACTACTTGGTAAGAGCAGACGGTAAGGTTCGAGTTTGGCCCAGACCGAGTACCTAGGATGTCATGAAGGCACTGTGCAAGCTGATATTGATAGTGACGTCACCCTGGTACGAGCAATGATCACATGCCATGGACTGGGAACTATTGTCATACTGGGCAGACCATTGATTGCGAATGGCTGTGTTCAACTACTTGCGGACTATTTCATGGTGTTCATGATCAACTTATCCAGGAAGACAATGCGCCGTGTCACCAGGAACAAATCGTTCCAGATTGATTTGAGGAACATTCTGAAAAATTCCAGCGAATCATTTGACCACCTAGATCACCAGACATGAATCAAATAGAACATTTCTGGGAAGCGATCGAAAGGTCAATAATTCGTACGTCTTGTACCGACAACACCTTCGCAATTATGGACGGCATGGCTAACTGTTTCCTCAGGGGACTTCCAACGATGTTAAGTGAATGCCACATCGGGTTGCTGCACTCCGCTGGGCAACACAGTATAATAAGGTAACACATGAATTTTGGCACTTCGGTATATATATATATATATATATATATATATATATATATATATATATATATAAATTAGTGAATTTTTAAATTAACGTTTATTAATACATTCATGAATGATCTTACAAAAAAAATCACAGAGTTAAAGTCACTAAGCTGGAAGTATGTAAGCCGGCTTCCCTTATAACAAGATGCCAGAAAACTAATTCTTTTTCTTCCCTGTATGACAATATAATGAAACTAATCTAAACGCTGGTAAAAATGACTGTTATCACTTATGGCAGTAGCAGAAATTTGTTCTAAGGTAAAACCAATAACAATTAATAACTTTTCTATAGAGTTGTGAGTAAACTGTCAACGATTTAATTCTCGAAGCCCTGAGATTTAATGTTTGTAAATAAATTTAGTTAATTTTAAAAGTCTGAGCTTTCTATTGTAATGGTAGAGTTTCTAAAAGTATAATATAATCAAGGGGCTGTAACTTCAAAAACGAAATTCGTGTAAACTTTTGATATGCTTCCCTGTTTCATGTTTTCTGTCCTAAATTCTTAGGTTATGTTGTGACCCGGTTCTAGTAACTGCCACAAATAATTGAGTGTAAACATCGGAATGCCTTCTCCTTAATACGAGTTTATTTGTCTAACCGTCGTAAATGAACAAACACAACATGTAAATTTAAACGAACATCGCGTTATATTTTTTTTATATATATCTCTGCTTCGTATAAATTTTTTTTATCTCTACTCTTCGTATTTTTGTGCCGTTACTTCCACAACAAACAATTGCCTTTTAGCTGGCGTCACAATAATACTTCTTTTTAATAATTTAAGGGCAAATATAGTTATATATATTACTTTTCCTTAAACTACATAAGTGCAAATAATATGAAATAGCAGTTATTTATTTGAAATATTCTGGTTATCCTAGCAGGACAGTGGTGGAGGCCACTATAACTAACACTTATGGCGTCATCAGATCACCGAGTGTTTCCGATTCATTCGGTTAACATCGAATTGCCAGACTACCAGCTATCATTTCAAGGGCAAGTCAAACGAGAAAAGTTTTCTCAAGTTTAAGTCCGGGCATCCAGATTTGGGTTTTCCATGGTTTCACCAAATCACTCCAGGCCAATACCGGCATGCTTCCTTCAAAAAGGCCATGGCCGAATTCATTCCCGTTCCTTGTCCCTAGTCCCCTCCCGCCTCTAATGACCTTAGGCGTCGACGAGGCGTAGAGCAATAAGTTAAAATAATAATAATACACAACGGTTACAGCAAAAATAAACTGATAGTTCAGTCACATGTAGTCATCGAATAAAATACATTTAACTAGGCATTTAATGACTCTTTTTAAACCTTATCACGGAATGGACTTAGATGTGACTTAGGTAACAGGTATTACGGATCCTGATCCTGTAAAGTGTTTAGTTAATTTAAAATTAAAAGCAACAGCTTTTCAGATACGAATAATATACTAATATATAATATACTAAATATAGCAACCAGAGGACAATACTGGAAACCTATTTTCCATAAAGTAGCTGAAAATCATTTTCTCAGGTACAGTACATATCTATAAAAAGTCATTGTTGACGTTATTTTTGAACCAATAAGTCAAGTGTCATCTCATGATCACAAAAGCACATTGGCTGACACGTAACTTTTTTTTTACTTATGGCTTTACGCCTCGTTGACGTCGAGATCATTAGAGACGGGATTGGGAACAAGGAACTGGAATGAATTCGGCCATGGCCTTTTTAAGTAAGTATCCCGGCGTTCGCGTAGAGTGATTTGAGGAAACCATGGATAATCCCGGACGGGGATTCGAACTGGCGTCCTCCCGAATGTGAGGCCAGAGCGTTAACCACTCATCCACCACACTCGGTAAACGTTATTGGAAATCGAAAATTGTGTCTATTGTTAGGTTAATTCAATTGACAGAGAATCATGCCAACGAAAGCTTTCGATGCGGTCAAGTTCTGGCAGGTGTACAACTGGATGGTATAATGTAAACAATACGTTACGACAGCGGGCTTTTCTGACTTAATTCAGTTGTAATGATATTAACTAATCGAAAGCATATCCACACTTCCTGGTTAGAAGGCAAAGATAATGTGAAAAACAGAACTACTCTTAAGATTTGAGATATTTCTTATCAAAGTAATTGGTTCATTATACACTGCTGATATACTCATTTAGCCATCAGTTGTCTCTTAACTTTATGTAGCTCAGATTTCCAATGACGACATGTAATGGTGTTTTTCTCCTGATAATGGCGCTAATGACCTCACTGTCGACGCGCCTAAAAACCCCAATAACAACAACAACATATTCATTTGAAGAACCCTTGCGATATTTCAACGACAAATATAAGATTTGCACAGTATGCAGAGCTCAAACGATTGACTGTAAATTATTATCGCTCGCATAGATCGTATTTGTGGGTGTGGCACTTGCCGGTGAAAGCACGATGCAAATAACTTCTACTCAATGTATGTACATTGCTGCTAAACAGTAACTACCTGTCTTAGTCATACCACGTATGACGTAGCAGAGAAAACTACCGATTATAAATCGGTGGCTGACGTAAACAGTAAGGTATCCAGACATGTTTCTTCATTTCTAATGAAATAGGAATGTGTTGTCCTTTTTTTGTCCCAGAACTACCCATTCCTCTCCTGCCTCCAGTAATCTAGAAATTGACAAGCCATAAAGCTGGAAGCTAAAAAGAAAAAGATTCGTTCAGTTAGGACTGTAATAAAGATACCTAAGTGTAACAAATGACAAAAATAAACTCACGACACTAATAATGTTATGCTGTGTAACATTTCTTCTTGAATACTAATTAACTATTGGTTTAACGTCATCTCATGTCTTTGTTTAGGTATTCCACCCGTTCCATAGCAAATTTTTCAAATATCATTCAAGTATAATTACTAGCACATTCAGTAAATTAAATTTGATTCTATGGACATATAGTATGAATGGATGACTCGCGGCTGACCAAGAAAATTTTCCACATCGTCAACGGACCCCTACAAACCAAAGCACGCTGGCTTATAGAATCCCGAAGGACCTTGCCAAAGTCAACCTAGATCCACTACTGACATCTACTCGCAGTATATATAGACAATTGAGCACTTCACATAAATTTCCCCCTAAGCTCCTAACAGCAAAAAATCTGAAACATAGAAATGCATGGACATAAGAGTGACGTCAAGCCGACAGAGAAAGGATGAGGTGTTTTTGGGAAGATAAGAAGGACAATGTAAATTAATTGTTCCACGCGCTCCTTAGTGGGCTAAACGATGCTATATGTGTGTATGGAATTTTGAACAGGACAACAGCATGCTGATGGTATAAATGTTATGGGACCCTACGCTATGGATACCCACATAATTTTATAATACTCATTTTTTTACAATTGAATCCTGTAACAAATTATGGTAAATACTAGGCCTACTTGAAAAGAAAAATTTTGGTACAGAGCAACTAACGTTACTTGTTTCGTCATGTAGAATACTAACTGTGTGTTAACGGTTTTATACTGTTAGCTAAAATTCATATTGGTCATAAACCTAATCGTCCAATTAATTGTACAGAATAAACTATATTAAACGCAAAAAGATATTGTGGTTAAATTTACCTTTCCGAGGGATGTTGATTTTGATGCATCAGGATTATAATTATATTACAAATTTTATACAGAATGGTTGCAAAGCATTTAACCTTTTTTGTCTTTTTAAGTGCGAGCGCAGCTTATTGCTCATTTGTGCATGTCAATGAGCGTAAAACGATAATTACTTTGGAAGCAGTAAACTTATGTTCCTTACCTTTCAAGTTACACGAGTTAACACTTGCTCGTTCGATGTAGGCAGCTGCTAGATTTACGCCTAAGGAAAAGTGAGTGATAAATCTTTCTGTGAACGCTGTTCTGGAAGACGAATTCTTTGAGAGATCGGACGGTATTCAGTAGCTCAAAGCGCTGCTGTTGAGAAGAGAGTGATGTTTGATTGCCAGAGTGCTTGCTGGGAAACAAGAAGAGGCGAAGACAATCCATCATTTCAAAATGCTGATTCATCTACAGCCTACTCCATTGTTTGCACGTACATATAAAAGCTCACGAATCTGCAGTTAATGCTTGCACAAAATTACGTCAACGAGAAAATAGAACTAAATTACATTATAAGAAATCAAACAATAAATCGTTGTTTTGTATATTGCTCTTAATAAAAAAATCATCTGCATTTATCAAGTCAGGATGTTGAATTTAATCTGAACAGCATGTTAATTCGTTGCGGGAGTGACGTGTTATTACACGGCATAAATTTAAAGTCTCATTTCGTATGTCTGCTATAAAAATGTTTATGAACACTTCAGATACGAAGCTACACCACAGTTTCATTTAACATCCACTGAATTGTTTACACTATACGATGATACATACAACATGAGTTAAATGATGTAATTATTTTAAGAAGTAAAAAGATTTTGCTTTTTAATACTTATGGATACAGCTCAAATGTATTTTATGTTTGTGGTTTCATTCTTAATTTATTTCAGATATTTTCTGATGACATATCACAATATTACATCACGTTCTATAATAATATGCAATACGCGGACGGAACGTGGTGGGTGAGTGGTAACGATCCGGCCTCGCATTCGGAAGTTCGCGAGTCCGAATCCCGTTCAATCTTACAGATTTGGGTGTTCGATGGTTACCCTAAATCACTTCGAGCGCATGACACGGAGGATCCTTGAAAAGGCCATATCTGTATTCCTTCCCGTTCCTTGTCCGCATTCCTTTCCCACCTATAATGACGCCAACGAGACGTAAAACCAACAAAAAAAAGTTAATACGCAGACTATTATTGTTTTTGATAATGTTGCCAAAACCATCTTTCGCTTTCTTTAGCACTAAAAACGATATCAAAACATCATACTATCATGAAGCTCTTTTTTAATATAAACCATTGATACTCAACCTGTGGCCCGCCAACCCTTTCCATGTGACCCCAAAGCCTACCAATTATAAGCCGGTTTTATCATGAATTGTCAAAAAATTGTAACAATGTCACCAATTCTATTAATGTTAAAATAAATACTTATCTTTAAATGTGGAATTTTATTTTGCTGTAGGTAACTGCGGCCGATCGTGATATAGCACTAGCGTTTATTCGGCCTCCGAAGAAAAAAAGGCTGAGTTTCCCTGGTATAAACTCATTCTAAGATTTAAGTGAATTGTTACCCGGTAATTGTTGGCAAATTTGTAAACATGCCGTAACGACATCACTATCAACTATCTATAAAGCGCTTCAAGAAATATATCTTTTCATACGACAATGTAATGAGAAGACACTCTTCAATTATGACCAACATTAAGTCAGAAGCAATTGTAATTAGCACAAGCAATTCCGTTCAATTCGGTTCACTTAAGCTCAATGACCGGAGAAATTTATAACTCACATAGAGAAGAAATACAAGAACGATGTAGCAGGTGAGCCAAGTGTCTTTCTAGCATCCCCAGTTTTAAAGATCAATCCAAGTACATACAGAATATCCCCGTTTTATGAACAGTAAGATTTACTTCATAAAGATATTAAATATTGATGGTGGTATGAACAATTTTGCTTTCATAGTCACTATAAAATGTTACGTTTCCCTGGCAGACACGGCCGAAGAAAGATGGTTTAAATGGAATGGTCTTGCTGCTATTAGCACTCGCTAGGCGAGAAGGATATACTGTGATCACTGGTCATAATAATACATCAGTTCTATATATTCACACAATTCTTGCGAACTCACATAAAATTCATTATGTTAATGTTCTCTCCATACCTTTGAAGTTGTTTATACGACATGGCTGTTCATTAATAACATTCTTCTCCATCTCCAGTTGCAGTCGAAACTTACCTGAAAAATAAAACATAAATCATTGAACGTTAAAGAAGTTGTTTATCACAAATAACAAGGATCAATTAAATTATTTTAACGTTTTACTAGTCAAACATTTTTTGATATAAAATTAATTTTAAATCTGTCAAAGGAACAACAGCCAAAACAAAGGAGGTGAGAAATGGTATTAGCGAAGAACTGAATTCTTGAATTTATCCAGTACGTGAAACACAGCAGTCTTACAAATAGATGTCCAACTTCTACCTTCTATTTGGTAAAGTCTATTTTTCTAATCCCATTTAGCTGCCATATTAGTTTCATTCTACGAGATTATGTATACTGGTATTCCTAATTTCACTCGCTAGACAAGTCAATTAATTAAAAGTGCTCATGTCCAAGGCAGGGCTCGAACCAGAGATTTCAGCACCTAAATACAAACACGCTGTCCTCTACGTTTCCAGGGATTGGTCAGGTGATGGGTAATCCACTGCAAAAGACCCACTTAAAAGAGCATCACGAAGTTATAGTTCACTTGAAAATCTATATGTGCTCTGCTTGATTTATCCAACTCAGAAAAAATACCGATTTAGAATCTTATGAACAAATCAGTTACATGCGACTAAATCTCTAAACACGATTATATATGTTTGGTTTCTATTTCAGATACTGACTGAAGCCAGAAGATGAGTTTGGACAGTTATTTAAGTAACACAGCTTGTTTTTTTCGTGATGCGTGATACGTGTATAAGATACTTCCAAATAAACGTCCTGCTTAGCTTGGTTAATGTGCTATTGTTGTAAAACCTGGAAATTGAATCCTGATATTGGCAACTTCAAAGCCGCTGTGACCTACTAAATATTTTCCTACCATACATATTTCCACCTACTTTTAACCACTCATTAAGAGAATAATGCATACTCAAATCTTGTCAGCAACATGAGCTTCTTAATTGCTTCTTCTTCTCAGTATAGTAAAAGTATTCAAGGAATATACGTTACACAAAAAGGAAAAACACAGGTGGTTGAAAATGAGCTCTTAATGATGAAAAAAAAGTCAGGGCCGAATGGATACAGACAATAGCATGAGTCACTTTATTTTTACTGTCTGCGGCGGAAGAGATAATTACATGAAAATAGTTATAAGCCCAGTGGAAAAAATGAATATATAATAATTTCAGAAGACAGATATAGGCAGAAATAAACATCCTACAGAAAGGATGCAGAATGAACGAGGCTTAAGATATGTGCAAATATTGTTGACAGTACACCTGCAGTCGACATGAAATTGTGTCAAGCTCGAATTTAAGAAAATACTATGATTCAAAAAACCGCACATAAAACCAGCAACGTAGTCGAATTTACTCGTCAATCCGAACGGGTCCACGTGTTGATCTGCCTGTCGATGGTGAACAGTTATTGTAGAAATTGTGCTTACAATAGTCGGAAGTGAATACAATGTTAATTTTTTTAATTATAGCTTCAAGCCTCTACAACATCGAGGTCATTAGAGGCGGAAAAGGACTGGTGATAAGGATCTAAAGGGAATTCGTCCTTGGTCTTTTGAAATAATCATCCTAGCATTCACTGGAGTGACTTCGGGAAACCATTAAAAACAGAAATCTGGATGGCTAGTAGAGGATTCGAACCCGCATCCTCCCGAATGTGAGACCAGAGTATTACCACTCACCCACCGCGCTTATTTGTAACGAAATAGTAATTTCAGGAATTCTCTAACTCTCAGTTAAAGTAAGATTGATTTATTGTGTGCTGAATATAAATAAGCAAACTAGTGTTATCGCGTTGAAATAAATAAGTAGATATTTTCGTAGTATAAAAGAAAAGAATATTTCTATTTTGAATGGCCTCTGTGTCGAATATAGGTATCCAAATTCTTGCGTGTTCCTCACTTAAATCGATAGGATCTCTAATTGATGCTCCTCAATAAAAAATGAGATTAAAACATAGACTGAACGAACCTTGAGTGCGGTTCACAGCAGTTAGTCTTTTATAAGCTATGATCCGGAACTTTGAACCTGAAATCGATATGCAGTGCTGGTCTTCGGTACATATTATGTCATATTTAGTAACCTGTAGTTACGTACGTTATGTCATAGGCAGATACTGAAGTTCATCACTTGCTAAGTAGTTCGTGTGAAGCCGGCAGATAGTGAAGAAGAATGTTATTACAATATCTGTTTCGATTTTTAAAACTTTTATTTAATTTTGTTTGTTTTTGTTGTTGTTTCCTTCCTGTTTTTTTTATTATTATTATTTATTTCGTTTACGAAGGAACTTAGAGAAAAGTTGCTTCTGTAAATCCCCCGAAAATCCCAGCGGCCACCCATAGGACGCCATCTGTTTCGGGAATTGTTTCCAGTTGGGCCACGCTCGCTCTGTCTAGTTCCCTCGCGTTTTTCATTAATCAACTTTTGTTACTTTCTGTTCGTATTTTAGGATTATGGAAAGGGTATCAAATACAGGCGTATGTCAAATTCACGAACCTATGTATCTATTGTTTGCACTAATAATTTACCAACTACTGTTACACAGAATGAAACAAATATATCTACATTATGTAGAAAATGACTTTATAATTCATAGTTACTAAGTAGTGTGGTTAGAGACCTCGAAAAAAAAAATTAACGTGTTGATAATTGGTGCGCACACCTCAACGGATTACGTACCAATCACAGTTCCAATGACATCGAAGTTAACATGATGTGTGGTCCAATGGTAGGAAACTCAGATAGTACAGAAGTTTCGTGCTTCTCTCCAAATCGCAAAACTGGGTCAGGTTATAAATTGGACACTGAGAAACCTGAAACACCAAGGCTAATCTAAGAACTGAACAGAAGCTTATAGGCCAAATAAATACTTGAGTGCACTAATGATATCTTTAATCGATGCTGCTTCGAGCGATAAATTTGGAAATTGGGCTATTTTCGAAATTACACTTTTATTCTGACTGGCCAAAAGTTACCTAACTATGGTACTCGGAAGAAAAGTCATTCCCAGTAGCCGTATAAATAATAATAAAAATGTTGTAGTCGAAAATTTCGAAATAAAATTACTAAAATTATCACGCCTTGAATATTGATTGACTGTTACGTTAGTTCCAGTTTTCAATAAAGCAGTCTTAAAACACCTCCAATCATTACCACCAAATGCATGCACCCAATGATCATCTACATTTAGAAATACAGTAGAGTCTCGCTAATCCGAACTAATTGGGACCGGGCCTTGTTCGGATTACCGATTTGTTCGGATTAGCCGGAGTTACAGTGACTAATTTCTACAATGAAGTATACCAAACATATAAGTAGGTACAGCATGGTAACAATTGGGAACAACTGGGTGAACAATGGCTCACTCTCACTCCCTCCCTTTATTGTTGAGATGTTTGAAGTGTTCGAGGTCAGTGCACTCTCAGACTGCTCGCGAACTGCTGAGTTAATCTTAGCAATCGATCGCTAACACACTTACAAAATTCGTGTACACTAGCGTGTTATCGCCATGAGTAAACGGAAACATACGACGTTAACGCTCAAAGAAAAACTGGATGCTTTGAAGCGATTGGACAGTGGTGAGAATGTATCTAAGCTGGTGACGGAACTAGGTGTTGGTAAGGCAACCATTTGTGATTGGAAGAAGAACCGAGTGAAGCTTGAACAGTGCTGCGCAACGTCTTCGGGAAAAACACTCGAGATTCGGCAGACTCTGAAACAGTCCCAGTACGATAAAGTGGATGAAGCTCTTTTCTTTTAGTTTACACAGGAAAGAGAAAGGGGAACTCCTCTGAGTGGACCAATGGTTCATGAAAAGGCTGTTTACCTAACAAATTAATGAATGGTGATTAGTCTTTTAATGCGAGTACGGGTTGGTTGGACAGATTTAAAAAACGTCATGGGATTCGTCAGCTAACAATTACTGGAGAGAAGCTTTCTTCTGACCATGATGCAGCGAAGGAATACGTGCATGAATTTAATAAACTGATAAGAGAGGGAAATTATTCTCCCCAACAAATTTATAATGCTGACGAGACAGGCCTTAATTTTAGGGCATTGCCAACAAAAAGCCTGGCATCAAAAGCAGAAGTCCAAGCTCCTAGCTTTAAAATGAGCAAAGATCGTGTGACTTTACTAGTGTGCAGCAACGCTGCTGGTAATCACAAGCTTCCTTTAATGATGATCGGCAAATCTGTTAGCCCCAGAGCTTTCAAAAACTGCAACATGAAATCCCTACCTGTATACTATCGCAACCAGAAAAAAGCATGGATGGATGGTAAGCTGTTCAAAGAATGGTTTCACGACCAGTTTGTTCCCTCTGTCCGGCGGTTTTCCAAGGAAAATAATTTGCCTCCCCGTGCTATCCTTTTGATTGATAACGCACCATCTCACCCCAGCACTGAGGAATTATGTGATGGAGAAATCGTGGCGACGTTTTTGCCGCCACTTCTACAGCCGATGGACCGGGGCGTACTACAAACATTAAAACTGATTTACAGAAAACAATTCTTATGAATGCTGATCCAAGATGATAACATTCCTTTAGTTAAAAAAAAAAAAAACAAATCTGAAGGATGTTGTTTATTGGGCTGCTGAGGCATGGCAGAAAATTTCAGAAAACACTTTGAGAAAATCTTGGAGAAAACTATGGACATCTTTTGAATTTCAGGACATACCAGCTGAAAATGAAGAGGAGAGTTTCCTAAAAATGGTACAGACAATCCCTGGATGTGAAAAAGCCTGTGAAGCAGAAGTAGATGAATGGATGGCAGTGGATGATTCAATACTGGAGCACCTTACTGACGTTGATTTAGTGGCTGCTGTGACTCAAGACCAGGTAGAAGTGGAATGTTACGACGAAAGTGACAATGAGACGGAATGTGACAAAGGAGAGTTGGTGTCACACATTGACGCGGCAGAAGCCTTTGATCTCGCGCTACACTATATGCAGCAACAGACCACTGCTACACCAGCTGATTTAATGTTTATCAGACGATGGCGCAACTTTGCGTCATATAACAGACTGTCTTCATTACGCCAAAAAACAATTACTGAGTTTCTGTGCTCTAAAAAGTAGGGATGAAATGTGTGTTTCTAACCGTTGTAACTACTATCGTAAGTTTGACAGTTTTTCTTTCAGTGTTACGCTCTTTTTAAATTTAATCTTTTCTAGCTAATTTTTCTGTATAAATTAAAATTGTGTACATGTACAGTAGTTAACCACACAATTATATAGCGTATGAACTGTATTTTCAGGGTGTTTTAATTCTTTTACCATTTTTTATATTAAGACTATGTAATGCTTTGCCATGTTCGGATTAACCGGACGTTCGGATTACCGGGGTTTGGATTAGCGGGACTCTACTGTATTCACTTCTCTTAGGCATCTTAGTCAGCAAATTCATAACCAAACAAAAGTCAGGAGAAAAGAGCCAAAATACCAGAAAATAGAACTATTCCAAAGTTACCATGGGAAAGACCTTAAGATAAATCCTACAGAGCAACTAGGCAGACAATTCCAATTATTGTTCGATAACAATCGTTTACAGCACTTTTTCTTTATTTACTTAGGTTTAACACTTAGTACAATAATAAACAATTTATCACAGTTTTATTGTGATATTTACAATTGTTATTGTATGCTAGATCGATAAATATGGTAATTTTTCAACCAACCATACAGGTAGGTTACTTACATAAGAATCAAGTTATCACAGCCGAGAATTTGATGTAGTAACATAACAGAAATATAAGGTACGAATTTAGTTTCTCATAACTGTTTCTTTATAAATAAATGTTTCGCTGCTTGTAACTTTAATTTCATACCACATTTTCCTGAAATACATATTCGTTGAAGTGTAAAAATTGTTGGAATATTTCCGAAAATTGTGTGGGATCCCCTACTGACAGGCGAAGTGTAGAAATATGACGTGACTTGACTCAACAAATCGTCGAAAGTCCACTTACGGAACATTCAAACTTACTACTTCTTGGCGGTGCAGGACGAAATTACCATGCGTCTGGCACCAACTACCATTCCAAGCTCAAAATCTGTGTGTTCATAATTACTTCAGAAAACCTTTCACACGACTCATGAGAGTACAAATGAAAGCCCTTACACTGCACGTGTTTTCTGCATTACTCCCTCTAGCTGGATATTTGCATCTTGATATCTGATGTTTTTTTTTGGCTCTTCAATGTATTTTAAAGCATATGTATGCTTTATAACATTTCAACAACGATTTAAAAAGTTATATTGCGACATTGTGACAGTGTTTTGATTTGCAGAGCATTCCGGCTCTGTCGTGGCTTACCACAAGTAACTATGTCACACTGTCTTTTACTTTTTTTTTTTTTTTTTTTTTTTTTTTTAACAGTTTAACGTCCCTTTTTAACGACGTGGTCTTCAGAGACGGGAAAGGATGGGGGCAAGGAATGGGAAGGAATTCGGCCATGGCCTTTTGAAGGAAGCATCCCGGCATTCACCTGGAGTGATTTGGGGAAACCATGGAAAACCCAAATCTGGATGCCCGGACGGGGATTCGAACCACCGTCCTCCCGAATGCGAGGCCAGAACGCTATCCGTTACACCACCACGCTCGGTGGTCTTTTACTCAAAACCTGATATTTCCTAAATCGTTTTTGCAGTATTATTTTTAGAACTGTTACAGAACTTGGTATGTTTTATGGCTTTATTTTGGCAGCTTCCACTTTAAGTCAAGAAATGTGAGGTGGCACAGTGGCTGATGCCCTTACTGGGTGCCAGTCATCTCTCGTCACACGAGGTCAGCAGCTTGGCGTATCACGTGTCACAAGACGAATGGCGGCTTTCTTATAAGGCTGCAATTCCGAGCCTCAGCCTCTCCCCTAATAAGACAAGTCTGAAAACAACCACAAACTTTCCCTCGGAATTAAAGAAGCACAGTTAAATGTTGCAGACAGAATGGCAAGAACAAAATAAAATGAAAGGATTTTGTACTATAAGTGAACAGAAACAAATGAAATGTCATGAATGCTACACAGTAGTAATTGTAGGACAAATATAATAATTGGAAACGACTCCATTACTTTTCTTACTTCGAATAGAAAAATACACAAGATTGACATCATGAGAATGATTCCCGTGACAGAACAGCAGTAGCAAATACACCCTTCTTCCAAAAAAGAAAAGAAAAATTAATAATAATAATTCACATCAAGAAAAGAAATAATGCTCACAACCAATTATGAAAATTTTATATATGGAACATAGCACTTCATTGAATGAAACGAAGACATTTACTTATTTAAATGTAGACTATATTTAGCCTTGCAAGATAAGAGTTACTAAGCCATCTGTAACATTGTACAAATCACACAATTCAACCCATTTTGAAAATCAGGAAATATCTAAATTAATAAAATAACTAAGTAATTTGTAACTAATATCGGTGTGTGACCAGAGGAAGAATAATTTAGGAATGGAAAAAGTTGAGGCGTAATGATACATCTGAAAGGTGTGTGTAAAATATGTGTTAGTACAGGAACTTCCTCAGTAGTTCATTCTCAGTGCGATGTTAATACACAACGAAGTATCAGAAATAAAAAAGGTATTGACTAGTGTTTTGGGGATGTGGTAGAAACTTAGAAAGAAGAAACAGAGAAGCATTTGAAATAATATGCTGTAGAAGGTTGTTAAGAATTAAGAGTAAAGATAAAGTATCACTGATGTTTCTGTAAACGATGTGTAAAGAAAGTAGTAGTCTGCAGAATCTTATTAAAATTAGTAACGGGAAGATGGACCTTACTTTGAGACGTGTGGGATTTGTTAATTTTCGTAATGGAGGACACGGCTAAAGCTAAGTACGATAGAGTAAGAAAAATACACGAGCATTCGAAGATCCTTGACGATGTGGTGGCAAGTGATTAGCGCTATATACGAAAAGTTAGTTTAAAATAATAATTTTCAACGCTGTATCGTGATGAGATGGTTTCTGTGTCCTGACGAACGACATAGGATGTCACTACTTGCAGTTTAGTTAAAGCACGTCCATTAGATGCTGCTTGATGCGCGAGCATACAGCCAGACAGGCGTGGAAACAGGCAGACAGACAAATATTCCGAATTTTAAAGTTTCGGCATTTCTGTCATTAGTATTTTACAAAGAAATTACAACGCGTATGTTTAAGATAAATTTAATGTACGGTACATACACAAATTTTCTACCATTTTATTATATAGCACTAGGCGACCCATTGCGAATATTTCGCACAGCATCGTGACCGAATGATAAAAATTGTGTCGAAATAAGTAAATGCAAATATATATTAATAAAAATATTTCTACTTCTTGGTGCATATTTCTTCTTAACGTGGCGCGCAGTTACTGCAGCTGCACTGCTCTGAGCTCAGGTTATTAATTAGCAAACACTACAGATGCATCGGCCGCATCCTGCTGGGATCCTCGACTTTCTCTTTTGATAGACGGCGGCAGATGATAGTTTTTTTTTTTTTTTTGACGCTTCGTCATTTTCGAGGTCAATAGAAGCGCAAGCGCTAGTAACGTGAAGGAATTTGAGCATGGCATATTTGCTTAAAGTAATTTTTGGTAAACATGGATAAGCGAAATCGATATGACAGGGCGAAAATTTGAACCAGTGAAATTTTTTTTTTCCTTATGCTTTACGGCTCGTCGACGGCTTAGGTCATTAGAGGCGAGATGGGACTGGCGACAAGGAATGGGAAGGAATTTGGCCATGGCCTTTTTGAAGGAAGCATCCCGGTATTCGCCTGGAGTGATTTGGGGAAATCATGGAAAACACAAATCTGGATCCCCGGACGGGTATTCGAGCCCGCGTCCTCCCTAATGCGCAACATTCGAATTGCCTGGCTCGACTGTTACTGCTCATTCAAACGCTGCGGTTGCTTGTAGTTGTAGGGATTTTTTTTTTTTTTTTTTTTTTGGCCTCTGTTCAGATTAGTTTCTTCGATAATTTAATCCTTCAGCTAAATTTTTGTACACAAACCGAAATCCTGTTGGAAATCTTAAATCATTTGTAAACCCTCACTTAACGATAAATTTCGCATATTTCTGTTGCTGAATATCGAGTAGAAAGTTTGAAGTTGCATGTTGTTTAATGATTTACCTGATCCATCGACGGACAGAAAGTCGCATGATTATATGAATATAGCTGTCGTTGCAAGAAAACTGGGAATTCCTTCATTTTTAAATAATTACATAGCATTATAGTTTAGGCTGGGCTATTAGTGTGAATAGTTATTTTCAAAGCCATTTGTCGTCTTTCATGAAATTATTGAAGTTTCTGTGTGAATTAGTTCAGAGCATGCATCATGAAGAAGAATATCTTGTTTTTAGAGGAGTTGTTGAGACGTCTGATTTTTACAGCTGGTCTTTAGTTCTCTATGCATATTTTTTCTGGTGTGGTTGTGTTACAATTAGGCGTTTCCCGTTTACATGAATTAATGCTTATCTGAGTATTCTCCAATTAATTAAATTACACCATTTGGGAAGAAATATATTAGCTGCGTTCCAAAATCATAATCAAACACCAAATTTCAAACTTTGAAGGAAAGTCATGCGTACCAAGAAATATCATGCTATTTTTTTGCGTATACGTAACTAACGAATCATTTAGTTAAGTATAACTGGTTCTTCTCACAGGTAATATACCATAAAAATTGCCAGCATCCGCATTGCACAACAGCAACCGACTGCAACGTCACCGAATAAAAAGGCAACAAAATAAATGTGAACTATATGTAAAAACTACATGCATATGTCAGTAGAAGGCGTTCTTGAGCTCCAATTATACTTTCCAACAAATTCTATCCCTTTTTATGTCCAGACACTTACGCTTATGCGAAGCAGCTTAATTAAAGTTTCTGCAATTACTTTTTTCACCGTTATGCACGCTTTTGTCTCCTATAAGCGGCAGTTTTATTTTTGCCATGTATTGTTTTGACTAACTTTTCCACCGATGCTTAATGACTGGTGGCCCGAATGATTTTCTCATTACTTCATTTGACATTTAGATCAAATCTACCCCGTCAATTGGGAGATATTTGTATGTAATAGCTCAGGGAGGGTGATAAAACACAACAAAGGGAGCACCGAATTTTTATCTCCGTGTTTTGTCACCGGACACACTAGTCTAGATTCCTGAAAAACTTTTATTCAATGTCCCTACAAAATATTTATTTCATATTGAAGAGATTATTTTTTATTCTCGTCTGAGTTTCCGCTCTTGTGATTTTTCTACTTTACAGATACATTCAAATCATTTTTAGTTAATATTGATTATACTTCGTTATTGAAGTCTCTTTTGTTTTTGTTTTCTCCATTCTTCTCTTAAATTTTCTCTCTCTCTTATGTAGAACTTTTTTTTTTTAAAATGTTTTTCTCGTTAGAAATAGCTCTAAACTATTTAATAAACACTGAACAACTTATCAACAGCAATATCATCCAACTGTTCACGAAAGGAAACAAAAACACCTTGCGAGGCTTTCTTAGGTACGTAGAATATTACTAATTTCTTCGCGAGATGGTGCAATATAAATTCTCATTACTAAAACCATATTTCTTTATTTGCTGTGTATATCCCTTCCAGGACAGTAATTAATCTCGATTCAGTTAAGTCTTTCCACTTTAAGACCTCGTCGTTGGACCACGCCCAGCCCTTCTTTCACAGCGGACAAATTAGTGGCAGGCAGCTAAACGAGAGTTGGCGGGTTTCAGTTTCTCTCTTGACGTAAAACGCTCAACTCACTTCGATCTAAACGCCAGCCGTAGCAAATGTCACTCGTTCTGATCATTACTCACAGGCTAGCCGAATGGTGGGCTTCGGCTTACTCAGCAGTAGAGGGGGAGAGAGACTATGAAGAAACGGCCCTAACGTTTTTATTGGATTCGATAACGACATTGCGCTCTGGCTCTGTTTTTTTGTGCAACCTAATTAAAATAATCTTTGCAAGTATAATTTCTCAAGCAGTGTGATTAATTTTATCCGTTTCTACACTTTCAATTTTGAACATGTATTTACTTATCTGCATCCATTGTCAATTAACTTAAGAAGTAACACATTTGTCGAGTAAACATAATAATTCCTGATTTTACTAAATTAAAGAAGTTTAGCACAATATCCACAGTTTTACTTGCATAACTCCTTGACACTGGAATAAATATTTAGCTAGCACAAACCATTTTAGTTGCTACAGAAGTAATGTAAACGAAGTGTAGAAAGTGTTTACGGACGTTTTGAATGTTATTTGTACTGTACCCCTTTATTTCCTAAATTTTTATTTAACAGTAGGGCAGTCAGAATTACCGAAAAACTGAAATCGGCTATAAGTTACAGCTATAAGTTTGGTAAGTAAGTGGTTAAATGCTGGTTTGGCCGCCGCTATGGATATCCAAATACCGTTAGTTCATCGATTCCAGAAAGAATTTCATGTTTATGTCGGGATGGTTCCTTCAAAATTCATTAGTATAATTCCTTCCTAGTTTTCGTGTTATTCCTCTCTCAGCTGTAACAACCTCGATTTCAATGACACGCAAAATCATAAAAAATAGACGCCATACATACTTTGATGAGGTTTACTTTGACTTTGATTTCCAGTTCTAGGACTTCTCCGGGAGGACGTGGGTTCCATTTAATGTCCGGGTATCCAGATTTGGGTTTTCCATGGTTTTCCCAAATCACTCCAGGCGAATGCCTGGATGCTTCCTTTAAAAGGCCATCATCGAATTCCTTCCCGTTCCTTGCCTCCAGTCCTGTACCGCCTCTAATGACGTCGACGTCTACAAGGCCTAAAGCATAAGCCAAAAAAAAAAAAATCTTCTTTTCAACGTGTCATAAATCTCACACTCTGATGCCTTAATCTTGTTTAAATATAGGTCAAATATACTGGCAGTTAATGGAGAACTACCATACATTAGACGAGTCCTTCATATTTAACAGTTTACTTCTAGTGTGTAACGGTTTTACGTAACTACTATACTTGATAGTCAAGTATTTAGTCTGTATTTATTACTAAAGGAAATGTCGCAAATAAAACACACTAGTTACTCCAATGCCATTCGGTCAACAGAAAACTTTATTGAATTAAACAATCTGAACTAAGTTGTGTTAATATATTTCTTCAATGATAATACAAAGCACATCTTCAGTTTCACATCAGAAAATAGGTGGGAGAGGTTAGCAGCAACACAGGAAGAGATTGGTACAAAGAACCGTAAATAGGATTCGACATCAGGAATAAATTAACGTAGGCAGCTAATGATTTGTTTACAATCGATCCAATTACACAAATTCTCTGTAGAAATTTTTTTCTTAATTACGTTTGAACGTTCTTGAATCATAAAATGTGAAGTGTATGATGTACAAATAAGCTAAAACCTGGTGGTATGGAGCGTACCAGAAGGCACTGGATATTTATATCAGTTACTTGTTCACACACTCCCTTAGTATTTTTCAACAGTTGTAATGGATTAATTGAAGCGCAGTTAGACCGTAGAAAGCATGAATTATCTTTATATGAAATTATTTTTTCTTTTTTGTAAATTCATCTTATATACAAATTAAAGAATGTTTTAAAAAGTTTTTCATTATAGGTTTGTTTTGGAAGGAAAATGGATTCTAGTAGACAAGGAATTGGATATATATATATATATATCCTGAAATTAAAAACTAATATGACAGTTCTTTGATTAATACTCAACATAAATCACAATTCATATATTTATTTTCTTGTATGGGAAATTTGTTTATTATTACTCTAAAACAGTTTCTATAGAACACTGTAATGTGTGTAAATGAAAATATCATCTCTTAACAAATGTTATATTTATTCCTACGCGATAAGGCTCGTTTCGCCCTTACGGAGTGGGGTATCGTCAGTTACTGTAAATGTACAAGTGTGGAACACAGCACTTTATGGTACCGAAGCCTGGAGTTCCAGAAAGATGAACATTTGAAGCATTTGACATGTGGTGCTATAGAAGGACCTGATGCTGAAAATTAAGTTGATAGATAAAGTACGAAATAAACGAATTAGGTAAATGATTGGTGAGAAAAGAAGTTTATGGAAGAGGCTTACAGAAAGAAGACACAGGAGGGTAGGTCATATTTTGAGACATGCAGGATTGGTTAATTTGTTAATGGAGGGAACTGTCGAAGTTAAGAACTGGAGAGGCAGATAGAGATTATGAAGAAGATAATTGAGGCATTGAGTGTAAAGGATATGCTGAAATGAAGAGGTTAGCGCAAGATGGAAAGGGATGGATGATTGCATCAAACCAGTCAAAAGACTGATGACAGTAAAGAAGACCATAATCTAATAACTCTTTAATATTGATCGAATACTGTACAGCAAATGGCAATGCAGTTTAAAAGGGTACATTTTTTCAAATAAATGCGTTTGTTATTTCATTTATAAAAAGGTAATTTTAATATGGACACGATGTCACCCGCAATAAAAAGGATGACAAACTCTCTGCAAGCGGGTACTTTGCGGCGATGTTTACTCTAAGGACTCCAGCTGTTAATTTTTGGCTAAGTTGAATGATCCATCTGGATGAAAAAAATATATTATTTATTAGAATGCAACTGCCGTGATGACGAATGGACAAGTTTTTCGTTTTTTGAATAAAATGTCTTGCGTATGACGAAATCGTCCGGCGAAGAGTATACACAAACATGTAACTAATTTGTGGTGATGTTCGTAGATGTTGCCTCAAATGTAGGCCATGGCTGCACTTAAAGACGGGAAGAGAGGATCCTGTCTGCGGGTGGTGTCTCCTTTGGGACAATCACGCTGAAAGGAAAAGTCAACGATACGACCAAATGGCCAGGGGAACCTTCGACGTGCCTGGAGAACGTACCAACTTCTCCAGGCAGACACAGCAGGAGATTCTGATCTGCAACAAATGTGTAACAAATATCTGGTCCGTGGCAGTAAGAGACCATAGGAAACGGGTTTTTTGTCTGTAATATTGCTATAAGCATGAGCGCATTTGAGCAATGAAAACAGCATTACATAATATATTCTTAACGATCGGAAAAAAATTATTGCAACCAAGAACAAGTTTCAAGTTTAATTTTAATAATACCTATATAAATCAATCTCAAACATCAATATATTAAGCACTTTATAGAGGTTCATAGAGCGACTAAGTATCTAGTATATCGAATTGTGCGTTATTGAAAAATTACATCGTGAATATTAGCTTCAACGGATGATGAACGATTCTTTTTTTTTTCTCCTGTTAATTGTGGAAGTACTTATAACCGGATTAAATCATCAGAATTTAAGAATAAGATCTAACATCTTCATAATTAAGCTTTTTACCGAGGTAGTAGCTAATTCAGCGTCTATTACCGTTAGAAAATTAGCTCACTGCAAGATTGATTTCTCAAAGCAAAGTCTATAGTATGCACAAAATTCGGAGTTATGTGGTTAGTTACCGTGTTCTAGTTGTCTGTCAATCAAACTGCACGGAAAAATCCCGATTTAAAATCTAATATTTAACCCTAAGATCAATCAAACTTGGTTTTCCGACGCTATAATAGCAGTTTTAGCAGCGTATTTCTCAACGCTGTGTGCTTTATAAAACAATACTCGTAAACAGGCGTGGAAATCAGATATCGGTTTGATGGAGGATTATTTAATGCAGCTATACTCCACTCATTGAGATTGAAACTTTTTACAAAAAAACACCAGACAGTGCAACAACCCGGCAGTCCAACGACAGACATACAAGACCGCTCAGTCTCCTAGCAAACTGACATCAAACAGCAAGACACACCGACAGTTAAGAATTGTAACACCTTCCTGACGTTGGAGGCAATGTCCACGGATAAATACTCCACCTCCCACCTGCCTATAACCTAAGGCAGTGAAGGTGCCATGTGTGTGTGTGTGTGTGTGTGTAACTGCCCTCACACAGATAACAAAAATGCATTACGCAGATGACAACGCATCTCCAGCACATGTTCCTCAGCAGATTCAACAATCCGTTACCCACTTCAAGAATGGATATGATCGAATTTGCCTGACCGTCAACACTCGAAAAACTAAAGAGTTAGCGCAACCTGCAACTGGAGCTGCAGTTTCAGAAAGGACACAAATGTAAAGCGTTGAAGCTCACATCTTCAGTCACCTACTCAGATGGGCTGGACATGTTCAGCGAATGAGTAATAGCAGACTCCCTCGCCAATTTTTATACGGTGAGCTCGGTACTGGCAAAAGATCTCGTGGTACCTCTATGATGCGTTATATTTCACCTCACGTAATTAAAGGATGCCCCCTTAGAAGAAGGAGCGACTTGAGCAGAATATTTCTTTTGTTAGTTAATGTTGGTTACCAGAAGTTATTATTCTAAATAGCAATTTCATTGATGCAGTAAAGTGCTTTGAATGTACACTCCTGGAAATTGAAATAAGAACACATTGACGCCGGTGTGTAAGACCCACCATACTTGCTCCGGACACTACGAGAGGGCTGTACAAGCAATGATTTAACGCACGGCACAGCGGACACACCAGGAACAGCAGTGTTGGCCGTCGAAGGGCGCTAGCTGCGTAGCGGTTGGGCACCGCCGCAGTCAGTGTCAGCCAGTTTGCCGTGGCATACGGAGCTCCATCTCAGTCTTTAACACTGGTAGCATGCCGCGACAGCGTGTACGTGAACCGTATGTGCAGTTGACGGACTTTGAGCGAGGGCGTATAGTGGGCATGCGGGAGGCCGGGTGGACTTACCGCCGAATTGCTAAACATGTGGGGCGCGAGGTCTCCGCAGTACATCGATGTTGTCGCCAGTGGTCGACGGAAGGTACACGTGCCCGTCGACCTGGGTCCGGACAGCAGCGACGCACGGACCCACGCCAAGACCGTCGCATCCTACGCAGTGCCGTAGGGGACCGCACCGCCACTTCCCGGCAAATTAGGGACAGTGTTGCTCCTGGGGTATCAGAGAGGAGCATTCGCAACCGTCTCCATGAAGCTGGGCTACGGTCCCGCGCACCGTTAGGTCGTCTTCCGCTCACACCCCAACATCGTGCAGCCCGCCTCTAGTGGTGTCGCGACAGGCGTGTATGGAGGGACGAATGGAGACGTGTCGTCTTCAGTGATGAGAGTCGCTTCTGCCTTGGTGCCAATGATGGTCGTATGCGTGTTTGGCGCAGTGCAGGTGAGCGCTACAATCAGGACTGCATACGACCGAGGCACACAGGGCCAACACCCGGCATCATGGTGTGGGGAGCGATCTCCTACACTGGCCGTACACCTCTGGTGATCGTCGAGGGGACACTGAACAGTGCACGGTACATTCAAACCGTCATCGAACCCATCGTTCTACCATTCCTAGACCGGCAAGGGAACATGCTGTTCCAACAGGACAATGCACGTCCACATGTATCCCGTGTCACCCAACGTGCTCTAGAAGGTATAAGTCAACTACCCTGGCCAGCGAGATCTCCGGATCTGTCCCCCATTGAGCATGTTTGGGACTGGCTGAAACGTCGTCTCACGCGGTCTGCACGTCCAGCACCAACGCTGGTCCAGCTGAGGCGCCAGGTGGAAATGGCTTGGCATGCCGTTCCACAGGACTACATCCAGCACCTCTACGATCGTCTCCATGGGAGAATTGCAGCCTGCATTGCTGCGAAAGGAGGATATACACGGTACTAGTGCCGACATTGTGCATGCTCTGTTGCCTGTGTCTATGTGCCTATGGTTCTGTCTGTGTGATCATGTGTTGTATCTGACCCCAGGAATGTGTATATAAAGTTTCCCATTCCTGGGACAATGAATTCACGGTGTTCTTATTTCAATTTCCAGGAGTGTAGTTATTAGGAATTGTGTAGTGAATCGTCTTCTAAGGATCAGTACTTAATCACTACCAACATTCATAAATATTTCCTATACCATCATGATATCGTGAAAAGTTAACATATCGCTGTTATTGACTTTGTTAAACCACGCCATGGAAGACTGTGTAGAGAATTACTAGCCCATAACAGTAAGTTTATAACAGTGATGTGTAACTAGCCACAGTTTTAACTTCGATGATTTAAGATCTGTTTATTTTAATACCTAACTGTGTTATATTACGTTGTCTCTCTACCTGCAATCTTCAAACAACTATTCCGGTTACGAGGAATAGGGGAAAAACAAAAAATACGTGGCGTATCCCTTTAGTAGAGATCGTTGCTATGCAACAATGGTTTCCGACGCGCACCATCGGTTGCCTGGTTCAAACCCAGGTGGAGGATTATATTTTCCATCATCTGGGAGTTGACGATGCGGTAGTAGTGGTGATGATGCACGATTCTTAATCACCAGGCTGTTTACAACAGCCGTAGATTAAATCGCAAACCTCTACGCGAAATATATGTAGTGGACGCATTGAGTTGGTGATCCGTCTATCGGATAGTGACGTCAAACCCGGCAGCCGTCTAAATATATTTGCGCCGGCACTTCGTTTCACCCTGTCTCTTCTTCCATTTCTCAAGCACAACACAAACAACACTCTACACCGAACATACACATATCACAGTTATCCACACAAATAATGACACTTATGAGAACAAACAATTTCAAACGGGGAAAGACAACAGGAAGCCATCGAGTTTATTAATACTTTGGGAAGTTATTGAGGAACTATCTTTAATAACTGCCCACGCTACGCCTGGGCCTTGGTAACGGGTGATGTCATTAAACGTTACTTCGTAGTTAATTTCGCTAACCGTGTCAATATTGTCACAACGAAATTTTCTTTAAGATCGCATATTAAACTATTTGCTCCGCAAATCACCACACTTTGCATTTTTCCACTATACCGCTCAACAATGCAGTGTGAGTTTACAACGAAATCGCCTAATACAGCGTTTCTCTACCTTTTTAAACCCGAGGACGAGTAAACTGTCTAAAATAATGCTGCGGAACACTAGCTTACATGGACCTTATTTTTTTACCTATGTAGTCCTATGTAATACTAACGTCTGACATATATTGTACCGTTATAATACATTAAATCTGAAAGCATGTTTTGATTTCCTACAGAAACAAAATTATGAAATTTGAAATGATGTATTAAAATTATATATTTAACAGACTTTTAATATTTAATAACCAAATGAATAATAATGTTACGATAGACTGGTTGCTGCACTATACAACCAGCCTACATGCACAACATAAAATAAGACATTACACTTTTAATTTTTGTTTACTTCACCATTCTTATGTTACCAGGACCCACCACGTACCGCGGTACTTCACACCTATCACAAAACACTTCGAAAACGGCCGTTTACTTAATCCTCAGACGAACTGCGCTCTTTTTAATGCCAACTAGAAATGAGTAGACTATTGTCGAAATAATGCTGTGCTATCCTCACCGTGGAAATGCCAGATTTCTGCCTGGTCATTGAAATATTCATAGCTTTTAAGTATTTGAGTTTTTAGTTTATACTCGCTTATAGCCTTATACAAGACGAACACGGTATCTAAACTATTAATATTCCTGTTGAAACCAAAGTTGTCTTAAAATATTACATTTTTTACTGATTCAGATCTTCCTTTGCTTGTTACAGTTTCACAAACAGTAGTGTATAATTTTAAGATTTTTTTTCTTTATTTCTACTTCGTATTCTTCCTTAGGTTTGAGTTCTTACCGATCAACGCTTTCATTAGAGCCGGTGTGATACTTGGCGAAAAGAACATAATGGATTCTTCATTTGAAGGAATTCTCAGCATTTCCACAGAATAAATTTGCATTAATTTCACATTAACCTTAAAGTTTATTGACCTAGATGAAAGAACCATACGCATAAATGAACGGGGTGGCATCTATTCAATCTTGTAGAGTTTTCTATGATGTATGTACCATCATTGTTGCGCGGCACGGGCGAAAAAGACATTCCTAAACTGCCGAGCTTTCGTTTGACCACCGAGTCTGGAGTGGCTCCGAGGGCACAGTTCGCCCGGGTAGAGGAGACCACGAGTTCTAGCGTGAGTAGAAGGCAGTTTGCACGACACTAGTATGTACCAAAACTCATTATAATACTGTAAATTTTCTAATACTCCCTGAAAAAGCGATTTGTTCATACTTTTGATACTTAATTGCGGTTTTATCGGTGATCAGATTAATAATTTTGCTGTCGTAATTTCTTATTCATAGTAAATTGTTTACCATACTTGAACTGTTTATCAATAAACAGGTAAATAATTATTTTACCTAGAACCCTTTTATTTAATTCTTAATACATTAATATTTTTTTAATTGAAACAAATGTAATCCAATTGCGACTGGAATTAGGATTATCCCATTTCACTTCCAAATTCTAACCCCTGTAATATTCTCAAACTGAGTACTCATATCGCATGTACATTGCTCAGTTCATAAGTTATTTAAACTACGTGCAGGACATTTCTTTACCGAGACGAGTAGTAGACAGTCTTCGAGTGTTCCTAACATTTAGCATGAAATATTAGGCGTGTAGGATGACAATCTTAAAAATAAGTAAGAGAATTTATTATCACTGTAAGTTGCAGCCTGGTTCCAGGTGTGTTAAATTCTATGTCTGAGAGATGCCCAAAAACACAATAAATACATAATTATTCGACTTGGGTTTGAAGACGTAAATGTGTCAGGAAGGCTTATTACACATGGAAGCCAAGGAAGTTCATCAAGTTGTTGCTACTTGTTTACCTACTTGCTACTTGCTATTTAAGGACAGACCTCAGAAGTAAAATAACGCAGGGTTGCAAAACTATCAACATAAACGAAAGCATAGAAAATTAGTATAATGCACCAATTGCGAAATTTCAAACTACTTATGTTTCAAGCAATGTTTATTTTGTCTATGAACAATGAAATTTATGCTGATTTGTCTTAAGAAACAGACCGTACACAACGGCAACGATCAGATCTCTTTAGAGAAACTATCATACTTCTCAGAGTATTAAGTAGAATCTAATGTTATCACCGTCCTACTAATTAAAACTAATTAAAAGTGCTAGCAGTATTACTCGCTGACAGTCGCAGTAGAACGAAATTTCAAGTTATTGAAGTCTGATTAGTAAAATTGTGAATGAAAAAATGATATGAAGAAAGTTTTCACTTACGATATAATTTGAGTTTGTTATTTGTCAGAGAAAAAATGTTAGGAGTCAGCGTACTGTTAATCTGCTGATTATTAGATCATTTCCAGTATCACATAGTCGTATTCTGAAGCTGCTGATTATTAGATCATGTCTAGTATCACCCAATAGTACACTATTATAGCCTAGGCGTCAAACCTTTTCCGAACTTGTTACGTTATGTTCTAATTAAGATTCAATTGTTTTAATTCAATTATACACATTACTTGTTTCTAACACCGCTTGAAACTGGAATTGCTTCTGATAATGCTATGGCTGTTGATAACCCACAGGCATGCAGCAGTATCGTTAATAATGCCTCTCAGTAAACAATATTGGAAGTGGAATTGCCTGGCGATTTTATGAATATATTCTTTTCCTCGCCAATGCGTGAGTGAGCTATGCTCCAAATGGCCCGGGATAAGCCAACGGCACGCAGTGACTCTCCCTGCTATTTTTTGGTGACGATCACAGTGTGAACTTACTAGTGTGTATATAAATTATCATTTCAATCCCATAATTGTATCGCAAACACAGTCTAATATAGTTTGTGCGACCTGAACCCATTACACCGCCTAAAAAAGGCCAATGGTATTGTATTTTTGCAGTTAAGTGAACTGCTTCCGTATATATGAAGATCAGAAAAATATTCTTACTGTACAAAAGTAGAAAGCACAAAACGTTTTTCTTTTGTTTTTGCGTATTTTATTGTGATTACTGTGGGAACTACATCAGTATGGTATTTTTTTATTAAAATCCACGCAGTCTAAGTAATAGAGGACGATTTTTTAACTTATAGAGTTAAAACGTATCTTACACGATAACCCATGAAACAAGCTACCACGAAGTGCAGGTACATAGATGCAGACAAAGAGAAACACATACAAAAACTCTAAAATTTACGTTTTGGTGTCTCTTTTGTCACATTTAAAATGATCTTTTTGAAATAAAATACATGTCCACATTCGATTTTTTTTTAAAAAGTTTACTACAAAAAATGATTTTTCAACACAAGTATAAGAAGAAAATTTGAAGAAGCGAACCCAGTTGCCTCCAAACTACAGTTGATTAGAAGCAATTAATATTCCTTCTAATTACACATTAAAACTTCCTAAAGCTTGTAGCTGATACCTGACCGTGCTCGCTAAAGTTGATTACTCTTAATAATACATGTTCCGCTGCCAATTGTTTGTTAGAGTATTGGAAATATTTTATGATTCACTGAAACATGTTACGAAATAACACAAGGAAACGAATTTAACAGTGAAACATCGGAGTCATAAAATCACGTTAAGGTTTAATTATTATTTCCAATGCGCAAAAAGATCCAAACAGTTAAAAAGTAATGAGCTTTTTCCCTTGCAATGAAACTACAGAAAGCTTACGTTATAAAAACACAATGAACGGTATTCAATAGTAATATCCATTATATACCAGCCACTAACATTTAATATAACTTTCAGACTGTTATTTATGTTTGTGTATACCGAGAGAATTGTTCCAACCTTACTGCTGATGCTCTAATATAAATTCGCATACTTTTCTGCAAAATTGTGCTAATGATTTCTAAAGTGACGTCATACAATACCCTACAGGGATAAAATAATGCAAAACGTGTTTGAAGGAGACTGCAGTCATTTAATTGAATGAAAAGAAATAAAATGGGTTAATACAATATAAAACTTCAGTACGCAACGGCCGCAATGAAATTTTAATATTGGCTTATGCCACCATCTGAACTTTCGGTTTTTCTTTTTTAGTAATCGTGGGATTACAGTAATGGATGATAAAAGACTTCTGGGAACGTGATAAAAGTTCCATTTAGTTAAAATAAAGAAGAAATACAACTCCTTTTTATTACGGATGATCTATAACAAAGATTATTCGTAGAAACGTAGAATAGTACCTAAGAGTTCCGACAACAACAGACAAACGATGCTACTTGAATTTGTTTCTCTGACAAGCAGACATGCCCTTTAGTTCTTCCATGTCCTATACTAAACTTTGTGATCTTTACAACGGGTATTAGTATTTAAACACACAATCGAATATTACCATCTCTAATTCAGAATGTCGAGCAGTGCCTACCAAGATTAAAATAATCTTTCCGCTGGATGAACGAGGGTAAAATTCGACTTTCATTATTAAGCTCTAAATAGAGTCTGTCGAGAACAACGTCTTAACTGTTCCAGATCCTCTTATCCCAATCTCCTTGCCAATTGGCTTACGCTCTCTCTCGAAACGCATTTCACAGTAATGAAACACGCGGTTCTTTCCCTCGCTTTATGCTGCTCTGCCATAACTCTTTCCGTTTGAGGATCCAACACAGCGGAACGATATTCAATCCGAGATAGTTCTAATTCCTGGTAAGTTAATTAAACAAGTCAGTACACTTCTCTTGGCTTGACAAAGAAAAGCAGTATAATGCTAGCTTTCTTATCATCTTCATCGTTTAATAACTTCCCTACAGAATATTCTGCAGTTTAATTAACACTGATACATCTTAACGATAAGATCTAACCGAAAATCTTTGCACCTACCTGTTGGCTTTTGATGGTGAATAGTCGCTCTGATTATATTAAAGATTTATCTAATTACCTTCATTTTCTTTCCACCATTCATATAGTTTAATTATAAAAGAAATAATCCTATGACGATTATTTTGAGAGAAAATTTGGACTTAACTTCAGTTTCTGACAAACATTCGTCTTTCAAAACTGCAGAGTATTTGAGGCTCAAGAAGTTATGGACCACATTATATGTTTTCTAGTTATGGCATAGGCAGTCTTTACCAACATGATGTAGAATAATTTTTTTCTATAAGCATTTTAATTAGAATGCACCATCTTTCCTGTATTTAAATAAGATTTGCCAATTAACTTGTGGTTAAGAAGTCTACTGGGCAAAATTATTTTTCAAATTCTTACAGACACTTCTCTTGCATTAGACAAGTGCGAATTCTTGACAGAGGTCTATAGTAAAAAATATCTACATTTTTTTTTAAGAGTCTAAGACAAAAGCAGAAATCCAAACGGCCTGGGCTTGGTGCCTTTTAGCGTTACATGTAATTTAAAAAAAAAAGAAAAAACTCTTATCAGCAATGAATGCACTACCACTCTCGGTGGTAAAATTTTGAAGTTGTCGATTAAGATTTGTTTTTTGATTATTTCTGCTAACCTTATATTTCGATTAGTAATTTTAAGATATTGCTTGGAACTTTTGTAACTACTTTGCTGTAAGGCGAAAATTTTTGGAAGTATGAAATACGATCAAGTTCCTGCACTGCGGTGGGTGTTAGTGTTTAATTTTCTAGTTAGTGATTGCTGCCAAGACCAACAGACTGCTGTTACTCGCAACACGCTCCTCCTGTAGAGACCGACGAAATAATTTTTAAGTTACTATAAAAATTTTAATACGGGATCCTTTAACCAGCTTGGTAAAACTGAAGGTGTAAGTCAGTGATATAAACATCAATGGGCACAATATTTTCAAACTAAGCTATTAAGGAAAATTGGAACCTAATCTGACGCGAGGTAGCCAATCCTGAAACCTAGATGCTCACAGCATACGAACTTGCTGAGAATTCCACCGCTGATCGGGGGAGCGCGTTCTGCATGGCTAATGACTGAGATACACCACTACTGTAGAGGCACTGGATCTTTACAGGATCGAAAACAAATTTACGGAGAGGATAAGACGCACTTCTGTTTGATCTCAGGAGTAACACATTGTTTCTATGTTCCGAAATGCGATCACTCTAATACCATTTGTCCCATATAAAGTTTTACTATGCCCTTAAAAAAAGAGATCGATGTATGACGTCGTGGAAAGTATGTTTTCTGCGAATAAAGATAGGATTGGGAGTCGTATCAATGCTTCAGTTCTTTCCCAGCACTTCATTCGGAACCCACATAGTTTTATACAACACATTTTTTTTCTCTCTATTTAGGTCATGTAATCTTTGACTTTTCCAAAAAAACTTTGTTGCCAAGATCCGTCACGTCCATTTCTCTCTAACCATCCAAGTGTGCTATCAGATCAGCTTTTCAGCAAATACCTATCTGTGGATAAGAATTTTCCGTGACTATCCCCTTACTATTTATAAGCTTGTTGACCTAAATTAACCATCACTCTCTGTTACGTTATTGCTGTGTATATTGTACAGAAGAGATTTTAAGAACTAGTAGGGCTCTAGGACGCTAGTTATATAATAACGACCAACAATGCAAGTACCACCAATACGTAAATTTTTGCAGAAAATTAACACAATCTCTATATTTCAATACTTTATTATATCTATTATTCAAAAATATTTTTACTCTCTATTTTACTACTGTTAACACTTACGTTGATCATTAAGAGGTTAAATCACAAACTCCATAAAATCATTTATGAGAGCACATTCTGACGTCACGGTGTTCAGATTTTTTTCAACATTGATTCAATTTTTATTTTGTAGGTAAGAATAATTATCAGGAGTAAACCGTAAACTAGTCATGTAGCGTTCTTCTGATATGTAACTAGAAATTTCGTTTCCTTTTTAAAATAACAAGGCAACACAGCATTTCTAGAAAAAAAAAAGAATATTTATATATATTGATATACCCTTCGAAAACAATTTTTCGTGGTTTTGTTTGTCTGTCTCTGATTGGTGTGACACAATATTTTAATTAATTTCTTCTTAGGTTTTTCTAATTGTTTAGAAAATGAATAAAAGTTTAGAAAACATAAAAATACAAATACAATCAATAATGGTACTTCTTTGAGATTCTCTCACGACTATGTTGCGGTCAGTTAACTATTCTCACTATTTTTTTTTTTTTTTTTGAAAGAATTAGAAACCGTGTTTGCATAAAGTGATTTTAGTTAACTTAGCTTCAAATGTCTATGACCATTGTATTTTAATAAAAGAAATCTTGAAAAAAAGAAATCAAATGAAGAAAACGAAAACATTTTTGTGTGTTGGTCGCAATTTTAAAGGACCCACGAGATTTAGAAACTTACAGGAAAGCAAATTAGATAAAAGGATTTTTTTTTTTGTTCATGTAACTTGGACGCCTTGACATAATACTGAACAACCGCAAGATAAACCAAACAGCTGGTTGAATGAACTGGAATGAGGACTTGTTGAAAAACAAATTTTGCTCTCTGTGTAATCAGCAGTTTAATGACTGCATTAGAGTCCATTATTAGAGAGCAGCGTTCAGGCCTTGGCCTTCCATCAAAGAATGTGGTAATGAAGCAACGTTATATACTCTCAGGTGACATTGCATTCGAAGTCTCGGCGATGAAGAACTAGTAAAATAAAAGGGAACACACTTTTTGTTAGCTTCAAGGAAATAATGATTGTATGCACACATGTGTAAACGTTGCATAAGTTTCTGAAATGAGAAAAAAGTTGCTCTGCATGCTTACAAACGTTTACATGAAAATCTATGGATTTGCCATTGGAGGTTGCTCTGAATAAAAAATTAGCATTGTCTATTGCATACAGTAATTTTATGATAATAATTCATTAACACATTTTGTTTTCTTGACACACTCTGGTAGCATTAATTCTAGGGAATAATTCCGGGTAATTGATTCTGAGTTATTTAGCTATCCTTCATTCCTATCAGCGAGACTAGCTGTGGATGCTTTATTTATTCTATATTCTAATCAAAAAAGTCTGGTGATTTCTTAATTTTACTCAAGTAGAGTAACAATAGCTGCTGTAATTTTTATATTTTAAATCTGTAGTAATGCTATCTTAATCCATTTGGCTGATGATATTGCCACAACTGATGAATAATATATGTGATTTCATAGTACTGACACACCTTCTAGATAAATGTTTTTCTACATGACTAGAATTTGACTTGAGGAAGTAGGTACATAACCTTAAAGCAAGGTGAATCGTATTTTGTTCGCAGTTGTCTACGACGTAACATATTCTTCCCAGCTAAGCAAATTGGGTCATTAATCTGAATGGCCAGACTCATTTTCCATTTGTCTGAAAATTACATTCGCTAAAATGCCGAGTGTATGTATTTGTATTCTGTTTGGATGGCTTCTGGTTATGAGCTGTCGGCTTAAATACAGCAATTAGGCAGGCTGGAGTTACAGCACAGATTCTCATCCTGGAAGGGTCGCTCCGTCAGTTGTTATAGTAGGCTACAATAATTTTGTTTCGTTTCTAATGGCGTAATACTTTTCTTCTATAATATCACCACATAGTGTGTTATTGTCTGTGTAAGTTTTAAATAAACTGTAGTGCACGTTTTCGTGTTTTAAGAACGACTGACTTTATTTAATAACAGAGATCATAGAAGCACAAGCATAGCATAGATAATATTGTAGATGTACATTGTACATGGAACACAGATTATATTTAACAAATGTTGCTGCTAGTATAACTTAACATATTTTGATATATGACCAATACCCCCACTATATCAAAATAAACTAACAACTTTACTTTTCTTGTATTCCCAATAGTTTTAAAAGTTTACAATGCCTTACAGGACATAAAGACTTTGTGAGTATGTCTGCAGGGATACTTGTTGTTTCTAAGTATTCTACTTTAACAATATTCTTATCAATACATTCTCGACCAAAATGGTATTTTATGTCAATATGTTTTGATCTATTGTGAAAGACAGGATTATACAATAACTTATGAGCAGTCTGATTGTCATTAAAGATTACAATATACTGTAAATCACCAGTTATTTCCTTATTTAAATTTCTCAGATAAATGGCCTCCCTACAACATTCTGATATTCCTACATATTCAGCCTCAGTGCTTGATAATGTAATATTGTTTTGCTTTTTACTCCCCCAAGATATCACACCACCTGAGAGACTAAAACAGAATCCTGTGTAGGACTTCCTATCTAATATGTCATTAGCCCAGTCTGCATCTACATGACCAACTATCTCTTTGTTAACATCTGTCCCACAATATTTAATATAATAGTTTTTGGTTCCTTTGAGATATCTTAATATACGCTTAGCATGAGTCCAGTGCTCTTTATTATAACAATTATTAAATCGATTCAAGTACCCAACTGCGAATGAAATATCTGGACGGGTAAGTATTGCTAGATACATTAGACAGACAATTAATTGTTGATAAGGCAATTTTTTATCACAATTCTCATCTTTAGCTAATTTCAATCCAGGTTCCATTGGCGTTTCAACAGACTTACAATTAACTAAATTAAATTTTAGTAACAACTGATCAATATAATTACTTTGATCCAAAGTTAAAATTCCTTTCTGTTTATCATAACAGACAGACATACCAAGACACTGCTTGATTTGCCCCAGATCCTTAATTTTAAATTGAGATCCTAATGCAGATTGTAGCTTATTTGTTTCAGTACAATTGTTTGAAAAAACAAAAAAATTATCAACATACAATGCAATTATGGTTATACTTTTACCATTATTCTTGATATATAAACAAGGTTCATATTTGGACTTTGAATATCCAATATTAATTAAACAAGTATTTACCTTATCATACCACATTTTTGATGACTCTTTTAGCCCATAAATGGCTTTCCTTAGTTTTAGAACTTTACCAGGATTTGAACAGTTAAATCCTTCAGGAATTTGCATGTAAATATTCTCGTTAAGATCGCCATTCAAGAATGCAGTAACTACATCTATATGCATAGTATCAAATCCAAGCTTCACAGACAAAGAAAATAGTAATCGTAAAGTACTATGTCTTACCACAGGCGAAAATGTTTCGTTATAGTCTATGCCAGGTTGTTGAGTAAAACCTTTAGCTACTAACCTTGCTCGAAAACGCACTTTATTGTCGCACTCAATCTTTTTCTTAAGCACCCACTTACACTGCACTATAGTAGAGTTACATGGAGGCTCTACTATCTCCCAAGCATCATTTTCTTCAAAGTTTTTTTAACTCCTCCTGTATCGCCTGTAACCACTGATTTTTCTCAGGTCCTTCCAATGCCTGTTTAAATGTAAGTTCAGTCACATTGTCTAAATTACTCTCCGTATAACAAATACCACCAAAACCATATCTGTCTGGTGCATGTCTTCTCTGACAGGCCTATGTGGTTGATCACCTGTACCCTGAGCATCCAAACATTCTTCATAGTCTGTTGGAACATAATCAGAATCTGATGAAGCTTTCAGTGACTCTTCAGTTAATGTCAAGTCTGTGATGTCCCCCCTGAATCTTGTAATGTCTTATTTTCTGTCATGTTCTCTTCAGTTATACATTCCTTTTCACTATCTGCAGATACAATGTCTACCATTTCTGATGGTTTTTCCATAATGATCACATCTCTGCTTGTAAATATTTGTCTTTTTATCGGATCATATACTCTGTATCCTTTGATATTATCAGGAAATCCAAGAAGTATACACTCAACTGACTTTTTATCCCACTTAGATCTTTTTTCTTTATTGATATGAACCATAACAGGAGATCCAAAAATTCTCAAATTAGTTAAATCTGGCTTAATTCCCATCCATAGCTCATATGGTGTTTTACCATCCAGAACTGACGATACAGTACGATTATGTAAGTATACAGCTGTGTTACATGCCTCAGCCCAAAACTTCTTACTTAAGTCAGCATCATACAGCATACATTTTGCCTTCTCAATAATCGTCCTATTCATTCGCTCACATAACCCATTTTGTTGCGGTGTATATGGATTTGTCGTCTGGTGTATTATTCCAAACTCCTTTAAGTAATTATCAAAATCTGAATTGCAGAATTCTCTCCCATTATCACTTCTGAAGACTTTCACTTTTCTATTAATTTGATTTTCAGCTAATGCCTTAAATTCTTTAAAGTATTTTAAAGCTTCATTTTTATTTTTCAAAAAATAGATAAATGTCATCTGACTGAAGTCATCTACAAATAATAGAAAGTAGGATGAACCTCCTAGTGATTGCTGCTCCATCGGTCCACACAGATCACTGTGAACGATTTGTAATAATTCAGTACCTCTTGTACCATTACTTGCAAAAGGTAGCCGACATTGCTTTCCTTCACAACAAGTCTTACAAGATGATTTGTTTACATTGACTTTGTCATCAAACTTCATTCCTTCTACGGCCTTCTTAGTTTTCATTAAGCAATCACTGTTCACGTGACCTAGTCTGCGATGCCAAGTGAGACCTGTAGTTGTCACAGCTGCAACCATCCTTTCTTGCAGGTTTAATTTATAAACACCATTCGTCAAAGAAGCAGTAGCAACTAATTCTCCACATTTATTGTAGATGTCACAACCATTTTCTGTGAAAATCACTTTGTTGCCTTTCTGAATTAACTTGCTAACTGAGATGAGATTTGTTGTTAAGTTTGGAACACAAAACACATCTTCGATGTTTATATCAATTGCACTGCCTTTAACTGAGGTTACTATCTTCACATCGCCAACACACGTAATTGAAACAGTTTCCTGATTTGCTACCATTATTTCTTGTTGCACTTCACGATATTTACTGGTGATCCAGTCCTGATTAGCCGTTAGATGAACACTAGCACCGGAATCAATATACCAGTCTCTTTTATTGAAACTTCCACTCAAAAACACTGCTGAGAACGCATTTGTTTTCATGTTGTTTGGGCATTGCGTTCTGTAGTGACCAATCTGTTTGCACTTATAGCATTTGACATTGAAAGTATTTATGTTGGTACTACTTGACTTATTTGAACTGACATCTTTGTTGCCATATAATTGTTTCCTTTTATGTTGGCTATTCTTCGACACAACGAATGCACCCTCATCATTATGACTACTTTCTTTTCCGGTCTCCATGTCTAAAAGTTTGCTTTTAATAGCGTCCGATGTCACTTGAATCCCTGAGTGCTCGATGGCCATAATCATTGGCTCATATTTTTCAGGTAGTCCAGCTAGCAACAACGAACCAATCCATTCATCATTTATCGCAAATCCTGTTCCATTTAGCTTTTGACCCGTCTCAATTATCTGCGTAACATACGAGGTCATTGAACTGCTACTCTCCAATCGAATGGATATCAAATGCCGTAAAAGACTTATCCTTCTTGTAAAACCGGAATCGTCAAAGAGCGATTTGAGTTTTTCCCATAGCTCTTTTGTAGTCTTGACAGTTTTTATGTGGACATATAGTGATGAGTCTATTGTAAGAATCAATTTCGCCTTTGTCTTGGCGTCATCAACAGCCGACACTGTAATTTCAGCACCACTTTCGTTTCTTTCGGGCTTGATACATTTCATCATGGCTTCAAGTATTAAAAAGTTCTCTGCGGCGAACACCCACTCGTCGTAGTTCTCTCTGCCACGTAACTTAGGCACATTTACAATATAGTTCGTTGTCGCCATTCTTTGTGAATTTAAACCAGCGGCAACCAAACACAAGAACAGTTCATGCACTACTACACAATATCTAAGCTAGCTACTGATTACTTCTCCTACTGCGAATAAAATAACTTATTTAAACTTTCGCGAGATAATCTGCTAAGCCTATCAGGCGCTCTGGGCCCATAACCTGTAAGTTTTAAATAAACTGTAGTGCACGTTTTTCGTGTTTTAAGAACGACTGACTTTATTTAATAACAGAGATCATAGAAGCACAAGCATAGCATAGATAATATTGTAGATGTACATTGTACATGGAACACAGAATATATTTAACAAATGTTGCTGCTAGTATAACTTAACATATTTTGATATATGACCAATAGTCTGATGTTCATATTCTTTTCATACGAAATTTTACTTCATTTAACCGTCTTTCGGAGTTTCGTACCGACACAATTAAAACGAGATGTCTCAAACAAAATACAAACAAAACGGTATGACACAACATTCCTGATACTGAAAGCTGAATAGGTCTAGGATACAGTGAAATTTGAAAACTACATTCCTTAATTCTTTTGAGATGTCTAGTTTCTCAATAATTTATTAAAATGTAATAATTGTCCGCGATAATCATTGGTATATGCCAGAATAGGAAATGAGAAGGAAACAACGGTACATGAGACCAAAAGCACTGAATATTTTCAAAAACTCAGTATACGGCTAAGCATATTAGCATTATTACGTCTCCAGGAAATTTTAGTGAGATCCTTTATGAATACTTAAACGCATCACATACGTACGCAGTAAGAATTTCTTCTCATGCACAGCTTTCGTCTTTAGGATGTGATTTCAATGATCACCCCGCACTCCTTGCCACTATTAAATGCTGCTCTTATGGTAAACGTGATTTCAATGACTAAATGTTAAAGTCTAATGTACCAGTTTCACCCAAATGTTGAATTCCGAACATAAGGAATAACTGGGGGAAAGACCATAAATGGTGCAGTCTGCCCAGCAGACAACTGTAATATCAACAGCCAATCTAAAAAAATCCGATTTTTACGTAAACTAGATTATAATAGTGACTTCTCCAAACTTGAACCATGCTCATTAATTGTTAATAATATAATAATTTATATATAATACTAAAAGTTGAAATATTTTTCAGAAAATAAAAACTTTTCAAACAAAAAGAAACAAGAACAATTTGACATCGGAAATATCTGTTAGATTTCTTTCAGTGTATATTTGATGGAAGGCCAAGGTCTGAACGCTGCTCCGTTGTTGAACGATATGACCTATTTGGTCAAGATGCAGGAGTGTATTTAGAAGCGTAACACAAATGTTGTCTATTCTGCAGGGCAGAGCTGAATACTTAAGCATACTCTTGGATAATGGTAATTAAGCAGTAAAATGAACCTGAGATTTCGTGGAAATTTATGGATGTAATTTCAGTTACTCCTACTGTGCTCTGTTACGTATTGAAGTGATGCAGCACTGACAAAGTAGCGCAAACCACGACCAATCAAACTGATTATAAGCCACTTTTTCGTCAAGTGGATTACGCCATGTATCATTCTCTGAGCAACTTAGCACTAAGAAAATGCTAGCAGTATCGTCAGCAACGCCAAATGGTTTCTTACAACAAATTGTTTTGCATGACATGTAAGATGATTAGGATACTTCGGTAACTTTAGATGAGAGTATAGTATCATGACTACACAAATAGTTATGAGGGAAATTTCTTTAACATCGCTATTTCTCAAGATTTTATGTAAGAGGACCTTATGCTGTACAGTCGAAATCGTTTCCGATCGTCTCGAAAACAGAATAAAGCCTCTCTGGCTGAAGAGCCTGCAGCCTGTCGGATAACCACTGCTGATGGATGCAAGAACGAGGCCCAGATACTTGCCCTGTGATTGATGACCTGTCCCGTCCTCCCCACCAGCGAAAAATGAGCCGTGCTCGACGCTCGACCCCACCCCAACTCCGGGGCATTTCAGTCGTTGTTTGTTATTAAGAGAAATAACTAAAAAAATCTAATTTGTTAATAACTAAATAGCTTTATATTAATTTAAAGACCAGTGTTATTTGCTACTAACGTATGAACATTGGTTTCTTTTTATTATTACTTTTTCAAAATATTTGTAAAAGTATCTCGAAAAAGTAATAAATCAAAAATAATAATAATTAAAACAATGCTCTAAGGTTAGCAGCACTTCAAAAAATTTGCAACTACATTATTATTGTTATGTCACTTTTCCTGTGCTTAGAAAACAAATATACTCCGCTACGATTATTTTATTAAACGTTTAAGGTATGTAATGTACAAAATGTTTTAACCGAACTCCATAAATTACGTGAGGTGAAATAGGGGGGGGGGGGGAATCCAGCGAAATCTCGCCAAGGAAGAGGGGTGGGGGGCAACGGAAATCTCACGTGAGGTTTTTTTGGATTGTAGAGCTAAAAAAAGTCTACAAATGACGCGAAAGTCGATTTTAGGGGGGTATTTCGTCGAAAAGTGTGGGTGTAGCCGGCTTTTGGAGGGTGAGACCTAAAAAAGTTGCGAGGGCGATTTCTAGTCGGGGGTCTCACGGTACCCAGATCTCACAAGAGGGGAGGCGGTGGGCGGACCAGATCTCACCAAGTATCACCAGAGGAGATAGGGGCCTAAAATCCGGAAAAACACCTCACATAATTTATGGATACCCCCTTGGCACTTCAGAAATGAATACAGAATTGTGTCTATTTCTCCAATCGCCATATTCATTTGTTTTTCCTTATGCGTTTACGCCTCATCGGACATTAGAAGCGGAAAAGGACTGTAGGCAAGGAATGGAAGGGATACGGCCATGGCCTTTTGAAGGAACCATCCCCGCATTCACCTGGAATGATTTCGAAAAATCATGGAAACCCCAGACTAATTGGCTCCACGGGGATTTGAACGCGCGTTCTCAGAAATGAGAGGCCAAAGCGTTACCACTCTCCCTTGCATTCCGGCGCACCACTGTTACCTAGAGCGGTAATGTCTCGAGTTCTGCCTTCACATTTCTATGATCTGTTAGTGTAACAAATGAAATCAGATAATTTTGCTTCTGAAGTGTGTAATTCTTGAGGATTAATCTGAGAATAATTGTAGCATTAGCACTGATGCTTGGGGAAAAAGTGCCTACAAACAATAATACTGTCAAATGGCCTATAGTCAATCCCTTATGCCCGAGGACCAAACATGTATACTTTGCATCTTCCCGGCTGCAGTATCGTGGAGTTTTAATGTGCACGGTAAAGCTAGCTAACAGAAATGAACTTGTAATCATACATCTCGTGGATAGTAGATTCTAAGTTAGTCATCATTTTCATCTTACCGATTTCTTATCTTTTTGCACTGTTAATTACCAATTAAAAACAATTATGAGAAAGTAAGAGGTACTGAAGTGAAATCGAATGACTTCTTAGCTTCTAAGACTTCAAGGTATGTTCCTGTATGATGTAACAACGAAGTTCCGGGTCGTAGGGAACGTTGATGTTCCATTCCTTCTGACATCCAAGGCTGATATTTGAAGGTTGGGTTGCGAGAGACTGCTCTGCCCGCTCAGATTGCTCAGGTACGACTGAGGCGCTCAAGTTGACAATCCAGGTGCTCACTAAAACCACTGGTACAATTATCAGTACTTGGACAGGAAACTCGTCAAGCGGAACTGGTCCCCACAATGAAAAACTCGGTGTACAGCTGTTGACTGGAGGGCACAATTAACTCAATGTATAACAATTCGCAACTTCCCATCGTTCCTTTTCATTGGCCAGAAGGTTGTTCATTTTTCTCGTTCAGTAATATGGCAGTATACGTAAAGGATATTTATGGGAGAATGTTGAGCTGATCTTTGTTTAGCATCCAAATATATGTCTTACTACGGCAATAACCAAATAATACTAATCGCGTGGCAAGCATACTCTGAGGGACGCTTTAAATACACAGGTGTCTTAAGCTCTACGCATAATCTTCAGCTCACAATGATTCGAGACCATTTTTAATGCGCAAATGGCTTCCTAAAACGTCAGCAAAACCATTATTAAAGAGTAACCTAGCGCCGTTTGATACCAAAAAGTGACAGAAAGTATCAATTAATTCAGTTTCATTGTTGCAGAAATTATCCAAAATCTCTCTTGCATTGCCCATTGAACAAATGTATATCTAATGTACCAATATATTCATATTCTGTTGTTGGAGTCTTTGTGTTGCATCTCCATCGGAAGTACTAAAACAGAAAGTGAATCCAGATCGGAGTATAATATTCGTAGCAAACAGTAGATTGTTGTTGCCTTTGTGTATAGGTGATGCAGTTTAGTATTTATTCTTTTTTTTTTCAATTCTCAATTCTGCTCAGAGAGTCTACGAAGGTCAGGTGCAGCTAGCTATAAATAAATGACAGAATGGTGTAGAATATAAAGTTATAGTTATTGCTGAGATTCAGTTTTGTGTGGATCTTGCTCCTTCATCATTCAGGAGCACAATATTCAACGACGGAAAAACATCACCACGTCCGCCGTAACGCAGAGCAACGGAGTTTGATCCCCATTAAGTTCTACCAGTATTGTACTTTACATTACGTTGTTGCAGGCATTGTTTTTTTAAAACGTATTTCTATAAGACGGTGATTATATGATAAAACTTCTTATCAATCAAACCTTAGATTGATTGTTTGTAGTGCCAATCTGATCCTCTTTTTGAGGTACGGAGCACCACACTTCTTCCATAAAAATTCTAAATCTCATATGCTTTATACCACACCCATTTGCTTTAATTTACTGTAACGAGTTAGTAATAAATTAGTCTAAATAAAAATTAGCTTAAAATTTGTTTCATCATTGTAACTGGGTTTTGAGAGGGATCCTTTTTAATTCCTACATTAGTGAACGAGTAGCCAATGTACGGTCACCTCTATTGTAAAGACGCGTACGTAACGGATTTTAATTTTTTTTAAATGTTTACGCTTCAGTCCATCCTAATTAGTATTTTAGTTGGAAATATTACGAAATTTCGTAAAAATAATACTTTAAGGAGAAAGTGATGTGATTGTGAAAGTAACGTGTAGATGCCAATGTAAACTTGTAGAAACCAACGTAGTTTCAAAATAAAAATTTCTCAGTATTGCCATTACTGACCATTATAAGAAAGTTTAACATAACATAATTGTTTATAATACATAATTGGAGAGCTATATCTCTGAGGAAAATGTACTTGGCATAATGTTCGTTTGATATTTACTCAACTCACTTGTCAATTTAAAAGTTTCAATACGCTGCTTACAGAATTGTGACTCATAACACAAATATTTGTCCGTTGCAATAAGTTGTTACGTTAGTTCTTGATTGCATGAACTAAAATTTATCGATTGATGTGAATAATAATTCACCCTTCGTTTTGTTCAATATTGCTATCATTTGTTTCCCAAAATGCCAACAAACGATGCAACACAGTGTAAGTGAAACAAGAAAGTTTGTTAAAACAACAGATAGGGAGAAAATACCAGTTATATCTCTTGCATAAAAAATTGTCCACATAATTTACAGTCAGGATGGCACATTTTGCACTCAATAATAATGAATGTTTTTAAAATAGCATACTGTGGAAAGTAAAAAGCCAGTTTTTCGTAAAGAAAGTAAAATAGTATTCTACAGTCTGTTATTATACCAAACGACAGTGTAAATATGTCATAAAGCGAGAGACATTTCTTCGTTATTAAAGGAGCACAGCTGAAGTTCAGAGAGTTAGATGATAACAAAGTTAGATCCAACAACCAATTTAGTTTCGCTCCCCTTGTATCAAAACATTTGTGCCACTAAGAGATACATCCAAGACGGACGAGTCGTCATTTCCGACTCATCTCGAGATGCCGGCAGAGACGAACGGCTTTAGCGCCCGCCAGTTAATCCCTGACACAGGATTATGACAGGGATGGAGAGCGCTATTGTTGACTGTAATGGGTGCAGATAGCCAGAACAGCATGAATCCAGGAGGCTGGGTCAACGACTCTGGTATAATGCAGTCACTGTAGGTTGGTCGTTATCGTCGATATGTTGTTTCATTGGGCATAGAGTTACTCATTAAAATCGAGGTTAATCATTACCGGTACAGTATCTAAAACACAACACCATGTCGTTGAGTCACGCAGCCATTGCAAATTTTGTTAACATTTTATTCATTTAACCTCAGTTTACATCAAAATATTATTACGTCTTTCACCCTCCCCCTCCCTCCCCCCTCCCACCAAGATATTTGTGTTATTCTTGCCACAGTCAAACCTAAGAAAGAAGCAACTGTTATCTCAGATCCTGTGAAAGACTTCAGCAAGTTACATTTCAGATTTGTGGCCTGGAGAAGACTCGATATTTGTTTCTTGGAGTGGCGTGCTACCCAGCCTTAGAATCTCTTCGTCATTTTGAAACCGGTTCTCACGCGCATACCCAATCGTGTTAATTAAACAGACATATTAAAGAAATGATTTAACTAACATACACTATTAAAAATTTATTTGATTCAAATATTACCAGTGATGCTATAAATCCCCAATTTGGATGAATGCTAACGCTGTAGCTCTTTAATATAATTATTAATTTTCTATTTGCATCATTCGGCTTTTAAGAAAAAATACACAAATTTTCTCCGAGTAATGTAGGTAATTAAAATTTGTAACAGGAACTTTTCTTTTAACTGATTGTATTTAATTGCTTGACAAAAGGATGCTGTGAAATAGCGGGCTATTCTCGGAACACTGTGGTATTGTTCTGACTAGAGCTTACGAAATTAACTAAAACAAGGAAGAAGATTCGGCAGTGAAAATTTCATTTTAGGGCTTTATGGCTCGTGGATGACAATATCATTTAAGAAACTGGAGGAAAAGGAGACACTAAAGGCTTTTCAGATGTGACTAAGTAGACAAAGAAAACAAATCAGCTATCGCTTTACCTAGGGAAGATCCCCACATTTGCTTGAAGTCAGTTTGGGAAACCATGGAAATCAAAATACAGGTGACTGAACTGAGAAATGAATCCAAATCCCCTAATGTGTGGTACAACGAGACAAATAGACGTAATAAGAGTGCGAATAATTATAATTAGGTACCGTAAGATGTAATATTAAATAGGTAGTAAGGAATTAGATAAGAATTTAAATTTTGGTGTTGCGGAAGTGAGTCATTTAATGAATATTTTATTAGGGGTTTAAGCGTACTGCTGAATGGTAGCCATTATGCCAAGAAAGGACGCTTGTAAGATATCCACCCACTTATAAGATTGTTGGTTGTTTAATTAATACGATAGTTAAGTTGTTCACAATGTATTTCAGTTTAGACTTGTTTTTATTCTCAAAGAAAACACGACGTCGAAAGCAATGGTTACAAGCATTCATATAATCCAGAGATTGCATAAAACACTTCTTCCACAGACAATACTACTAACACAGTCCTTGGCCGACGTAAATTGAATCTGTTTTAACTACTACTCTGTCTCGGATGTTCGCATTATATAAGCTTTACCGAAATTTCTAGAATACTTCAAAAGCTTCCGCCAGATAATTCTCGAACATTAACAATACTTAAACAATTGAAATATATTAAAAACAATCACAATTAAAACATAATCATTTAACATCATTGCCAAATGGTCAGAAATGGAAATTAAAGATACTTAAACACAAAATTATTCACAGAAATCATTTTAAACTGTAGAAAATTGTCCTTTAGACATCGTAACTTGCATTAATACTTGGAATTACGAACAGTTTAGCAATTATCTTGCACAATTCTGTTCTTATGCATATTAAATGGCCTCTAAATAATTTCATTTCACAAAACCAAGTCTATATACACTGAATTACAGGAAATTGCAAAACAAATATACCAGATGGTATTAAACCAAACTGTAGATTACTACCAATACTTTATAAAATACAATTACATTTGATTTTAGGTTTGAGCGCTGTTACACCCTCTTCCCATGAATATTCTGATGCTAAGAGCCGAGTTCAGCTAGTCCAAACTCACGGAAGCAAAAGCCATCCCTTCGTAGCGGTATTATTTGTGGAATCCTGCATATTCCTTCATAAGGAAGAGAGGTTCCAAACGTCAACATAAATTCACGAAGTCAACACCAACTTGAGAAAGACACAACATGATCTAATTTACCGTTACCCGAATGGTATTTAAGCCGCTCAAAACTCAACAGGCCTCTCAGTATTGATCCAAAGCTGTTACTGCCTGAATCAGAAGCCTGCTCTTCATGAAAATGTAAGTCCTTTTTCTCTCTCTATGCCTTTGTAAAAATGGTCACTCTCACTACGTCCGATTATGTTAAGGAAACTAATTACGTGAAGATAAATTGTTAGTATCTAAAACTACTGGTTTGGAAGATTCCTACGGATTTTTTAATTGCTTGTTACGCTAAGAAAAGTTGTTGATATTTATAACCACAGGTTTCTGTACAACTTATTTGTATTGTTTAATTGCATACATGTCACAGTTTTCCTGTTTATATTGTACATCTTTGTATACAATTTGCTCAAATAGAACAGAATATGATTTTAATTTGTGTGGCTCTTCAATTCATTCTATTTTATTGTAAATGTTACTGCCTTTTAACCTTTCGGTCAATAATTAAACATCCTCCAGTGACTGTAGTCAATCTTAGGAAATAGTCCGATTGTTAAGTTAATAATAGTTATTAGAGGACGAGGTAGGAAGGTTACAACTGGCAGGCGCAACAGTAAACTCCTACGCACCTGATAAAGAAGGAAAAAGGTACGATGCACAGTAAGAGTTTTGATAATGGTAAAGATACAATTCAAAGACGCTTTCTGTTTCCGGTAGCTATCTTTCTTATTTATCTTTTCAGATTCAGTGAAAAATTGCTACCATTAAAGAAAAACAAGTTAAATAGTTTTTTTCACGAAACTCCTGAAAATTCTAGGCATGTTCATTTTAGTTCACTTTCATCTCATGGAGCGTCCATAAACTATGTCGCTCCATTTTGGCCTCTTCTGAAATCTCGCTCTCCCCACGAAGCCTGTCTTGTCTCTGGCCTTGACATCCCCCTCTGCGGAACGTTATTATTTCCCCATTAAGCAGGTTTTGTGCTCTTTTCTCTCACCAGACTATCGTTAAAATTATTGCGTGTATAATGAACATGACCCATATTTGTATTACATACTTTTATAAAATTATAAATATTCTGAATCAAATGGTGACACTGGTCATTTCTGCAAATGATGAATTATTGGCGAAACCTTTTTCTCAAACACAGCTAGGGATCTCTTTCCTCTTCAGGTGCTACTAAAATACTTTCTCACTTCAACCTTCATTATTTATAGACAAAACATAATAAACTATACATGACGCTTTTAAAAAAAAATAAGAAGAAGAAAAGCTGTGTTTTTTTTTTTTTTTTGCTGCAGTTCTATCACCTCTCATTTTACACTACTGGGATATTATTATATTACCCGCTCAAAAATATCCACTATAGCCGTTTTGGATATTGAAAACTCGGTGAAAAAACATTACCGTTAAGCATCTTAAAGTTTATTGTACAGCGCCCATGCAAGTGTCACATTTTGAATTTGAAATAACCCTTCAAGGAACATTACACTTCAGGACGAAAATGAATATCCAGACGCTTTCGTGTATTCTGTACCCGATTTTATCTGTGACAAATAATAATTAAAATGAAAAGCGACGTAGCTAGGCTCGGAGCCCAACAAACCAACGTAGCTTTATGCCCAACCCTCTACCCCCTTGACCGAGTAACGTACTTTATGGACGTTTCCTTACGACAGCTAATTTATCCCAGTTACTAACATCTCCGCATCTTTCGTCGCTGTTTTCTACAGAAGTTTCATATCCGACCCCATGTGAATGCTTCTGTCATTTAATTTAAAATGTAAAGGATATAGCTCAGAGTTGGGAGTAAATAAATCAGTAGCATATCTCATTAAGGACTTGCAAACCTCTTACAGTATGAGATGTCCCATTCTGTAATTGTTTATCAGTAATAAGAAAAGTTGTTGTTAGATTCAATCGCTTTATTGTCATAATGTATTTAATTTCCATAAGTTCGCTTGATTTGATTTGAATGTGGTTCTCGACTGACAATGTTATCGCAAGGAATATTTATTACTCTTACTTGTCAAATGTTAGAAAGGATAATAGTTGCAATTTAGTGGACAGGCTAGTGAGTAATAAAGAATGTACTTTAGCTAGATCTGGTTGGCATTCAAAGGAACAGACTTCACGTTTGTTATCTAATGTGTTCGTCATTAATTTACTAAAATGATGGAGAAGCTCTCGAGTATAGTACGGGTTTGTTTAAACCAATGGACACATTGTGAGATTGGGAGTTCGTCTGTCTGGATAGTCGGTGAATAAAAGACTCCTTTCAAACACCAATATAAAGTGTTGCGGCCCTGAGCTGTCTTACGCTTTGCAGGCGTCGCTGGCAAAGAAACATTAGTTAACAATAAACTGTTCGTGCGTAGGAGTTGCATCCAATGAGAAGAGCCGAAAGAGGACAGCCTGGAGGGGAGAACCTCCCAAGGAAGTGTCGGAAGTGGTGGTAAATATTCCATCCAATGGAATTCATTCCCATTGGTTGCTAATAAATTATTTATGCTTGTTATATGTTCGGCCAATATGAGATGAAGGAGGTGACGAGTGGGCTGAGGGTGGACGAAGACGGACACTTGATATTCAGCGCTTGGACTGGACGCAAGAGAGACTTAATTTTTGGCCCGTGGACTGGACGCTGAAGGCTTGGGTGGGGATGGCAGCTCTCTGGGCCTCCTAGGACTTCGCGGCTGTTGGAGATGATAGACACCAGACGCCCGGTCCACCCTCGGCTCAGCTGACGAGACTACCTGGGGCCTGACGAAATCACGCACGATTGGCTCGACACAGCTCTCCTCGCCGGGGTCGCCGACACGGCTCTTCGCGTGGCGTGCGCTTCTCAACACTACGGTAACTCCTACGTACGCAATCATCTACAGAGTGACCACAACGAGCTCCAAATTTATGAACTGTAAATTCCACTACCTGAGAGCGAACAACCATTTATCCATTAAAGTAATGGTTTCGTCAGATTATTTTTGCTTTTCATGTATCAATATTAATAAAGTCAAGATATTTATTTTGAATATATTATGTTTAACATGTACTAATGTAAAGGACCACTTCGGAGAATAATTCCACCTAGAATCATTTATTTTATTATAATTAATAAAAATGTATAAAGTAGTAAATCCCGAGGCATACCTAGTGGGACACTACAGGTAGTTCGGCCACTCGGCTAACGGTTTCCAGATGCGTATCGTTCCTCCTCTCGTGGCCTCTAGTTAATATTGTGATCCCTCATGTTAAAGCGAAACTACGATTTAAGCCGTGTAGCATTCGTGATATATTATACATACAGGGAACAAAGATACGGTAGACATGAAGAACATATTATAGGACTGAAAACACAGGTCAAGCAGCGATTCGAATAGATCAATCTTTATAGCTGGTTGGGTATATCTTAAAATATTCAAAGTACCGTATTAAGCATCTAAATTTAATGGTACTTCTATATTTTGTGAATTATTGAGCCACACCAAAACTTTAAAGTAATCTTTTAAGTGAGACCAATTTGAATTATTGCCGCGCATGGCGAACTAGGGGATTCTAGTTGCAAATACATGTAGCATAATCGCCTTGTGAGATCGAAAAGATTTTATATTTCTTTCTGGTTAAAACTAATTTACTTCTTTTATTTCCGTACTTTGTCAATCGTTCTTAACAGAAAAGACAATTGCTACAAATGAAACTGATTTTATTTGAATTTGGTAAAAAAAATATCTCCATTGTATTTCAGCGAAAGATGGCTTAAAGAGGTGAAACTGTATGTCAGAGCCTTTCGTTACAAATCCCACTATATTCTGTGAATCTTTACTTGTACTTGGAAAATCATGCGATGAAATTCCTAAAACATTATTTATTCACCTGCCATTATTCAACATTTTCTTTCGATGTCATCTATATATTTTCCACATAAAAGCTCAGTATTTCCATTAATTCAATAATATTTCGGCAGAAAATATTCTAAGAATGAATTGAAGCTGCATCCTTTGCTGGTTGAAACTGTTTCCATTATTCACGTAAAAGAAATGAATGAATGTTGCAAACTCTATTCGGCTCAAACAAAAGCACGTAATGACGTCGATTTAAATTCGAAGATCTCACTAGCCTAGTGGATCAGCTTTAAGGTGCGAATCTGGCATTTGAAGGATGCGGATTATATCCTGTCTCTTGCTATCATGATTTTGTTTTTCCAGTGGTTCCGAATGCTGGGACAGTTTCTTTAAAACGTCACGAGAGAATTTCCTCCCGTTCTTCCTCATCCCCGCACCCATTCTTCTCATAGTTGTAATGACCTCGAGCTCTGAAAAACGCCTCGTGCTGCATCCGATACATTGTGACAGCATAAGAGTACAGTACGTCACCTCTATGGTAAACGGGGTCTTGATTGGTGCTTAGCACCTACTCTCACCCACAGTAGTTGTGAATTGCAGAGTATAGGTGTAGATCTCATATGAAAAGTTGCAACATTAATTAATCCTTTATAAAGAATTTTTTCCGTGTTTCGGAACACACTATACTTGGTTCCTAGTATAAAACGTTTTATTATTAATATTAAATGCAATCAGTGAGAGGAAGAATTTTGCCATGGTCAGTTTTTCGTAGCTGCGACGGCCGAGCGTGGGCACGGAATTCCAGGTAACAGAGCGCCCGACTGGCGAACAATGGACACCCCCGTTGTTGATCAGTAATGGTGCTGTAAATCCCTGTGGGACTCGCTGGGTGCCAGTAATATCCGAGGGAAGGTGGATGACCGGCCGCTGACTTTTTGCTACCCCAGGATTATTTTGGAGGCACACGTCCCGAATGTTGACGAAGTTTGAGCGGTTCCTCACGAAACACCTGACAAACGTTTCTATACAACAGAAATTTATACTATCAAGTGGTCAGCATAGCGGAACCAATCACCTACTTAAAAATATCTGCATGATACTAATTTCTGGATATTTTGATCCTCATGTTGAAAATACGTTCTCGAGAGGCGTGGCCAACCGCAGAAGAGGCAAGAGCCACAGTGGACGATGTTTTGAAGACACTCCGTTCCAGGCCTCCAGTGGTAGAGGCGCTCTGTACCAGACATAACAGTGTGTACACGCTCCGTACTGTGCTTTCTGAGAGAGAACTCATAGGTAAATTCTGCTGTAGGCAGAAGTGCTCAGGTCAAGAGTGAATTGAGTGTTGTAGCTAGCATATGTTGCAACATTTTCGCAGTCAACGGAGCAGTCTACACCTTTACGGTAAATTCACAGCGAACTTAACGGTGTGTACTTCAAATCATTGAGACTAGCTCTGTAGTGGCCCTGTCAAAAGAAATTTGGAACGATTAAGAACTAGTGTTGTTTAAAGCCGCAAGCTACTTTAACAATTTTTAGGTTTGAAATATAGAAAACTTATTGTGAACTTTCAATCACCATATTCGGTGAGTAATGTAAAAATATCTTGTCGCCCGACAAATTCATACTAACGTAATTGATTTTATTATTACATCCGATCATTCCCTGTTGTTAAAGGGAAAATCAGTAAGATAAAATGCGTGATATTTGTCATATTCAAAATGTTGAATTTTTTCATTAATATTTATTATTTTCTTAGTGGTTTTTGTTTTTTTATTTGCAAATGTAAGACGAGGCGGTGCGTTGTATTTGATTTGGAACTCCTTGTATTAATATTAAAAATCAAATACGTCTCCGTCTATAAGCTTTAAAGAGTACCCAATAAATAGCAACATAGGGAACTTATTAAGTTATAAAGAGGATAACAACGTTATCACCCTTCTCAACTAACCATGCACCACAAAATGGTGACCCCATCGCGTGGCTTCGACTTAATTAGTCAAATGATTAAATTATCTCAATGATTTTATTTCTGATAGTACTCACTGTTTTGGCTATTTTCATTTTTTTAAGTAGTTTGTGTTTTTAAAGTTGTGTTTATTTGTTCTTATGTGTTCATGTTTGATGGGTTATTTGAACAATCCATACGTAAAATTTAATGATTATGTGTAAATGTTCGGAGCCTTTCAAACACTTCATGAATAATTTTAAAACAGATGTACTTGTGCAAAGGTTCTGTTCGCATGCTCTTGAATTTCATGTCTGTGTTGTACCCAAAAAAATTGAGTTTTTGTTAAATCTGAGATGATAATATTTGAATTAATTTTGTTATGCAAAATTTGCTGAATTTTGAAATGTTTGATTTTTGTGTTCAGTAGCGAGTTTATTGTCAGATTTCCTATTTTTATGTTGAAAGGTGATTTCATTGGTGTACTTCCGGGATCTTTATATTTAACTGTAAGGGATTTAAGTTTGCAGTTGTAAATGCCAAAACTCGTGGGTTACCTCCTAATGTTGTGTGGTTCCCCATTTTGCATGGCGAAGTGAAACAACCCGAATTGCATTGTCTCAACATGGCGTCGCAAGTCCCTTGAAGAAAGATTCAGCCATTCTTCTTCTACATTCGCCCATAATTGCGTAAGTGTAGCCGGTACAGAATATTATGGACGAACAGATCTTTCGTATCTAACAATGTAGGTGGCAAAATTATTCCATAGAATTTCTAGCAATCAATAGTTAACAATTTGGCACGGTAATATGGCGTAATTTCGTCTTAGAATAGTCCATCGTTGCTTGGAAGATGGTAGCTCAAGAATTGCTTAGTATGGTCTCCAAGTACCTCAACATAACCATTTCCCGTCAATGGTAATCTCAGTTTCAACAGATATCCCAGTCCATGCCACATAAACACATCGCAGCCTAGGAGTGAGCCACCATTAGCTTGCTCAGTACCTTCCTGACAACTTGGATCCATGGCCTCACGGGGTCTGTTCTATACGCGACCCCTACAAATAGAATCGTGATTGTCACTGGTTTCGATACTTACGTAGACGTGTACCACCACTTTACTTTCCATAGCAAGGGTAATACCGCAAATTACGTATTAATGGCACACTCCTGACGCCACGAATCGAAAAATGTTGAATTGACAAACTATTTCCGAAACTGAATGTCCCAAGGGTCTGGTACCAACTATTGTTAATTCACATCGTCTGGTCATAAACTCGTCAGAAAATCCTTCATATACCTCACGAGAGTACAAATGAAAGCCCCGATAATGGGTGGTACATTTATATGTTTCTTCCCACTTCTTCCTATCGCATGACGTTTGGCATTTCATTGTAATTAATTGTCCTAAATACGGTATGTTGTACGCCATTGTCGTAGTGACAGACAATAATATTTCAAGTTAAACCCAAACCGAAATTCTTAGGCAGTAAACAATGAAGTCTTCGCCCAGGATTAAGAATCCCAGAGTGCTTTAAATCGTCGGCCTGGCACAATAGTTGCTGCTTTTCATGTTTCAGCTGAAACCCGTTTACATGTGACATATCATAAATAATTATGTTTCGATTTATGTTGAATTGATGTGAGTGATGACGTGTGTTAAAACTCGAAGCTACTTCTATTTTACAAAGTGTTCACCAATGTTCAGTTTTAATTTTAATTCCAGTAAACGAAAATAAAATCCGGGCAAGAGCGAGTTCATCCTTTGATTTTTAGGTTTCCGCTTTCCAATGGCTTAAATACCAAATCACAAACATCGCATGTGGTAAGTCAGGAGACAGTCGCTTGGCACAGAAAACAATGCCTGACATATTTCCAGGTTATGTAGCTGACTCCGCTCCGGGCTATCCAACACCGTGCAACTTCGCGAAGCTCCTTGTTAATGCTATGGTTCAATTATAATCAAGTTTCTTCGTCTTTTTTTTTTATCGTTATGCCCAGTTGAGGTGCGCGATTTAACAGATGTATTTTTCTTGCTTTTCTAGAATCTCTTCATCTCGGCGAACTCTTTCCTTCGTTCCTCCGTCCAGGTGTTTCTTCTTCTAATATACGGTTTGTCGGCAAATTGATGACTGTCGACCAGACTGTTGAATCTGTATCTGCCCTGTATGATATCATCTCTGATTCCGATTTCCTGGAGATCCTTTTGGTTTCCAGTAACCAATTGGTCTTCATTTTCATTGAAATAAACAAGTTTATTATAATCAAATATATTATAAACACTTTATAAAGTAATACCCTCTGAATAGAGAGCATTTTTAATAAATTTATGTTTAATAAACGGTAATTTAAAATTAAATGTTTGCTTTTGTTCCACACAACTTACAAGGCAGATTTGATTTGTTTTTAGTATTTGTCATTTAAATATAGCATACAGTCGATACTGGTGGAAAATTTGAAGTTTATAGGTGATGGCGGCTTTGATATTGAACTGGTAAAAGAAATATTCCAAAATTCACAACTTGGATCACCACTTTATCTTATTTCGTCAACGGTCAGGCGCTAAACATCGATACCACTTATGCTGAAGTAGTAAAAAAAAAAAAATCGATCCTCTTTATTATTTATGTTTTAAAAGGTGTAAGCTTATATTTATTCATCATCTGGATTTATTGCGAGCAGGAAAAGAAATCACCGTTTATTCTCGCTAATTTTATACAAATTTTAACAATTCACTTCTACAGACAGTACGACGATAAAATACAACTTCAAAATTATATTAACATGTCTTTTTAATAGCGTTCTTGTCGTGCGATCTTCTTTCCGCAACTACTAATTCAGAACTACATCATATTTCATTTACTTCTCCCTCACAGATTCTTTGTTACAGAGATATTTTTAACCCGAGACTGCTTGCGTCATAGATATTCTTAATAAAGATAAATGTACACAAAAAGAGCAAATTTGAGATGAAAAAATCTCACTATTTCAATGTAACCATCTAGGTTTTTTTTTTTTTTTTTGCAAAGTTCGGTTTTGGTTTTAATGAAACAAATATAGTGTGTAAATTGGGGTAGAGACTCTAATAAAAATAATACTTAATTTTAAAGAAATACTGCAGTCAGTAGACGACTGATACAATAGCAAAATAATAAAGTTCGTAACAAACGAATTGTAGCCCAGACAGTTCATGAACTAAACAAAGTTAAAGGGAAATGACAACAAAATTAACTAGAGAGTTGTTTTGGGCCAGAATCTTTTAACAGTCGAATGTTTCATTAACCTGGATTTCATCATTGACATTCATCTTTCTAGCAATATTTGCTTTAGTTTAATAACTTCCTGTAGCAAGCCTCATAAACATGTGAAGATTAGACACTACCACAAAAAACAAACTAAATTACGTTAACACATTAACGTATGAGAGTCGTAACAATCTACACTAATAATTTATTCACAGATAATAATAGATATTTTAATTTTATTTATTTATTTTGTTGTCCCTCGACTGTTTCGATACAATTTTTCATCTCTTCGTATCTTGCACTACCTCTTCATCTCAGCATACCCCTAATAACCTATGCCTTCAATTATTTGCTTCATTTATTCTAATCTTTGTCTTCCTCTGCAATTCTTTCCTCCATTAACAAACTAACCAATCCTGCAAATCTTGAAATATGACCCACCATCACGTCCCTTCTTTCTGTAAGACTCTTTCACAAACTTCTTTTCTCGCCCATTATCTCAAAAATATGTTCATTTCGAACATTATTTGTACATTTAATTTTCAGCATCCTAAAGCACCACATTTTAAATACTTCAATTTTCCTTATTTATGGTATTCCGAAAGTCCATGCTTCGCTAAAACAAAATGTTGTGTTCCATACACAGAATTTTAAAAAGTTCTTTCTGAGTCCTAGATTAATATTTAAAACTAAAAGCTTTCTTTTTTAAAGAAGGCTTTTTTTTTTTGCTTTGTTGGTGCTGTTCTGCTTTTATCATTCTTGCTTCGGCCATCAGCTGTAATTTTACATGGTAAGTAATAAAATTCATTTGCTTTTTCTATTGCTTCGGATCCTATTTTCATGTTTAATCTACTATTACTGCTATCATTTCTGCTACATTTCATCACTTTTGTCTTGCTTTGGTTTATATTTAGTTCAAAATCTTCCTTCAGTATTTTTTCGAGCCATTCAGTAACTTTTGAAGACCCTCATTTTGTTAAAATAGCAGGACAATGTAATCAGTAAATCGTAGCATACTGATTTTTTCACCTCTAACACTTGTGGCAAACACAAAGTCTGTTTTATAATCTCCCGTAACTTTGTTAACCCTAGGATTCACTACTGTTATTCTCTATTAATATTTCTCCTTACCCGTAAGTATGATGCTAAAGAAAGTTTATATCATTGCTCTAACATGACGTAATTTCGCAGCACAGCTGCGTATATTATTAGTGTTGGATAATCCAGGAAAATAATAGTGGTTTTATAATACCGAACTACAGTAAATATAAAACAATAATTATTTACTGCAGGAAAATACACTTTTAGTAAGCATTAGGTTCGAAATTTCTTGTCAAAAATATTTCCAAGACTGGTGCTTCAGTTTGATTGTTTCCATTTTCTCCTCAAACGCATTTGAAATGAGTGGTTAATGTCATACCATGTACTCCTCCTGTTTTAGAGTTGTCTTTCTCTTACACTTCAAAGGAACATTTCTACCTTCCAATTAAAAGAAGTGGGATATGTGATGAATAATATTGATTCGAAGGCCACTGCGAAGTTTCATTCACGGTGTTGGTTATCAAAACCAAGTTTCAAAATAGTTGAGATTCCTATATCTGCTATTACGAAAATGAAAAACTCTTTTTTTTCTGCATCATCTCTAATAATCTTAAGAATCGAACTCTGGCATCTGTTTTATATATGATGTATCAGTGGCTACAGAGGCGGCTGAATTCTGTTCTGAGGTGTCGGCCCCTAACTCGCGCTACCCGCCACACCTGTTCCCCGCCTCCTACAGCGCAGTGATAAATCGCGCTTCTGTCGTGTTGCTATTCGTAGCACCAGTGGGCACGACCGCTGGCTGTAATAGAGCGCTTCATTCCTGTAATGGGTTCTCTCAGAGCTACAATAGACGCTTATTGGATGTGGACCCGGTTATTGGTCTGCGCCGCCAATAACGGGCTGAATGGATCAAATACGGCGCCTCAAACGGTTGCTGACACACAGGGTACGTCAGTTTCGAAGATATAAAGCATTCCATCAATTTCGTTTAGTATGCTGAAATTTTGCACAGTTTTCGAAAACGAAAAGAAATTTAGTAACGGCAAGATAAGTTATAAAGAACTTAGGTATTTAAAAAAAAAAATGGACACAACATAAATCTGAGAAGAAATATACTAAAACTTTTCCAACCATCTTCAAAAAGAAGAGAAAAAAGCATAAATTCAGCTATTTCGTCACAAGCAGAATGGCTAAAAGCAATTATGTTTTCTCAAATAAAATCAAAGATTACTCCTGTAATTCCCTTCTTTACATGTGTCAGACACGAACAAATACAATTTTTATGACGCATAAAATGACTCTTCCTTCTTACGAGTCAGTTCATCACGATCAAAACTTCCAGAAACTAACAAAGTGCCCCGTAAGGTTTTGGAAATAAAATTTTCTAACAGATTATTATTCATATCACTGTTAACGTTCAACAGAATTCACACTTGGCGGACTGCCATACAGCTGTTCCGACATGTGCATCACAACTGGTATAACGCATTTTGTGTGTGTGTTATTGAAACACGACCAGAACAAACCAGTATCGAACGATCTGCCGTCGGCGTTTAGTTTCTACAGCACTGTAACAGATGGGTCACAGCCAGAAAGCTGCGGTTTTGCTTTTCGATGCTGACTCTGATTAAAGGCAGAGCTGAAAAGCGTAAGCATTCAAAGGGAAGATAGCTCTCCGCCTGGCCTATGTGGCTGTGTGGTCTTATTTGCTTCCGTTCGCAAAAGGGCAGCTCTGTTATTTGCACGAGATATACTGGTAACGTGCAACAGGGATAATCCTGGCTATATTCCGGTAAATTGAAGCAAGGATAAGCTAGCTCGGTCTCTGTACACCATAAATTTTTATCCGGTACGGAGAAACCTACTACTGAGCATCAGAGCGAAAAAAATCGCCCTCAAAAAGGCTCGCCAACGGAGTAACATAAGAAGAAATAGTTGTTGAACTACATAGGAAAAAAAGATACCAGCATCACCTGACATCTCCGTCCTGTTAAACTCCCGCTATGTCAGTGATGTTACAAACACCCATGGAAATATAATGGATATATATATACATATACGTGTTACAACTAGTGTCCGACCGAAGGTCATTTTTCGGCCGAAGCCGAAGCCGAATGTTCGGCTCTTGGGATAACCTTCGGCCGAAGCCGAAGCCGAAGGTTCAAAAATAATTATATATCTTAGAACACTAACATGAAGTATATATGACATGCAAAAAATGAACTGTTATTTTGTTTTATATGTGGTATTTTTTATATAAATTGCACCTTTACAATAATTATAAACAAAGTTTTTAATATTTATTTATTCGAATAAAATAAAACAGTAAAATAGTACCAAACCATGTTCTGAGCAATACAATTTAGCAAAATTAAATGCAGTTATTTTTATTTAAGAATAATAAAAAGAAACTATAAAATTTAACAGTAATAGCCCCAATCAAACCAGAATAATTTGTCCCGTGGATTAAATTAATAAGTTTTGGAGTTTTAGCTTCGGTAAATCAAATACATGTTAGCTTATGTATAGAAATGTCATATTTTTTTAACAACAATAAAAATAAATTTCAACCTTCTTACCTAGCATAAATTATTCTAGCTTTTAAAATATGATATTCTGTTGTATAAATTAGTATCTCATATTAAATTTTGAGTTAAAACCGAATCAATACCAATATTTTTAAAGTAATTTCACGTATACAGATTAATTAAAAATGTTCTAAATATAACCAAACAAAAAGTACATCGGCACTAATAAAATAAGATTTAATCGCTCCAAATGACCCGTTTTATTTGTTATTGTAAGTGCACAGTTTTTACGTAGAAATGACAAAATATCAGTCTTCGTATTTACAATTTCGTCACTAGTCAAATATTTAATTTTGAACCGTGGATCGATTAGAGCGGCAATCAACAACCGTAAGGTTTTTCTTGCAGAAGCAGATCTCCTGTTAACAGACCCACACAAGCGGCTTTTGAGCAGTATTATAATATGATCAGCCTTCATCCTTCTGAGCAAATTTTGAGTTTAAGATGTCAATGATTGAGATAATTAAAGATACTGTTGATAAATCGCTAGAAATATTAGTTGTTGCTTCCTAAATACACTTCAGCACAGTTATAAAATTGTTCATTTGTATCCATTCTTCTGCTGTTGGAATTTCTATTCCACCACGTTCTAACATATACAGATTTACTGCATTTTTCTTTTCTATTAATTATGATATCGAGTGGCTTGTTCACTCTGCTTACGTTTTACAACACTTTTTCACTATTTCTATTATAGCAATATCTTTAAAAATTACTTTGTGAATCATGAGCTGTAGTGCGTGACCAACACAACCAATAAAAACGAAGTTTCCATAGCTGATGGTTGCATTCATATTTGAAGTATTATTACGTATACCCGCATGGATATTTTCTTTTGAATTGTATTTGGTAACAGTTTCAGTGATTTTTTTGTGCAATATATTGCCTTGTATGATCTTCCAACACACTAACAGCCAATTTCATTTATTTTTATTTTGGAACCTTTGTAAATGCCATGTGCCGTGACACTCAAAATCGTGTTTGCTTGATCACTTCGTATCTTCGTGGTAAAACTGATCCATTCGGTCTTTTTCTAAAATCAATGCAACTTTACTGTTTACTTTTTCGTACGTAGCTGGCATTAAAGACTTTCTAAAATATTTTTCTCGCTTTTGTCTGTACTAGGGTCGAGTTTGAGGATCAGTAAAATTAAGTCTGCGAAGTCCTTCTCCTTCAACGAGGTTGTACGGAAACATGTTTACAATGACCAGGTCCATACGTAATACATTAATCCGTCAAGAAATCGGATGATTATAGGGCCATGGTGGCGCTACTTTTTTTCTACGATATCGCGTGCAAAATCTTTGGGCGCATACGAGATCCCTGATTTTTTTTTTTATTTAAAAAAAAATTAATCAAGCTTTGGTATTTAACACTGGCTTCACAATATACTTCCCACTGATTTTTATGATGTTTTCCAAATGGTTCTTTATCTTTGCTATCGTCTGTTGGCGCGCTACGTTGACGGTATTCGTAAAAGTTGGTTCATTTTCAGGGGCTGGATGTAAAACTTCGGCTTCGGCCAAACATTCGGCTGAATTTCCCCTAAGCCGAATGTGCAGCCGAAGGTGCTTTTTTTGGCCGAAGGTGGCCGAAGCCGAAGCCGAACCTTCGGTCGGACCCTAGTTACAACGAATCTTGCCAACTTTCCACTCAATTAGTGTGGAATTATTAGCTGTAGACAATTAGCAGACAGCTCTCGAAGAATTACGTAAATTAACTGCATTTCCAATTTCCACACCAATTGTGATAACAGCGTGTTATGGATGAAAAATGCCCAATCTCGTCTCGAACGCATGCTAGCTGCTGCTAAGTTTTTTTTTTTTAATTTAATGTAGTTAATAACTTATAACCGCCAAAAATAATACTATTGTTGTTAATGTTAGAAATATAATAACTGTTTATTACTTTATTTATTTATCACAGTTACTTGAAATCAACATAAAACACTCGCAATGCATTTTAACAAACAACTAATACACTTCACATTCATATCATAACTCCGTGAACACGCACCATATATTATTGACAGACTGGGCGTCAAACATACATTGTGCTGTTGCTCGCCAGAGCTAAAGATTCTTATACGAGTAATGCTACCTAACAATATTGACTTACGCTACCCAAAGAATACACAAAACTACGGCTTGTGGAACCCTTTCATACCTATTCAATTTACAGATATTAATACAATTATTCACAACATTTATAACACTAACGGTAATAACAATAATAATAAAAATTATTGTACACATTTTAAGGTTTACTTCTGTCTGTTCTATGGTGGATGGGTAACATCTAGAGTTGCCAGATGGCCGGGAAATCCGGGAATGTCTCTGGTCCTGTGTCCAGTAATTATGGGTTACTGTCCCGGAATTCCCGTATACTAGTTTTTTTCTCAAACTCTGTTTATCACGGTGGCCAAGAGGCAAAGCCAAGCATTCCGTGCTCGCAGCGGGAGGATGGAATGTACCAAAAGTTTGAGCTTTTGTCTCTTAAATCAGAAGAATTGAATTGACATGAGAAATACTCTATGAATTTCCTGGGATTTTGAAAATTTTAGATGCAGTTAACATTGATTCTCTTTATTCAGAGTTCACATGACTGAAAGCCGTTCTTGAGGTCCTTCCAAAAGACTTGCCAAACGACAAAATCTGGGCCAATTTCTTTAAAACAAACGTTTCTAATGATTTTTTTAAAAATTTAAAGTAAATTGATGGTTTTGTTTTGTTTATTCCAACCAGCAACGCCTTTTGGGAGAGAAATTTTAGCCAGTTGAATAATTTATGGACTAAAGAGGGAAACCTAGATTTAATCAAGCCTGAACTCCAGACCCAATCAATTTTGAATAGTTTTGCTCAGAAATTTTATCAGTTTTGCAAAGCAGTGACGGAGAAAAATTTGTGGAAATGGCAAAATCTAGTGATAAATATTTTAAAAAATAGTTGATGAAGATTCATTTTGATTGATGTTGATTTTGATTTAACCAAAAATAGATGTTCAGTTTTTATTTGTTTGTTGATAATACCTAATGTTTATTTTTCTATCTAAGTGTAATTAATACGCCTAAAAGAAGTGTTTAAGTTTTCTTGAAGTCTAATGTTTTTGAGGTTTTCATTGATAATACCCGCTACGGGCCTGTGTGGGCGAGAGGGGGGCGAGTGTCGGTGCGGTGACGGCGCGGGCTCGGCTCGGTCTAGTGAGGCCCGACCTGTCACACCAATGTAACTGAAATGAATTCATAACACGTTAAGAACTTTAATGTTATTCATTGGCTTTCAAATTGAGTTAATAACTACGACCGAAACTTTGAAGCAGGCGTTGTTCCAGGGTCAAGTCTAGATTAGTTTTTGGTATTCAAATTACATTATTAAGAGCCAATATTGTGGCATTTATTGTTAATCTTCTCTTCAATGAAAATTCAGTTAAGACCCAAATTTAGCGACAACACAAGAATGATAGATATGTGGAAACTACTGATAGAAACTAAGCTTGTTAGTTAATTTTTTCTAATTACAATAAACAACGCTATAATTTTCAGATTTTTTGAACTATTATAACTTACACCTCCTACATAATTATATCTTGGTGTTTCCAGGTCCATTTCAAAATTCTTTTGATAACAGTTTCTTCCTAACAATGTTCATAATTAAATCTGAATCTTACATATATGTAGGGGAGAGTCGGGTAACGTGGCTATGCTAAGATTTGGTGATGTGTTAAGCTGACTTACGGTAAACCTACAAGCATCAAAATTAGTTGTTACATACTTCAACTATCCTAGCACACACTAGAATTTTTAGTTTACTTTGAACTGAGTTTAGTGCCTAAAATAATTATTTTTTTTAAAAAAAAGGAGCCACTTGGTTCAAAATCAGAAATGAGCCATAAAAAATGCTCTTAATTTGCGAAACAATGCACTTTACTTAGAATATGAACTGACCGCTTAATAAACATCAGTGTGGTCAAAAACTATAAATACTCTAATAACTTATAGATACGACATGCTAACTGGAGGTAACTAAGGGCATTGATTGGAACGAGTTATGATATTTACAGCGTGATGGCATCACCACTTGACCCTCAAAACCCCCATAGCTACTTTGTCCCGCTTTCCCCTAACATGGCAATGTAATTTTAATACATTCTTGAACGTGAAAATTCAAATTCATTGAATCAAAAGCATCCTACAGTTATATGCAAACGCTGCTTAGACACAACTGGATCTAAGTGCTGCCAGAACAAATGCTGTCATGCTACTTTCCCCATGTTAGGGATTCACGTAAAATTATATACATGTAAATTAAAATAAAAAAATAGAAAGCTTATCAGACTAAAAAATCAGAATATACTTCGAACAGATACTGAAATAAGAAATATTTTTTTCAGAATCTATTACGTAACTTTGTTTCATGTACTGAATACTGAGGTGTATCACCATAAAGAACTCTATAACTCAAATATTGTACTTATATTCTTAACAAATTACTACTGCCTGCTCCAAGAATCTTACAGCTCACTTCTGTGATTCTGATGAATGTAGCAAAATGACTAAAGTGGGTAATCTTGTACAATTTTAACTATCTATATACGGTTTAAGGGATGGGGCAGTAATCCCTGTAGAAGAGTCGATAGTCCGGGAATATCTGAATGAAGATGTTTGACCGACCATTGACAGTTCACTACCCCATGACCGGCTCTGCACTATCCCAGACCTATGTGAGGCTCAAGTTTCCGAAATGCAGCGGTTTCTCACGAGACACCAGAATACGATTACAACCAATGGAATAGTTATTGAGAAAGAATACGCCTTGCGAAACCAGTTTCCGGCGTAAAAATCGCTACGTGATTCTACGTATCTGGGTATTTTTGTCCTCATGTCCCAAACACGTCGTTAAGAAGGCGTGGCCAGCAGCGAAATGGTGGGAGGGGAAGCAAGAGCAATACTTGGAGTATGATTGAATGTACTCTGTATCAGGTATCCAGTGAGTGTACGCTGGAGTGACACTGGAAACTATGTAGCAGGCATCCAGTATATTATTTTTTTTAACTGCTTTACGTCTCTCAACAGCGAGGTCTTTAGAGACGGGAAAGGATGGGGGGCAAGGAATGCGAAGGAATTCGGCCATGGAATTTTTAAGGAAGCATCCCGGTATTTGCCTGGAGTGATTTTGGAAACCATGGAAAACCCAAATCTGGATGCCCGGACGGGGATTCGAACCGCCGTCCTCCCGAATGCGAGGCGAGAACGGCATCCGGTATATGTAGGCTAGAGTGACACTGGACACTTTATACCAGGACTCCAGTGTGTGAAGAAGGCAGGAGTGGCACTGGACCCTCTGTAACGGAACTCCAGTGTGTGTGGCCTGGAGTGACTTTGTATACTCTGTACTCTACTTTCCAAGCGAGAGATCAGTAGGCAGATGTGATTAAGTCAATTGCGACTTGAGTGTTGTAGGGAGCCATACTACAACTATATAACCGAAGCAGTCTGCACAGTTCACCATAACTGTACTGCGCGAACGTAACATTGTCATTGATACTACCCCAGTAACAGCCCTGTCAAGGAATCTCCTACGATTAAGAGTTTTGCCTCCGATAAACTGAGCTAATGTTTGTTTAAAAGCCGCGAGCTATTTAGTAATGTTTAATTGGAAAATAGACTAATTTCTGTGAACTTTCAATCACCATTTTTGCTAGATAATGAAACAATAACCCTAGCGCCCGACATGTCAAGCTAATATAATTATTTTAACATTGCATCCAATCATTTGAAACTTTAAGATCACTCCCTGTTTGTTAAAGGGAAAAATCAAATCAATCTAATGAGGAATTTTTGTCATCTATTACAAAGTTTTATTATGTTTTATTTTTTTAGTAATGTTTCGTATTTACTTAGTTGTTTTCGTTTTTTGCTGGCAAGTGCTTTGTATTTGACCTTCGTTGTATTCGTTCTAAAGATATATACACGTCTGTGTGTAAGTCGTAAGAGTATCAATTAAAAGCCAACTTAAGGAAATTTTATATTGATAACAAGGACATCATCGTTTCACCCTATTTCGTAGATACTTTTATTTTAATTTCAGTTTCAAGGTAAAAGGTGAGGTGATCTCAAAAATTCACCACATGTTTTATTAGAAGGAACGATTAAAAATGTAAAGATTTGCGTTTAATGAATGTGCCTCTAGCCATCGAATTCGGTGACAAAGGACTCCTTCAGGTTGGTGTCGGCTTGTCAGCTGGCGGGAGACACACAATAGTAAGACCTTGAAGAATGTGCGTTCAGGGAAGAGAGGGGGGTAGGGGAGTCTACCTCCCGGTATGCTGATGCTTCGAGGAGAGCGAACATTGCGGCAGAACGTGGCAGGTGCCGCGCAGTGCTGTTTACTGCGAAAAGTCTAATTTTTGTATGTGTGGATGCTGCAGCAACAGTGAGGACTTCACATGGTAATGTACCATCCCTTCTGACTGAAGAGTGTTGACATTTCACTTCCATGGTGATTTAAAAGCCCAGTACGACCCTGAGAGCAGTAAAAATTGCTAATTGCATCTCCCAACATATATTTGACTTCAGTGAGCTAGCCGAGGAACTTGATGACTTATCGATAAACGAATGTTAGTCCTTCTGGTACAGAACTCAAGAATCCATCCTTAAATTTCATGTGTGTCAATTTTGTAAAACTTAATATTTAAATATGTTCCAATTGTTTATGCTAGAATAAAAATTCGATGGTTTTAAATAAATTTTTATTCTATCATTCAGATGTAAGGCAGAACTGTGTTCCTTTAATCTTCCTCTTTTGGAATGGCACCTTTGGAATTATTTTCATAGTAATTAATTAAATAAGTTAAACTCAAAAAATCAAAATATTCTCATTACAAAGAGCTCATGAAGAGACGAGAGTAGACAGAGCAATTCAAAGATGATTATTAAAATATACAAAATAGCAAATGTATTAATTCCAGAATCAGGGAAGATAGTGAGGGGAGTTTTGGTTACTAATTAAAAGTTAGCAATTAATAACCACCACCCAACTGACTCCATTATCATAATAATTATACAAAAAGTTATCCTATTAAACTAACGAACGTAGGAAGGTGTGATTTTAAACGGCCCAAAAACACGAAAATGCATCGAGACATGAAATGTTGGCGGGGCAGCTAAATACCAAGCCTAATTGAAACCTGAATATTATTAATTAAGTAAGGAAGCTCTAAAAATTTGTTAGTAGTTACTGCTAGACAACGGTAGAGAACCATAACTTCAAATAATAATAGCCTGCTGTGCTATTCAAGTCAACCAGAAAATCTTTGCTAACCATGTGGTGTAAACTTTCTTCAAACTTCACGCACACTATTAAACAAAATTTCGATATAAAATGATACAAATAAATGATTCCAATATGCAAACAAATCGAAGTAGCGAAACGATCGCCTTTTTATCCATTACCCGCCAGTGTAGCTCAGTGTGCTAAGACGCCGCACACTAGATCGTGGAGGTACTGCCGGGCGGGATCGAGTCCTGGTCCCCGCATACCGACCATCCTAAGTGTGGTTTTTAGACGGTTTTCCGCAATTACCAAGGCGATATGTCGGGACGGTACCTAAACTCCACCTCATAAATTACAAAACACACTTAGGGCCCGCAGAGTTTCTATAAATAGGAAAATGCTATTACAAGCAATGAATAGACCAGAAGTAGGGTGAGGCGCCGGAATTTTCTGGTGATGAATTGAAGGGTCTCGTTAGTATCAGAGCGTCGTAGAGGTCAAAGACAACCTCTGCCATTCGAGGATGGCTTGGTGAGAGTTACGAAGAATTGTGTTTGAAAATGCAACAAGACACTCCTTTAAAATAAAGAGAGTCAAATGAAATTATCCAGGAAGCGAAAAATCTCCTAATTCTGAGTAACTCTCAGCACACACGACGCGGAGAGAGGAGGATAGAAAGGAGAAGGCCAACAAGAGATGGAAAAGCTATAAACGATGACGTGATTGGTGGAATGGAATATATTTTATCTGAGAAGGTGGAGCGGAACTATGGATACGTGAACGTGGGAGAGGGACCGAGCGTGGTTGGTGGTGGTTAGCGTTCTGGCCTCGCATTCGGGAGGACGCCGGTTTGAATCCCCGTCCGGGAATCCAGATTTGGGTTTTCAATGGTTTCCCCAAATCACTCTAGGTGAATGCAGGGATGCTTCCTTCAAAAGGCTATGGCCGAATTCCTTCCCGTTCCTTGTCCCCAGTCCCAAAAAAAGAGAGAGATAGAGAAGGAGAGGGCAATAAGTAGTCAGGGAAGTGATCAGATATCTTACTTCGGGCGTTGGAATAATTTTATATTTATCCTCGGAAAGATTTCCGTCTATGCAGTGCAGATCAATGTGAAGCTCAAGCAGAGATTTTAAATTTTTTATTTCACCGTGCAGAGAGAACGGAAAGTTATCGGCCTCGAAGTAAAAGTAACATGGTTGTAAACTAGGACCGATGTGAGAGAGTTCTTGAAAGAGGTGAGAGAACAATAACAATAATTTTAGCTGTCCGTGGAAGCCGGTCCGTTTATTTAGAATTTTAAAAAAGAAATCTGATGGCTTGGCCATTATGAACGTCATAATTTTTACTGAAATTGTGGACATAATATATAATTGTCAAATTCGAAAAAGAACGAGGGAAATCTTGGATTTTACGTATTTACAAGTTTGATAAAGTAACACATATAAGGTATTTGTATAGGTGAACTAAAATATGGTAAAGCGGCATGGTTATATTGGTAAAAAAGGACAGTCCGAAATATTTCCTTGAAGAAGGCTTGAAGCTGATGACAAGGAAAAATATATTAAGGTCTTTTTTTATAGAATTCAAATGAACTTAGACTTATAGAAAAGAGATCCCATTATATTAACTAGCTACGACCATTGTTTTGTTTTTTATAACAGGTAAAAAACAATATAAATTGTATTTTACAGTGCCAGATAAAATCTTAGCAAAATGTTACGTGTAGCCTATATAGAAAGAACACTCAAACCAAAAGGACTAGAGAAATTTAAATCTGCGAGCCATAATAGTTAATTCAGTTCTATAATTACGGTCCTAAGAGTAAAAGAGGGATTTATTCCCTGTTATATGAAATATGCCGATTGTTTAAATAACGTACTTTTCCTGCGGTATCATATATGATATTACAAAACAAACGCCCGCGTATGCATGTCATGACACGTTTTCCTAAGACTTGTTCCATTCATACTCTTCCACCAAACGATACATTTTTATGATGTAGAAGTCTCGATTTTCCTATCTGAATTAGTTCCATAGTCCCTAACGCGATTAAAAAATTTAAAATTCGTTATTAACCTAGGGTTTGAAATACTCGAAATAAACACCAATTCAAATATTTTTTGCGGTATGGCGTGATAATGTGCTTTCACCATGCATTTCAGCCAAACGTACTGTTTCAAATTAAAATCGTGGAAAGAAATCCTTTTCACAAGCAATAAATAGTTTCAAAGAAATATGATTGAATCTTCTCTGAACTCTAAATAGATTTCCTGCATACCTTGCTGCAATCTAGACATTACCGATAAATACTCACCTTCCGAAGATCCGTTCGCATTAATTGTTTCCGTTTCCAAAAATAATCGTGCAAGAAACAATCTACGTGTATTAAAAATGCAATGGTCTCTACGTGTGCAGAACTGCTTTCTATGTAACCTTAAAGGGTGAATCGGATGCGCAGGGTGTTTTACTCATAGCATGAAGACTGCAGAGGTTTCCTAATTGCCAAAGGACACCGCAGTGGCCATGACACGCTTCTAACGTCGCTCAGCTCGATTGGCAGTAAATTGCTGCCTCCAGACTTACCACGGGCTGGAGACGTACTGCCTCCAATCGCTTCAAGGTTTACAAGCTTCAGACACTATTCTGTTATTTATTCCACTTTGTTGAGAGAAAGAATTGTAACCGACTTCATATCCATTTTCAGCATTTATCGAAGCTTCGGCACCTTAAACCATTTTTGTACAAAATTTCTGCGTGTCTATCTTTGACAAGATTGCTAACTTACTAAATTGTAAGGTTTTCTTTAACAAAAAAAAAAAAAAGTAATTCTTAGCTAAAATAGAAGAGCTAAATTTCATGACACTTGTATGATATATAGCTGCTGGTAAATATTTGTAAAACACGAATACGCCTCTACGCCTCTAACAAGAAAATGAAGTTATGAAGAATCATTTATGTTATAGTGTTGTCAACGTTTGATGGCATGCTTCTATAATACGTTCCAGGCTATTAACAGGTTTCTTAACGAACTGTCTATAATAACAAAATGTAAAGTAAAAATGGATGCGTAAAAACAAAATGGTAGTTTAAGATGAACTCTCGCAATTCACCTTTTTCATTTGACTATATACGATTAGGATCAAATTTCAATGTTTTTTTTTTTTGTTTTTTTTCCTTTTTTTCATATGACCTCCTTGCTTGGGTTTGATACGTGTTCATGGAGTATACTGTATGTTTTAATTGTGCAGCAGTAATGGAAAAGAAAATTTTAACCCGCAACAAATGATCAAACAATTCTGCGTAACCTGTTGAAAAAGGAAGTTAGCTGCATTCTAAGACTGTGTCCAGGTGACAAACGCATACAACAGTAATACTAGACTAGATACGGTTTTTTTCTCTTGTTTGTGTTATTGCATATGAATGTGGTTATTTTTGTTTGAAATGTATGAAGGTAGGAAGACAAAGGAAATCAGTACCGGATAATTCAGGCCCACTCTACGTAAAGACAACCGGGCGCCAATAATTTTAATGTTCCCATACAACTAGCATATCTCTTTCCACATTGAGGCGAGCCCTTTCGACATATGCGCTGCCAAAGTTTTGTTATTTAACACAGGCATTTGGTACAGTTTTTCTGGTTAGAATTTTCGCAGCACCATTCCTCCCATCACGCACGCCAAATTACGGATCGTGAGAACTTCCTCCACTGAGACTCGATAAAAGCTAACACTGAGTACGAGAGTGAAGCACATTTTTTGCGACTTTGTGATTTCATCCATGAGGTGAACTGGCTTCAACGTAATCCACCCCAAGTATTGTGATTTGACAGTTTTCATACTTTTATCAAATACAAATATTAATGAAGTGGAAAACATGTGGAGAAACTGAGAACAGATATCCATTTCCGAATTTAACCAGTCAGCTAGTACACAAGTGCTGTTAGAAAAGAGATGGAAGTATCATAGTCGACTTCGGTCAAGATACCCCATTTACGAAGATTAATTATATATGGCTACTATTAGTAATAGCAAGTTGACCATCAATAAAAGTAAAAAATATTAAGAAAAACGATGTCAATATAAGTAACATGAGGCTATACCTCTGATCACGATTTTCGTTCGGAAATTAGACCTGATTTGTGAAAATAAATATTACACGTGTACCAATATACCGCATTATCAAACGTATGAGTGAAGACTCAAGTTATTAAATACATTTATTTTTGGTTTTTATATTTCAAGATAAATTCTATTATTATCGACATATCCAAAGCTTTTTGATGCCAATACATGAAACGAAGTAAATGATTTCAATACGACCAAGAAAACAAGTGAAATATTACGATATGAACATATCTATAAAAAAAGGCGCTTATTTAAATAGGATTAAATCGTTTATGCTTTAAACAATGAATTATCGATGTAGTATTCCCTGGCTGCAATGACCCGCAGAGTCTGAATTTCTTCATAATATTTAAGTAATGACTTTTTTCCTCCTCTAGTCAGTTATAAGGTTTCTTGTGAATCAGTTTGCTGAGATCGGGTATGACGAAGACGTCATCGATATGACAGGCAGTAGACAGCTGACTTGGCTGCTCCAATGTGTACTTTATTAGGAGCCAAGGTCTGGACTTACATCGCATTGCTTGATTACTTGTGGGAATATCCGCTCAATTCAAGCTCAGGTGTCTCACGGCATTGTTCTCTGTCAGATACACTGCTCAGGTTAGAATGAGCCTTGTCGCCAGACAGTCGCCGGCTAGAAGCAAAACATACCAGTACATTGCTTAACACTACTATAATAATTTAGATGCTTGCTACCAGCTGGAAGGAACCAATTTTGTATTCGGTGGCTCGACTTCAGAAAAGCAAAGCAAGCCGAGCTGTGGGTCGATCCTCGCGAATTCCTGAGAATGTAGTTTTTAAATTTAAATATTAAAAGCAAATGTTATCTTATCGACATATTTTACATGTCAGTACACAGGAGAGAAAAAATGCACTGCCTGGCATATCATATTTTTTATGTGAACGAAGAAGGAAAATACGAAATGCAAAAATAACCCTGGAAAGGACTTGATCGCACCACTGCTCATCACAAATGAACGTGCACAAAAGGAAAGGTTAAGACACTGACTTACTCCGAATTTATATATATATAATACAGATACGCGGAAGAAATAAGTATCTTTTACCTTCTCGCCAAAGAAAGATGTGCCAAGAGTTCTCTCGTATTATAACATAAACTTTAACGTATTCAGGAACTACTTACATCGAAACAGTTCTTGCTTCTCTAAACCTTTCAAGCAGATGTTACAGATCGTTTACTGGTTTTATTACGGAAAGGTAGACCCTGAATAAAAAGGAAATGTTCGTGAGCAGATTTTTCTAACAGGTCACGCTTCAAAAGTAGCTCACTTCAATGTGGTGGAAACAAACAATTATTTAGATACTGTACTCCTCAGATCCGAAACAAATAGATCGGCGACGTTTGGTGTCCGAGCGTGGTGAGTAAGCGGTAACGCTCCGGCCTCCCGTTCTGGAGAACGCGGGTTCGGATCGTCGTCAACCCATTCTGATTTCGGATTGCCGCGGTTTTCCCAAATCAGTCCATGTGAATGCCGGTATGGTGCCTAGAAAACGAGGCGCAAAACCATATGCAATAATAAAAAGACGTTTGGTGGTTTACACTTTGATCGGGAAATTAATTTCCTACCCTAGACTTCTTGAAGTGGTGAATCTCCATTGTAGTTCAGATGTCAAATGTTTTAGCCGCTAAGTAAAAACTGCACTAAAAAAAAAAAAAAAAAGCGAAGAATATTCTGCGTCAATGCAGAAATTTTAAATAACATGCGATTTGTGGTGATACAAAGTAATGAACGAAGTATTGCATGACGTTTTCACATCAACTCATGGACATACATTACTGAAATGCATACTCGACTGGATATAGCACTTTATTGTATCTACGTTTTCTTTGTATGTTGCGGAGAACTTATAATTAGTGATCTATAGGCGTAGTCTGACGAAGTAGTGAAAAAAAAAATACATCTCTGAACAAGGAGAGATCATTTAAACCGGCAACTCAGGAGCCTCTAAGAAAAATATAAGAAAGAGGGAGACTCATGAAAAATGATTACAGATGATTCAGTCTCTCAGGAATTACAGCGTTTTATCAAACTTATTTTGAAACAATCAGCGCTCCATATGATTCCAGTTTCTGATGATTGTATTTTGTCAATAAAATAGACAAAAACCAGCTAAATCTCCATAGGCGGATGTGATGATGACTTAACTCTTACGTCCTCGGCTGAACGATTGCACACTGTTACCACCAACAATTTCTACTAAATTATTTATATTAGTAAAATACATGTACAATCCTCTGGCCTAAAAGCGACTGAGAAAATAAAGTCATTATAATAACTTTTCCTTATTAGTTTCAGGTTTACTGTGTATTTGAAGGGGATAATATTGTTCTTTCAAAAAAAAAAAAAAAAAAAAAAAAAAAAAAAAAAAAAAAAACTTTGGTAAGTAAAATATCAGTTTCACTACTTTTCTCAAGCACCTTGTAAAATATGATAAAGTATATGTAATGTGCATAGAAAACTTATGGAGAATAACTTTTACATCTACATGAATGAGAGCTGCGTATGAATATTTGTAGTTAAGGAAAGAAAGCTATAAAATCTGAAAAAGATAGATAGACTGTTAAAGAAATTGATGCAAAAAGTATTATCATTAAGGAGCCATAGCCAACGCTAAGCGTTTTTATTCCTGACACTTCAGTATCTGTCCGCTGTCACAGCCTTCAGCACTTAAACGAAACTGGTTAAAAAGTTTATATTTGCACAAACTATGTGCCAAATGATCTAAAACCTAATATAGAATTTGAAATTTCATACAGTGTTATTCTGAGAGCTTTCCACGGAAATAAAATGGATTGGTAAAAAGAATCCCCATTCCATCATGGAAAGTATTGATGTTTACTTGAAACTAAAGCTTAAGCGAATGTGAAAAATTCTAATAAGAGCTCATTTTGTAACAGGGTATATATCTAAAAATGAGAGACTTGAAATTTTTCACCAAAATCGATCGAATCCTGTATTTAAACGACGAATACTTAAAATACATTCTTTTATATAATATAGTTTCTAAATTTAGAGTAATACAAGCAAAGGTTTATTTTGGAGTGACTTTACCATATACTCAATCAACGTTCTTGAAAAGTGCTGATAGTTAAGAATTAATTCCATATCACTAATCCTATAATATATTTTACTGGATCGTTAAGGTGGTGCTAAGCGTTGGGAATTATGGAGAGTCTGCTTATTAATCTGGAAACGTGTTAATCATTGATTTTTGGTCCAAGAAACAAACAGTATATCTACTAAGGTGACCAGAGTGCTGCATCCTAACTAGGCGAGGCTGTATTACTGTTTGCCCGATGCACGAGGTTGTTACACTAGGTTCAGATCAGGATGACTGCTCGTTTGCTTTGTGGTGTAAAGTTAGTTATTTAGTATCCTAACAACTATTTTGAGTAACAAAGATTTCGATTGCAGCATCGATCTATATTAAAGAAAATGTGTGATTCAGCTTTCTCACACGATTCTTGACCGCAAAATGGTAGTGGCATCAGCTATACGTTCTTCATGAAGTTTCTGCGGCTAAACATCATTCTGTAAATGGTATTGAACATTAGACCAACGTCAAAAATAAAGAAATCACGTAACGACGATGCTGATATTCTTTGGTGTCCAATTTTCATTTATGAAGACTGCATCAAACCTCATCTTCAATTTCATACGTAAAATTTACATATGTGAGTTAGTATACTGATTGTATAAAGCCCTGCCACGTATCTAAAAGGGGTCTGTAAGGAGTCTCCAAACTAGACTCAGTATGCCCCTTTGTACATCTGCGCTTTTTCAAAATTACTTATTGCTTGTAGTCAATATACGTGACATCCGTTTGAGTCATGAGTATAAACCTTCTTATGTTAATAGACGCACGCCAATCTGCTTCCCGGTATTCCATTAATAACTCGATTGCAATTTGATACTCAACTCTGTAAGGGTTGGTCTATAGCATTATGGGTAAACAAATGAAAATCTGCGACACAGTTACTAACTGTGTCGCAGATTTTCATTTGTTTACCCTCAATTTGAAACAGTTGCAGACTTTCACTAATCCATTTTGTTATGGATAAAGTTAAGATATAGCATTATGTTTTATTATTTTTACGCTACCAAAGTCACTGATCAAACTTTACTGTGATAAGGAAATAGAGGTTTCTTGGTTATTAGATTTAAGTATACTATCCGTGATCAGTAAGAAAAGTTAGACGTGCTTATGTTTTGTTTCCTGAGAGTAAGGAAAGGTAATTAAAAGAGTGTGGATTATTAAAGAGAGTGAATGCGGACAAGCTGAAATCGATTTCTGTAAGGTATTTATGCTAGTTAAGATGTGAAGTAGCATTCAACAAGAGACTACTATGTTATAAGTGACGGAAAAAACTGACGAACGTTGGTTGGTTCCTCCCACAGAAGGCATATCAGGCCTTGTGTCAGAGGCAGGACGGCCAGTTCCTTTCCTCTGGGACCTACAGTTCAACGTGGAACACAACTCACGCAACGTCCTAGCGTAACTCATATGATAAAACTCTTAAAACTTCATTGCCTACCGGGATTTGAACGCGGGTCCTTACCCCAAATCGTCGAAAGCAAGTGCCTTAACCACTGAGCTACCAGACCACTCACACATCGTGTACTGCACTTTAAATGGCAAGAGAAACACATCTTTACATATTGATAATTTACATTCATCCACTCCTGCTCCAAAGATGATGTTTTTGAATGAAATAAAATAAAATAAGAAACAGTTTGTTATTTAATTATAAAGTGACCCTTCTTCTTGTGTGTTAAATGCGTTCGAATTTTATCTTTTTCAACTGCTGGATGATTAAAAAGTAACACTGGAGAAGTTCTACAAATTATCTAGCATTGCTGACACGTTGTTTTTGCGGATTAGCACATCGAAGACGTCGATGTTATAGAGGTGAGAAAAGACTGGGGGCAAGGAACGGGTATTTTTGGAAACAATCGTCCAGGTATTCACCTGGAGTGATTTCGGGAAACCATGAACCATGGTAAATCAAAATACGGACAGCCCTACCGAGGTTCGAACCCACTTTCCCCTGAAGGTTACTGCTCACCAACTAGGCCGTGTTTTTCTCTGCAACAGATTCTGAGGTAGTCATAGCAACCGAAGTCGAAATTAATTGACAAACTTTGTCCGTTAAAGTCTATTGCCGTTGCGGCTGTGTAGGCGTGTGTGGGTTGAGTAGCTTGAAGTAATTAGTGTTCGTCAACAGCAAACAGACACTGTGTAAATGGCTGAAATCGGTTTTAGCATGTTTGCTAGAGGATCAAGCATTGAGTGCAGAGAAGGCTGAGTATAATGTGGGTGTAATAATACTGACAAGGCGAAGCGATAGTGAACCGATATCCAGAAATTTAATCCATACACTGTTTCATTTCTCTCCAGTCACTTTGTGAGCCAAAAAAGCTATGAGATCGATTTTAAGTATGGCTGCAACCTTTTCTGTAATAATGGAGGACCAGTGCCTGAGCAGAACTATATATAGACCACCTGCTGTTCATAATGGAGAAAAATAGTGCTATCATCTGTTCGAAGAAAGTCATTGTAGTACCAGTACTGCAGTGCCTTTTTTAATCAGACATTGCTTCATTTTTCAGAACGTAAGATATCTCTAGATCAGAGTAAATTTAGTTATACATTGTTCCACTTTGCGGATTTATGCATATACGACAGTGTTAAGGGATGTGGGAGAGTTCCGAGGTATCCCGCAACAAGAATAATGAATTTACTAAATCTGTTAACACTTGATTTAAAATAGCAAGAATTTAGCGAGTAATAAAGAAAACTGGTAGCACTGTCTGATGCACGGGAATAGGTATGAACATATTTAATTTGTGTAAAAACATCTAAGCTTGGAAGAAAAGGTTATGTTAAATTCGAAACGAAAGAAAACGTTAAAGCATTAATAAACTGTGTAATGTTAAAAATCAGTCTAGTTGGGTATCCTTGTCAGATACAAACATTTGTTAATAGAGTAAAGATGACTGAGTCGAACACCCTTGAAAATTATCGATACCAAGATCGTACCAGCTGTTTACAGAACATAATATAACGTTTTAGAAAGTTCTGGGTAGTTATAATCCAAAGGTGTTGATTAAAAGAGGTTTAATCCACCATATTTTTAGTTTGACAGGCCGAAACAAATGAATCAGATATCGTACCAATAAGTCCGTTTGTTATAATACATTAAACGACTTACCCCCCCTTCCCTACTCATAAACATTTTTAATCAGTTAATGAGAAACATGTGCACAAAATTTCATTAAAATAGTCGCAGCCAAAATTGAGATCTCCCTCCATGCTTTTGGGATATTTATCATCCTGAGGGACTGATTAGAAAATATTTAACCCCATTATATATTTATTTTGATAGGTTAAAACATAGAAATCGAATTTCACATCATTGGGTAATCAAACAACTCATCCTCGTAGTCCCAAGAAGAGGGTATGATACGCTACAGTACTTTTCGTTGGCCTTTGAAAAACATGTGCAGATATGTCAGGTTTCCTCAAAATCTCCCCAGCCATTTCCCGAACGTAACAAAATGTTTTAGAAAGTTCTAGAGACATTTTAGGCGTAATTACCAATAAGTTTTTTTTTTTTTTTTTTAGTCTGTTAACAGCGAGGTCTTAGAGGCGGGAAAGGATGGGGGACAAGGAATGGGAAGGAAGCATCCAGGCATTTGCCTGGAGCGATATGGGAAACTATGGAAAACCAAAATCTGGATGCCCGGACGGGGATTCGAACAGCCGTCCTCCCGAATGCGATGCCTGAACGCTAACCGTAACACCACCATGCTCGGTTTCCCTAATGTGAAATTTTATTCAACCTGTGCCAGGTTGCCAGCAATATATAAAATATATAATCACTGGTGATGAAAGTGGAAATAAACTTACTATATGATGTGAATGTCAAGACCTGTATCTCAGCTTTGATACCAAACAAAGAAAACATTCAATTCTGTCAAATGGTAATCTGATCAAAGAAAACCTCAGCTTTTTCGAAGAAGTCAACACGGACCAACACTAATCAGTATTGGTTTTGAAATACCAGTTATCAGACCCATTCATAAAGGTGGAACTTAAAGAAGGCAAACTCAGATCAGTGTAGCTCTGAGGTAGATAGTAACCTGAGTTGGATATTCCAAAAGGCAGGAAACTAGAAGATATTTCTAAAATTTGTGGGGGTTGTTATCGCTACTGCCAGACAAAACATCCCCCTAGTATACAGGAAACAATGTATCATATGATGGGATGCCACTACCCATCTGTATGAAAATTATCAAAAAACTGGTGACCTTGAAGCAGGGAAAAGACTTTTACAAAAACTGAATGAACGAAGGAAACAGAAATGGAAAGATCTAACTTCTCAAATGAGCTTTACTCACTAAATTAGAAATGCATGTTCTCTCCTTAGAAAACTCAGTGCAGCCTCAAACACATGCAAAGAGAAGCCAGGAATTACACCAACTGAAATTACACATCAAAACAAGAGCCGATAAAGTCCCAATAGATCCAGCCATGAAGGAGAGAGGTGACTGATATGGATAACAAACCGAGCGTTGTGGGTGATCGGTTAAACCTCTGGCCTCGCATTCGGGAGGACGCCGGTTCGAATCCCCGACCGAGCATCCGGATTTGGATTTTCAGCGGTTTGCCCATATCACACCAGGCGAATGCTGTGATGCTTCCTTCAAAAGGCCATGGCCGAATTCCTTCCCGTTCCTTGTCCCCAGTCCCATCCCACCTGTAATAACCTCGACGTCGACAAGGCGTAAAGCGATAAGTAAAAAAAAATGAATAACAACCTCTGAAATAACCCTACACTTTCTAACCCATTCAGTCAGGAAGAAGTTGAGAAAGCCGTCAAAATGTTAAAAATGAGGAATGCTGCAGGTTTAGATGGCGTTTTCCCAGAATTGATCAAAATTTTTGGAAGCAGGGAAGAAAATGACCTTGGCGATCCACAAATCAGGCAAACTTGCAGATGATGCTTCCAACTACCGACGTATTGTTCTACTTAGTGTTTGCTGTAAGCTTCTAGAACGCCTTATCCTCAACCGTATTTAGGGAATTATAAATAACGTAACACAGTATAAGGCAAGTTTCAGACTCAAATGGAGCTGTTGTGTACAAGTATTAGCACTAACATAATACATTGAGACAGGATTTCAGAGAAAGTTAAAGACTTCAGTAGGGTTTGTCGCTCTAACAGCAGCATACGATACGGTTTGACCGGAGGGACTACAATATAAACTTAAAAAGTGTGCACCCTGCAGCAAACTAACATCACACCTGAACAACATGCTGAGAAACCTATATTTCAAGGTCGCCGCAGGTCAAAAGAGAAGTGAGTCATTTACATCAAGAAATGAACTATCTGTTGGGTCAGTACTTGCTTCATTGATCTTCAACTAGTAAACCAGTGATATGTCTGAAACGGTCGACAATAAATTCTGTTATGCTGACAACAAGATATCGCTGTCCATATTGTCACACTAAAGAAAGTGTAAACTATTCTCTCAAATGATTTAGCACATTTGAACGCATACTATGTGAAATGGAAATTTTGTCCAAACCCAATGTAGACAGAGGTATGTGCATTCCATTTGAATCAACACTTCTGCCAACAAAAACATAATTTCTAACTTAAATATTTTGGCATTGCCTTAGACCATTCCTCAACGCTCAAAAAACACCTGGAAAATACAAGTCAGAAACTTAAAACACTGAACAATATCATGAAAAAGCTAGCTGGATCTTCGCGGGGAGTTGATGTGGACTCGCTACGAACAGCCGTCCTCACTATTGTTTACTCTGTAGCTGAGTACTGTGCTCCAGTGTGGCAATGTGGTGCTCACAAATAAAAAAAATCGATCTTCATCTTAACGAGTGTATGAGAGACATCACTGACATACTAAAACAAACCGAAGACTCCTGGTTATATATCGTCAGTAATAAACCATCTCCAGAGAAAAGACGTCGAGAAGCGTAGGCACGTGAGTGGAGAAAGTTGCATCATCCTGACCATCCACGGGATCTCCCAGTCCAAGGGATTCTTAATCACACACACCCCATTCGTCTTAAACCGAGCGTGGTGGGCGACCGGTTATCGTTCTGGCCTCGCATCAAGGAGGACGCCGGTTCGAATCCCAGTCCGGGCATCCAGATTTGGGTTTTCCATGGTTTCCCCAAATCACTCCAGGCGAATGCCGGGATGCTTCCTTTAAAAAGGCAATGGCCGAATCACTTCCCATTCCGTGTCCCCAGTCCCATCCCGCCTCTAATGACCTTAGCCGTCGACGAGGCGTAAAGCAATAAATAAAATAAATTTAAGAAAAAACACTCGTCTTAAATCCACAAATCCATCATGACATGACATATCTGACTTCAATGTCAATGAAAATTGGCGACAAAGATGGAACTCTGTATCTGAGAAACATCAAAATATTGAATATCCTACAACTGGGCTTCCAGGATTCCATCTGGAGAGAGGCCGGTCGGTTAAATTAAACGGCCTAAGTACAGGCCACGCCAAATGCAACGCCACGCTGTGTAAGTGGGGACGTCGGGATTGTCCTGCCTGTGACTGTGGAGTTCCTTCCCAGACTGTGAAGCGCATCATTAAATAATGTTCTCTTAAGAAGTACGATGGCCCATCCCAAGATGTTTATCAGTGCTACAATTTCTTTCATAGCATGGCTGCAACAACTGGACATCGATTTGTGAATGTTACCAACGTTCTTGTCCTTGTATATATTGCATATTTTTCTACTTATTACATTAGTAAGTTAAGGATACGATAAATAAATAACAATCACTACTCCTTATGTAACTGTAGTTACATGCTGCATTTTAATTCGGTAGGTATTACATTCATATTTAAACAAATGTGGTCTTATACACAGAGTGATTGTCCCTAAGCTCCGTTATGATGACATGGATCTGAGTAATTTAAGTTAAAAATTACATTGTTGATTAATAAATATTCGCTAGAGAGTAGTTTACCAATATGTAGAGAACTAGGATCACTTCTTCAGAAGGAGGAAATTTTACTAAGAGTTTCAATCAAAATTATTTCGTCTACATTAACATAATTCTTTTTTAAATGATCTCAATGATATGATAGCTTATAAGATGGCGACAGGATGGAAAATAGAAAAATGTGTCTAGTTTGCCATGCTATTTTCCTATGAAATGAAACTATTATGGAAGTATAGCACTTTTTCTTTGAGTATACTATCCGTATGGTCATGAAATTATTACATCAACTGGGTAAGACTGAAGAGAAGTACGGGCTCTTGGCTGTCTGTACTCATGCCTTTGATGTTAAGTTGTAAAATTTTTAGCTTAGGGCCTATTGTCTTGGTATGGAACATTGAGTACTCATAAGATCTGTTAGGTTTGTAGTCAATGTTATGGCCGTGAAGTCGAGAAGGACCGTACGGCGGCATCTGACCGCTGTTACCCATTGTAACATTATCACTAACCCCAATCATTTTTAATTATTAATTTACCATTATTATTATAAACATAGAATTATGTATCATTTAGTGACTATAAGTATCCTGAATAACTGTATTAATGTTTGAAAGTTGATTTCTAATATTGTTTTGTTTCTCCAGTCTGTAGTTTGTTTAGTAACCACAGTAACTTAGTTTTGTTATGTAAGTTGTGTAACAATCTTTGATTCTGGGCAGCGACGGTGAGTTGGGCGCTTGCATTCTCGTAAATTCTCGTAGCAGAGCAGGGCGCAGACAGTGGGCGTGTTAAGCCGCTCGGAGAAGCCTGTATGCCGTGAGCCCAGGTTCTTAGTACACAAACTAAAGCAGCTTGAGAAATGTATGGGATACTTGTTTCAATGTAACACAAGTGTCTTAAAAGTTGTGTCAGGGAATGATTTTAATTAAAATCAGTAATATCTCGACCAGAGCAATGAGTTTTTCAATTCCAGACTATGTCGAAGTACATCTCAATTTGAAAGATTTTTTTTATTCGAGCTAACGGCTTGTATGTGTTAAAAGAGGAGAATTTGAGTCGATCTCCTCTAAATAACACGCCATAATCCACTAACGTACAAGTTAGCTAACACCTGGGTGACCAATTCCCGGGATAATTGGTAGCTTCATTTAGCGACCAATGTCAACAAAGTTCTCACCAATTAGCACCACTCAGGGACCTTAAAGGTTACGGTATGCTATGGACGCAGGTAACTCTGCTCCCAGAGCATGAAGTATCTGCGTTTAGTAAGCACCGTATAGTCTTGATAGTAATGCTTTATGGACAAGCTACAGACAGATTGATTAGAGTGTCAGCTGGTGGTGTTGGAGTGATATGAATCTGTCAATATCATACCGCTCCCGGATATCTCTCTGATATTCCTCTGAGCTTAGGTCGGAACATCCCCTGCCTATGAAACTATTTGCTGGTAGAAGCAATAGCTGATAATAATCGGGCTCAACTTGAACTTATCACTGCGTTAAGGACGCATTAAGGCGCTGGCTATGTTTTTATTTTAATATATCTCTAAATGTTCCCAAATTCAGAGATAATGATGGCTGTATTTTTCTACTGTTTCTTGATTTAAAACGCTTTTTCTTTGGATAACACATTTATGTGAATACAGACTGATAAGAAGTGTAAATATTTTATCTTTGTAGACGACGATTATTTTAAATTTGATTTTATATTAGTTATTATCCCGGTTGTGATCTGGTAGCTCATTGGTTAAGGTGTCTGATTGGAGATGGAAAGGTCCCGGCTCGAATTCATTTCTCGGTGGTGACATTGAAAAACCGTTAATTTTACCTTCACCATTGATACAGTTTTCTGTTTAATATGATGTATGTCAGAACATTGTTCTAGTATTTCTCCTTCGCGAAGATCCAACCAACCTTCTACTGTACGACCACGGTTAGAACTATCCAGGCAATAGGTGATTACAAGAATTACCTAGACCTGCGAATATAGTGTATAATGTAATCAAAAACTGAAAGCCATTACTTAAAATATTAGAGTACTCTGGTTATTTGCGCTAATTTCTTATAGAACGAATCAGTTTCTATAGGTATATCGCTGTTCCAGGAGAATAACCGCAGAATTGCAAAATACGTAATTTGCAGGAGAGTAAGAAGATGGAATTTTTATTAATAAAAAATAGCCCATCAACCAAAGAATAAATGAGAAATTTGATTGGCTCTATCATATTTAACCAGCATGAAATCAACCTTTTATTGCAATTACGTCATGTCTCCCACGGCTAACAACCATTAAAAATATATTATACGGTAATACAATACTATCTAACAATTGATAGGTCCTAACAGGGGGGGTTAGGAAAAAACACACACAGGTATTACTTAAGTACGGAACGTTTCCACACCTACAATTAAACAAACTTTCGTCAGATTCAGAAAAATAAGTATATTAATCTGAACTCTGGGTACGCATGCAGTCCAATTTTCCTTGTTAATATCCTAGTGGTACCAAAAATCGAATACTTGGTGAATTTCTGAACCAGAAGACATATCAGCGGAAGTATCAGGACAGGCGTCGTCTACCGATATATGCGTATCCTTGTGACACATAAGAACTTTACTGCTCATCGGTTAGTTGCTCCAAAGCAACTTGATGCCTCGGATTCAGTAGTCAAAAAACGCAGTCACTATCATAACAATTCCGTCGCGGCTGTTCGACAAACTTATCTAGTCTCGTTTCCAAAACCAGCTGCCATTACACCACTGTCACTAATACCACCTGATACTCCTTACTGACTCTTCTACCTCTGCCACAAGAAGCTTCATATATTCTTCCTTCTGCAATTGGCCATTCCGTATCAAAGAAGGGACTGCCTGATAACAAAGTGATAATTGAGACCATATATTTTTCTTCTGGTTGTTCCCAGAAACTACTTCGTCTCTTTCTGAAATCGCCGCAAACATGCTGGAGTAGTTTGGCGCAGTTCTGTGTGAAATTTTACTACTTTATTCCTTAATTCCACCATTGCAGATCTTATTTCAGAGTATTCCTTTAACGAGAATCTTTACGTATTATATTTATCGATATTTGCCTGTTAAACAATACTGAATTATTTTTACACTGAAGAGCCAAAGAAACTGGTACACCTACCTAATATCGTGTAGAGCACCGGCTAGAACGCAGAAGTGCCGCAACACGACGTGGCATGGACTCGACTAATGTCTGAAGTAGTGCTGGAGGGAATTAACACCATGCATCCTGCAAGGCTGTCCATAAATCCCTAAAAGTAAGAGGTGATGGAGATCTCTTCTGAACGGAACATTGCAAGGCATCCCAGATAAGCTCAATAAGGTTCATGTATGGGGAGTTTGGTGGCCAGCGGAGGTGTTTAAACTCAGAAGAGTGTTCCTGGACCCACACTGCAGCAATTCTGGACGTGTGGGGTGTCGCATTGTCTTGCTGGAATTGCCCAAGTCCGTCGGAATGCACAATGGACATGAATGGATGCAGTTGATCAGTCAGAATGCGTACGCACATGTCACCTGTCAGAGTCGTATCTAGCAGTATCTGGGTTCCCATGTCACTCCAAATGCACACGCCCCACACCATTACAGAAACTCCACCAGCTTGAACAGTCCCTTGCTAACAAGCAGGGCCTACGAATTCATGAGGTTATCTCTATACCCGTAAACGTCCATCCGCTAGATACAATTGGAAAAGAGACTCGTCAGACCAGGCAATATGTTTCCAATCATCAGCTGTCCAATGTCGGTGTTGACGGGCCCAGCTGAGGCGTAACGCTTTGTATCGTGCACTCAGCAAGGGTACACGAGTGGGCCTTCGGATCCGAAAGCCCATATCAATGATGTTTCGTTGAATGGTTCGCACGCTGACATTTGTTGATGGACCAGCATTGAAATCCGCACTTCTGTCACGTTAAACGATTCTCTTCAGTCGTCATTTGTCCCGTTCTTGCAGGATTTTTTTCCGGCCGCAGCGATGTCGCAGATTTGATGTTTTACCGATTCCCGATATTCACGGTGCACTCATGAAATGGTTATACGGGAAAATCCCTACCTCATCGCTACCTCAGAGATGCTGTGTCCCATCTCTCGTGCGCCGACTATGTAGTAACTGAGCGGCAAGTCACCACGGCCAAAGTTTGGATTCGCCTCTGATCAACCACTCCTCGATTAGCTTTCGAAGATATGTGGCCATAAAATCAGAGTGACTACGTTCTGCCAACACTTATAGCTAGTAATGAGCAGGAATCAGCGATACAAATGAAAACATGTAGTTGAAAGAATGGAGTGACTTTAATAGCTTCAATAAAAATAGGCACATAAAAATACACTTGAAATATACTGCATAAACTAGCTCTCATAAAAGGCATCTGCTACTAATAAAATCCTGTCACTCGGGATATTCTTTCTCAGCCAGCCAGAGGGTATAAATTGCATTAGCCGTTACCTAATAAAATCTGCATGCCGTATGGCGACGTGGTCCATCCTTTGAATCGGCGAAACGACTGCCCTGGAGGCTGCTCCCGACTGTGCTCTCCAGAGTAGAAACGTGGTGGGGAGAAGTCATGTGACTTAATCCTATTCGTCTAAAATCCCTGGCTAAGGGCTTTCGGGGTTACCCTGGTAGGGGGACTGCTTCCCACGGGAAGTGACTTTGCCCAACCTTGAGCCCTGCTTCGTTGGGTGGAATTACATGACATAGCTGCAGCTTGAGAAAAATTATCCCGAGCGAAAGTTAGAACATATTATAGCTAAAATCTCTCAATATACTACAACTATAACACCATGATCAAACTCACTTAAATCGTGATAACCTGCCATTGTAGCAGCAGTAACCGATCTAAAGCCTGCGTCAGACCCCTGTTATCTTAAATAGGCGTGGCCGACCGCACCACCGCACTCTCAGTGTTTACGTATCTCTGTGTTTGAATTTGCATTCCTATACCAGTTTCTTTGGCTCTTCAGTGTATCTAGCGTCGGTTTGTACCGTAATTATAGAGGTATCTCTAACTATGAAATCTTGAGGTTCAGCAACGACGGCAAAGTTTCTCGATTAACTTCGCTGATTGCTGTCGCCATCTGTTGTCAAGTTTTATGTTGCCATTCAGAAACAATTTTGCCATGCCTTGATATTTTGTACAAGAATGACACCTCAGTTGTTCCAGTATTATTATTATTATTATTACTTATTAACCTCGTAATGACACACCACTGTCATCGTTGGTTCTGGTTTGATTTTATTAAACACTCTAACACATTGCAGGACTGGGCCAGATGACCAGCGTCAACCGGCAGAATTCCGAACAGGTGCCAAGATGTCGCTATACTCACTACAGTTAGAGAAAGTGTGGCTGCTGCTTGGATTGGGATCTGTAGCTTGTTCTGGGGGGTCTCCATTGAAGGAAAGTCACTCCGAGAATCAGAGAACATTACTGAAATTTACCGAGAGGGGTGAGCTTGCGGACAGACACAGCAACGACGGAATATTTTCGTGTATTAGAAACTCATCAACACGAACAAACCAAACATGTGTGTGTGTGTGTGTCAGATGAGGAGGTGCAGAGTTTTAATGAAATTTTACAGTGGTATTGTTTTGATTCCTGCAGGAATTACTCGGCATATTAAGTTGCTAGTCTGACGTTTTACATAAGATTTTTGTGTACGATTTATAAGTGTCTGGTATCTGAATCAACCTCAAAACCAACAGCATATGGTCTCCATCGGCAGTTGTGGAAAAAAATGATGAGTGGCATTTTATTATAGCCCTTCACCAAGGTCCGTACTAAGATTGTAATTTTATCAGACTGAAAGACAATAGAATCTCATAGAAATGTTGTGAAGTACAGATAAAATTTTGATTTAAAGCTGAGTACAATGCAATATTGTTCAGTGTTTCTTCCCACGTTAAAATGTTATACAGATGGTTATTTCTCTTTAAAACTTGAATGTTCTGGATGCTAATTAATTCAATTTTGTCTCGTTTTGTCCATTTCGTAATTGTAATATGCATGATTTACATTTTCAACTATGCTATGCTATTATTAAAATTTAAATCTTGTATTTAACAAGAAGGTGAAGTAATTTTCTAGAAGTGGTTATCATATACCACATCAGAATTTCGAATAAGGAATTTTTGCATCTAATGCAGTGATATTTAATAGCAATTCGAATATTTGTGGCCTAGATGTACAAGAATACCTCAGCATTTCAGCTATACACTCCTGAGTGTTCAGTCTGACAGTTCAACGCCTTGGCTTCGTACTGACTGTTCGATGAAGTCCACAATTTTACCGTCTATTATCGCAACCGCATTCTTTACTCTCGTGTTTACAATTTGTTCGTTTGCGCCGGCTAAATTGTGACTGTAGATTCTCCCTGTAACATCTTGGTTGTACGCTGCTGTGTCTACGTTTGGATTCTGGTGGCACGCTCCAGGCTTCTTTTTTTTCGGTCCGTCTGATGTAATGAGACCTCTAATTGGTGTCAACCGACCTACGCTATGTGATAAGTGTCGCTTCAAACTGGTTTGCCTTATTTTTTCTTTTTCTTTTACGCTAACGGCAAGTGGATACCGTGTTCATGATGAAAACCGCGATTTTGCTAACGAAGAAACAGAACGAAAAAAATTGCAAATTTTATATTACAAATACCAACACCGCCATTTATCTGAATCAGTTTCAGAAAAGAGATGTACCACGTCTAGTCTGAATTCGGTTTCTTCCGAACATCCCTAATAAGAGTCAACCATTTTCTGAATGGATTATTCGTGTATCTTGATACTGAAAAATGAATTGAGAACTTTGTAGCCTGTAGAAAAGAGGAACTATCCACCGCTTTAAATCTAGTCAGTCACTAAAAGTGAACTGAACACCGTTTGTCCAAACCATGAACACTAATATGAACTGTTTATACTAGGCAACAAATGCTAAAAAGTGAAAACGCTGAAGTATGGTTTATCTTGGAGCTTCAGTACACTGTGCAGTACACGAGGGGCAAAAGCGCAGAGATCAACAGGAAACTGCGCGCTCTTGTGTTGGTCTGTTGCTGTGTTGAGCGGGGCGTGTGATTCAAGGCTTAACGACTGTCTCTCTCCCAGATGGCCTGTGTCAACACAGAGAAACAAACTCCGTCAAGCAAACCACCACTGGCAGATATTCCAGTATACACGTCGCTCAAACCTCGTCATTTGTAACAACACTTTAATTTCACTTCAATTTAATTATTAAACAGATATTTAGGCGTTTGCAGAAATAATGAAAATTATCCATACTGACATCCGTCAGGTGTGTTTTATAGTTAAATGTCGCTGTGACAAAAATGAGGATACAACCAACTTTAATAATCATGCTAATAGTTTCATGTTAATAGTTTCCATAAATAAATCGTTTTATCAGTCCTTCAAATATAATATTCGTTACACGAATACAGTGCGTCGAGATTAGTCTATTTGTTTTGTTCATTTTTCCGTGGAGCTTCCGTTCTTCAGTATTTCTTTTGTCTGCCAATCCGTAAGCCATGAAGCACCCAGTTCAAAAGAGGGTATTGTAGGAAATCATACAAATCTCTTTAATACCAATTCTTTTCTACTGGCCTTGCAAAACAGTAAGCTCTTTATAAACGTCGAACTGATAGAATCAAAGATTACTAACAAATGGTGAACGCATAAAATAAAGCTTTACGTGATACCCACATGAAAAATTATCCCATTCTGGGATTAAGCAGAAAAGACTCCCTTTGTGGATTAAAAATGAAAAGGTCACCGTAACTTTTTGTATGTAACGATCGAATACTTTTTTTTGTATTTACCCGCGATCTGTTGGAATCAGTATCTGATTCTTCGAGCCGTACATTAGCGTTTAGTTTCCATGACTCCTTGGTTATACTGTCTAAGGTTTACGGAATGAATGCATATCTGTCACAAAAAATAATAGTCAAGATGGTCATACATTAGAACATTTGGAAAATTTGCAGATTAGAAATTTAAAAATACCAGAAATTTGAAGCATAAATTGTCAACCCCTGCAGTTCAGCTGAATTCATGCTATGCTTCACTTCATTAAAGCATTTTTGACTCACCAGAGCTCAGATTACATGGGATATGCGTAGATGACGTGCCTGCTACAATGAGAGAGCGTAATGTTTGTCACATTCGATTACCTAGGAAATTTTCTTCTACTTTCAAGTATTTGGGCTAGTCGTTTGTTTATTTATTTTTTGTAGCTTATTTCTCATTAGTTATAAGTCTGGATAAAATTTTTAATCAGCGGAAATAGGTTTACATGTGCTCAGAGAAAGAAAACTGGTTATAGCGTGTAGTGTCTTACAAGAAAAATTTACAAGTAATCGTAAAGTCACGCAGTAAATCAACTGTAAAAACATTAAAACTGCGTTCGAAATGTAGAATGCGTGGATACGTCGATTAAGGCACAAAAGGATATTCACTGTTTTTCTACTCATAAAATTTATGCCTTATAGATAATTTTACACGTCTGGAATATTTCTCTGACGCTTTGCTAATGATACAGGCTGACAATTATAGAGTCTCTGGACTGACCCGTTGCCGATGTATTCTGCTTCCCATTAGTAGGGTTGACGACCCAGTGTCGCCCGGTTTCGGTGAATTGTTAAGCAGCGTCGGATATCACCCGTGCCATTAATCATGTGAAGCGACTGCGCATCGTTAACTTGTCTGTCGTTTGACTCGCTGCAAGCTGCTGCTCATTCAAACATGCTGCCGGAAACTGGTATCCGGACCAACGACGAGTTTGGTGGGTGAATGTTGGTGTTGATCGACCACAAATCGACACAATATTGACATTTAACCAGAGATTTCAGTGTAAGTAGAAGGACTGTATGCTGTCGAAATGAAAAAAAAATTATTTACATGACGAAAGTATAAATAATAAAATATATATATATATATATATATTTTTTCTGTCATCAGTCTTTCAACTGGTTTGATGCAATCCTCTATCCCTTACTATCTTGTGATAACCTCTTCATGTCTACATATCCCTTACAACCCACGTCCTCAATTATCTGCTTCATATATTATAATCTCTGTCTTCCTCTACAATTCTTACCTTCCTCTGTTACATCCACCAGCAAATTAACCAATCCAGCATGTCTCAAAATATGACCTACCAGCCTGTCTCTTCTTTCTGTAAGCTTCTACCACAAATTCCTTTCCTCACCTATTATTTCCAAAACTTGTTCATTTCGTACTTTCTCTGTCCATTTAATTTTCAGCATTATTCTGTAGCGCCACATTTCAAATGCTTCAATTTTCTTTCTTCCTGGTATTCCTAATGTTTCGCTACCATAAAATGCTGTGCTCCACACGTAGAGTTTTAAAAAGTTCTTTCGAATTCCTGGATCAATACTTGAAAATAAAAGATTTATCTTTTTCATGTGGGCTCTTTTTGCTAGTGCTATTCTGCTTATAACATCATTCCTGCTTCGGCCATCGGTTGTAATTTTACTTCCCAAGTAACAGAATTCCCTTACTTCTACTGCATCCGATCCTAATTTTATATTTAATCTACTAGTATTGATATTATTTCTGCTACATTTAATCACTTTTGTCTTGTTTTGATTTATATTCAGTCCAAAATCATCCTTCACTATTTTGTTCATGATACTCAGTAACTTCTCAATATCCTCAGCTCGTTCTGCTAAGAAGACAATGTCATCGGCAAATCGTAGCATACTGATTTTTTCTCCCTGAACACTTATTCCACATGAGCATTTTTCTTTTATTTCCTTTATTGCTGCCTTTACATACAAGTTGAATATTAACGGGGATAGACTACAACCTTGTCTCACACCCTTTTTAACTGATGTATGCCTCTCATGGTTCTCTACGTTTATTATAGCTACTTGATTTTTATATAGTTTATAATAAAGTATTCTTCTATGTCTATATTTTAGACCTGATTTCTTTAAAATTATGACCATCGTGACCCACCTAGCATTATTAAAAGCTTTTTCAAAATTAAAAAACGCAAAAAAAAGTATCTTTGTTTTTCTTGATCCACCCTTCAAGTATTAATCTTAAGGCAAGAATTGTTTCTCTCGTACCACGATTTTTCCTATGTATATAGTCGCAGAATAATACGGACATTCAACTATAACAACAACGATTGCATTTTTTAAGATACAGCCGATTACTTTGTTGATACATTTGAGAAATTGTCCTATAGAGCAGAAGCAGTGTTCGAATAATATTATTGAAATGTTTCTGTTCCCCCCTCCCCCTCTCTTTAAGGCTACTTGAACATCGTTGTCTGTTTACATAGGCGGCCAGTGAGGTGGGATGACACGTGCCTGCTAGAATTTAAAGCCGGATTGTGAGATCCACTTAACCTACTGCCGGAATATTTGCATTGCCACCTGTGTAGTTTATGATGTGTAGATTGGAGATCGTCCAAGCATTCTTCTAGCTGATTGCATAAAACCACATTCAGAACGGCTGTTAGGTCTGGATCAAGATTCGTACTTGGTTCAGTGTGCTGACGCCTTAACGAGTGCAGCCACACTAGCCTGTTTTCCTGACTTTAATTTTATTTCCTGTCAGTTTTAAAGTGCGTTGCGAGCTTGTCTGCTTGAGTTAATGACTTCTGTTTGAACATATCATAATGACTTGTAATCGTTGTCAGTATCAAATTTATTTCCAAGGCCTTAATTGTGTTTTAGACTATCTGTTTCAAACATTACAGAATTCGTGATTACAAAGAGCATTAATGTAAAAATACTGTTTCACCAAAGCTACAATTCCTCTTTTCTTAAAGCTCTCTTAAAGCTGGTAACACGCGCACACATAATTCTTGCTACCCACTTCTCGGCTCCGATAGCCACATATCTCTATGATTTGAATCGGCCCAGACGATTGATGCTGAGTGCAAGTAATAAAAATCCCACAAAAACAATTCTTGTAAAAATAGGCCAAGTCTCGTGTTCATGTAGTGACGAAAAGTTATGAGCTCTTCATCTGAGCCAAGTCTACACTTTACAGTGTGTAATTCACTTTGTGAAACAGAATGGATTCTCTCGATGTCATAGATCGTTTATTTAGGATAACAAAATCTGATGACTTAGCCATTATGCAGGCCATGTTTTAGTTAACCTATATAAATACCTTAAATGTGTTGCTTTATCCAACTTATAAATACTTAAAAGCCAAGATTTGACAAGTATATATTATTCCCTCAATTTCAGTAAAAATTAAGACGTGCATAATAGCCAAGTCATCAGATTTTTTTATCCTAAATAAAAGATCTATGACACCGAGAGAAACCATTCTGTTTCACAAAGTGAAGTGAATATACACTGTAAAGTGTAGACTTGGCTCAGAAGAATATCTCATAACGTTTTATCACTACATGAACAGGAAATTTGGCCTATTTTTTGTGGGATCTCATTTCTTTTTGTAAGTTTATCGCTTATTCTGAATCGCCTCTCAAATATAATTTTTCCATTTGGAAATCACTGGATAAGATCATTTCAGAATTTAAGACATCAATATACGTTACTAACAATGCCCCACTTCCTGAAAATAGTGAGTGTGTGCCGTAGCCGAGCAATTGCCGTAGGTTTCAATACCACCATAAAAAAATTACTAGTAAATTCCAAACTAAGCACAGGAACAAATTTAAATTTAAGATATTAGTTGAACTTGCTGATATAAGCTAGGACGCAACACCAGGGACCCAAGAAGGAAATATGCTGTATGGCTAAGTATTGTTATGAGACCATGTTTCTACTCACCAACTACATTAGGTGTTCACGTGAAAATACATCCTGAACCAAGCTGTAAAACTATACATCCATGGCAATGGCGCATATATATTTTCGATTAGTACCAAAATAAAACGAGTTAGCGTTTACGTGAAAATGAGGCCTGAACCAAGCTGTAAAATTATGCATCAATGGCAATGGTGAATCTAAAGTTTCGATTCGTGCGAAAAGAAAGCCAGTTATCTAAGTTGTTTTGTTAGGTTACATTGGCAATCGAATTTCTCAGATGAAAAATGTGTTACAATCGCTGCAGCGTTAAAAAACACACACACACACACACATACACACATCCCCGGTTTTCTGTTTTTAAATATTTTGGAAATTGATTCTCTTCATTAGACAGGTTCGACGGTTTGAACATATAGCTCCATCCAGAACAAAGCAATTAACCGGCAAATATGTATGGGAATAGCTTTCTCGCCTCGCATTCGGGAGGACGGCGGTTCGAATCCCCGTCCGGGCATCCAGATTTGGGTTTTCCATGGTTTACCCAAATCACTCAAGGCAAATGCCGGGATGCTTCCTTCAAAAAGGCTATGGCCGAATTCCTTCCCATTCCTTGTCCCCATCCTTGCCCCCCATCCTTTCCCGTCTCTAAATACCTCGATGTTAAAAAAAGACGTAAAGCAGTTACAAAAAAAAAAAAAAAAAAAAAAAAAAAAGTATGGGAACGTTTCACGTTTGGGTTGCCATTCAATAAATACAGGGAAAATCATCAATATCATTACCCGACTCTCTGCAAACAATTAATTTGCGTCGTAGCCGAGCAATGAACGTTGTCGCTGGTTTAACTACCACCTCAAATAAATAACTTCCAAACAACGTAAATATTTAAGGTTTTGGTTAAACTTGCTTGCCTCTATAATGTATAGAAATCTCAGGTTTATAGTTTCATCCGGAGCAAAGTAATTAAGCCGCAATACGTGCCAGAATTATTCATGTTTGGGATTGTAATTAAATAAATACGGGGAAAAACTCCAATATCAGATTTGTATCATGATTTAGGGATGAAACCGTATATGTGTACCAAATTACTTGTTTCTAGGATTACTGGAAGTACAGTGGCATTTTGATGACGGGGTGTTGTGCCGAAATAAAATTTTGAATTTCAATTACTTCCAAAGTAAGAAAAGGAAAGAAGTAAAATTAAACACATTAGTTAAATATAGTAAGCTATCTCTACAGTGAAAATCTGAGTATTATAAAGAAATTAGGATAGAAAGCGATTTCATGTTAGGAGTAGGTAAGGGGGTAAGTATATGGAATTTAATAGTTTCAGACTTTTATTATAATATGTGGGTAAAATTTTATCTGTGTACCAAATTTCAGCTTTCTACGGCTACGGGAATTGCCTTAGAAGTTTGATGATCATCAGTCAGTCAGTCAGTCAATCAGTCAGTGAGTGACAAAATCGCTGTAATTTGCATCTTAATAACAACCGAACGAAGAACAGTAACGAAATAAAAAGTACGTTTGCTAAAATTGCTGATATCTATGCATAACACAAATTTTAGACATGGAACATAAATATTACCGATGAAATTGAGGTTCAAAAATGGCCCGAATCGCTTCGAGAAAAGGGTAGGCAGTGCCGGCGGTGACTCGACTTGGCGGGTGCACTGCCGTGCACCCAAATAGTTTAGCTTCTTCGTAAAAAGATCACCTTTTCCTGAAACTGTAGAAAATGCAAAAGCGCTGACACTTTATCAATTTAGAAATATATATGACAAAACAGAAATTTTACGGTCTCGTAATTTTCCCTTGCTCCGGTATCGACTAGCGACTGGAGAACGAGCCGGCAGGAAGGCCAAGAGGCGTAAGGAAGATATTACTTTCAGCCGAGTCAGGAAAGCTGTATATAAAGCCATGTGGTTTGAAAGCTTATGTGAAATACGGGAAACCGATAAGGAAACACCACCCACACTGAGAACAGATTTTTCAATTATTAGGCGCGTGTCAAAGTCAGCCTATATAGGGCTGTATTGCGAGTGTTTACTAATTTTTCCTTTGCTTGAGTCAATATGAGCAGTGAATGCATGCCAAACAAAAAGTTATTGGAACAGAAAAAGATGCCTACGAGTTCTAGCCATGAGAATGGCGGACTTTGGAGAGACTCTCGACGGAATTTCTGTCGAGTCGTTGGGAACGACTGATCAGTCTACATAAGCGGGCCAGTTTTCTCTCTGAAGAATGGTGGTGTTTGGAGAGTTCAAAAAACAGTGAAAGCGATCTGAACTCTCTATGCATAACAGACTGATAACCTTGTACACTGTGAACACTCATATAAATCTATTGTGGCAACCGATTATAGACAAAGCTGGTTTCGCAGGAGGCTATCGGACAACGTGAAGGCAGTTCTTCGATTATGGTAATCCTCCTGTGCGTCGCCCATATGACTACTCCGCAAAGAACTATCCAACCATTGCATAGCGCCTGAATTATATCCCAGTTTCTAAATATTCATTCTGTCACAATGTGTTTGTTCCAACTTTCGTAATAACTGGTTTTAATAAAATATGCTTGTAGTTTTTAAATTCATCCGAGATTTTTAATAAATTCAGTAATTTTGAGCTGTGCCGTGGTCATTTGAGTTTTGGAGTAATTCAATTCCAAATCTCGATCTCACTATTTTATTGTTAAAATGAGTGATGTTTATTAATATTATAGTATATAATTTTATTAATAATCCATTCTTAATACATGAACTGTGACACTACAATATTGAATAGGCTGAACTATAAATTTCATATGCGAATCTTATATTAATACGTGTGATATGTGAATGGTATACATTGATGTTACGAAAATTTAAACACAATTCACTAGCTGGGTACCAATCGTTACTGCCTAGAAGATACATCTTCAGTACAGAAAACTGGAGGAATTTTAGTTCCTATGCCTACAAGGTGGACCAATTTGGAGTATTTGTTATTCAATAAATCATTACATACCTCGAAACTGATAGTGGATCGAATAAAGAAGCCTTGAATCCTCTCTGTATCTGTTGTACACTCATTCAGAAAACTTTGAGTCACACGAAAAATAATAAAAAGGTTGAGTATTGATACTTCTGCGAAAGGATGCGCTAAAGTGCGTTATTGCTAGTTTATCAGGCAAAATGAACTGCATCTCGTTTAAAAAAGCTCTGTTTGATAAATGCCGCTTTGTAAGGTAGTTTAGGATGCATTTCTATTTAGTGAGAACACGATTACTATGGTTACACGCATATCCATCGCTTATTGCAGCTAGCAACAACAATACCTAAATAAAGCTTCTGGAAGAAGATCAAACAAGAACCTTGTAAATCGATTGAAAATATATTACCTTCCAATAACTAAATGTTGTTAATTGTGGAAAAAAATTTTCATTCATCTCTTGCAACTAATTACAATTAATAAATATTTTGCAATTAATAAACAAAATTAAAAGTTTTCTTGACTTACACATAACTTATTAACTAGTGTGATAGGTAGATAGATCATAAGTGTCTCAGGGCTACTATGTGGCACAGAATGTTTGCAAACGTCACATACAAAATCCATATTTGTTTACCTCCATGACGTTCCGGGCTCGGATAAGTGACTGTGGAAGGTCGGCCCAGCATGGTGTCGCAGCTTGCGACTAGTTCACCTCAGGAATACAGACGGCAGACGTGACTTACATTGACTATTCAAGTTCACTCAAAACACAAGTACCAAAACTCGATACTTAATGCTCAGTCGTAGGTGACCAGTTACATGCCACAAGTCCCTGCACGGTACAAAGTACTCATTACTGTTTTCGCGTCAGAAAGCGTCATTTTCTTCACCTTGCTCACAGCATACCTTGGACGTTGAGAGAGATGCCTCCTTTCCCAAATCCCGGCTGGCCGCAAAGCCAGAGCCTCATCTCATTCACTCGTATCATAAAAACCAAACCTAAATGTGTTAGATCTTTCTAACAAAAAGTTTTTATTGATTCGATAATGGTCTCTAGAGTTTCTACGCATGCCTCACACCCAGATCATGGAATCACTTTTTTTAAATATTTTATTGATACTTGGCCTATTGGCCATACAGTCAAGATACATTATACCTAGAGCTGTATCTTTATATATATATATATATATATATATATACATACATGCGCCCACATTTAAGTATATCCATTACAAATACATACAAGTCACTGTTCATATTATAGGATCAAATCATAGTTATCGAATTATGTATAACAGAAATAGTAATTTACAAAACATTAAGAACATAAACACAATCTTTAAGGACATAAAAATTGTAAGAGGAGTTAAAAGGCACTTTAAAAGTTAAATTCATTACAAAAGCATTAAATCACAGATTTCACAGTAAGATTTTGATAATCCAACGGTTTTTATACATGTAAAAGTTAAATGTGTTATGAAGAGATTCCGTTAAAACTTTTTAACAATAAAACAGTAACCATCGCTGCTCTGTAAACAACAATTGTTTGAAATATCGAAGAGTATAGTGGGTTCTACCCGGTTATATTACTATATGGTTTCTTGTTATGAAGTGCACCATCCTTTGGTATATTGCGATATTTTCTAGAGTAAGGAGGTGGTCTACATTAACTGGATAACTTATGTTGCAATGTTTTAGGTCTTTCCAGAAAGTGTCTGATTCTTCTTTGTAATTCTTGCATCGGAAGAAAGGTGGTTGGTATCGGTCTCGGACGCCCCGTCGCACTGACAAAGTGGGGAGTGTAATCACTTTTGAAACTACTAAAACTACTTCCAAAGTCACACTCTAGTATGTTGTCACGAGTTGTCAACTATGCTTTGGAATGTTGGCAGGCTGTGATCCGTTGTGCGTGTCCTTCATTTCCTGTTAGACGAATTCTTTCTATATACTTCGATGTGGGCCAAGCGGAATCTTCTAATTACCCTCCGGTATTGACTCGTACAGAAAGCAAAGGATAACTTTTGTTTTCAACAGGAAAATCTACAAAAATATTCATTAAACTACTAAACAGTTAATTTTTGCATATAACACTGCAGCTAAAGTTAAAAAATAACTAATATTTCAGATACTGATGAGTAAAACTAGTTTTTCACGACTAAACAATTAGTCACATCAGGGCAACTCGCAAAGCAATGTAATGGCCGAGCAGCTAGTTGCTGCGTTCTGATTGGCTGGCAGTCCAAAGTGTTTTCGGGGGCATTCGACTATGGGTAGCAAATTCAGTCTGCAAATCCCAATCAACTTGTAATACTTTTTAGTTTTAGAAATCTGCACTGCACTCTTTCAGTATGTAATGACCATCATGAATTCCCCTGAACATGTGTTATGCAGCCAAATCAAATCTTATGTTAAAAGTTTTCTGTTTTTCTTTCTTTTTTAAGTTTTTTATGTTTTTTGAGAAGAAATTAGTAGGTTGCGTGTAAATTTGAAAACGAACTTAAGAAAAAGAAGAATTTTGTTGCAGTCATTATCATTTTTGTAGAATCAAGATGGTAATCAATGTTGTATTCCTTTTTTCTCAGTGGTTTACGCCTCGTCGACGTCGAGGTCATTAGAGGAGGCAAAGAATTTAGGACGAGGACTGGGAATAATTAGGTCATGGCTTTTTGAAGAAACTATCCTGGCATTCGGCAGAATTATTTATAGAAACTATGGAAATCAGAATGGCCGGGAGGGGATTTTAATACGCGTCAACCCTACTGCGTGACCAGAACATTACCACTCACTCGCCGGGCTCTGTCGATCAAATGTAATTATTTATATTTGTTTAGAAATTATAAGTGCCTGGATAGCGAAATAATTTACTTTCAAGCATTTGATTCATTCCCTAGATTCTATGACGTCTCATAGGATGTCGAACTGTTATTAAGTTAACTGTTCTCTGACCCCGACTAATTCTGTTCAGAAAATTTTAAGTGACAAAGTTTTATTGCCTTGACGTAATAAAAGTAAAGCGGGGCTTGTTTTCATACTGAATGCAGAGGCAAAATAGTCAAGTGAGAAAGCTGACTTACGAGGTTTCGTAACATGGGTCCTCTAGCAAGAGGCGGGGACACGATGGGATATCTATGTAGGTACAATGTACGTACTTTCTGAAACAATTTAGAAGTAATCTGGCTATATCAGGGAGTTATAAAAAAAATTTAACTCTGATGATAGGACATAGGCATCCTACGTATTGCACTCGCCCTTCTTGAATAAAGACGTCATCGGCGTTTGAATTATTGTTTCTCTGTGAATTTTCTTCAGTGAGTCCTAGTTTAGCACATCAGATTACGATAGTAAACTAAGAGATTATTATGCAACGATTTCAAAAGCCCTAGAGCCTCAAATGAACACTAGAGTAAAGAAGTTGCGTATTTATTACAAACCTTTATTATTTAAATATTTCTTTGTTTCGTAATACCGGGTTTAACTTACAGTCACGGACCAATTGGAGAAGTTAGTTGATGTTCTTCCAGTGGGAAGACATTAAAAAGAAATTCAGTAGACTCACTACAATATTTCTGATAGCAAAAGGTGAATGACAGCGAGCCTGGGTGTCAGTGATTAATCCTGTGTTCTGGTATTTGGGAGAAAGAGGGTTGAATAGCCGAACCGGATGACAAGATTTCAGTTCTAAGTAAATGCCGAGAGGGTCCTCTGAAAAGGCCATTGCCGAATTTATACTCATTCGTTGTTTCTATCCTCTCACGGATTTAATAACGTCGACATCAATGAGCCGCAAAGAAAGAAGGTAAATTATGACAGTGTGTTTCTCGTATACTGAAAATTTGTTTGTGCAGAAGTAAATAAAAAATTACAGATGGTAGTTCAGTGTTGCTATCCTCTTATGAAGAATTTAGACTTTTTGTTCATATTTTCTTCTGTCGGCTGAAAGAAACCGTTACTAAGATGACTCATACTCTAGATTCGAGAAGTGAAAACGGTTCCCTTGTTCTTTTCCCCTGTTGAGTATAGAGGCACTTACGAATATTCATCAGAAATGGTAGGTTTCTGGCCATAAAGAAGATAAGTGGAATTTTATTTCCATATAAGAAACTAAAATTACGGGTAAAATGGAAATGTTTCACGGCGTTGTATAATAATGAAAATCTCCCGGGCTTGCTACCGCGTACAAATTACGAGTGCTTGTTAAATTGGGATGAGACCAGTTTAAATTCCCTGAATGCCCGAATCCACGTTTACAAACAGCAACCGCAGCATCCTCCGTAGTTCGCCAAATTTGCGAGTTACTGAACTGCGTTGTTCAACGTTTCTCCTCTTTGCTATCTTTGGAGCAATGCCCTGGATCTCTCACAGGATGAGAGCGGGCAGTCAATGTTTTGCAACGGCACGCAGAATATTAATCTACCGTGTCTGTAAAGTCCTTGCCACTTTCCGCATAAGCTTCCGGGTTCTCGAAAAATGGCTGGGGATTTACCTTTCAGAAAATTAGGAAAACTGTTATTTTAACGGACCAACGTGTAACAGCCCTCAAACCTACCCTTCTGTGAAGTTTAATATTAGGACTTAAGTACAGAGAGATGAAATTTGATTATTTATTGCTTTGTACATTTTTTCATGAGAATGAATAATGCTGTTATAGAAGAATGTAAATTATGAGTAATATGATTATAAATAGTATAATACGTGAAATATTAATTGAAAGCTTGTGATTATAATGGTTGTCCAAGGTCTTTCGAGGGCGGTTTTCAGCTAATTGGAGTGTCTGACGTCATTTTTCTGGATAAATGCGTGTAAACAGAATTAACCTTCCTTTTAAAGTGTTTCCTAATAGTTGTGAGTAATTTTGTACTAGCTGTAATTGTTTAAGTATGATTTTGATTGTAAGTGTGATTGTTAATACTCGAGGAATATTTGGAGGCACCCTTAATTGCCTTCTAGGGTTTGCTTAAACTCGCAGAGATGGCGAGCCGTATAAGTTTTAGTAGGACTAATTATTTTCGAGAAGTTGGAGGGATCCTTTTAAGAGTAGTTCAACCATTTTTATTCGCTGGAGTTTAGCAACATCATTTAGTATCTTTGGATGAAGTCGATGCCTATCCATATTTTGCCATTGTAAACGTGAGATGGAAACTGTATTAACGGGCTTGTTATGTTGTTGAACTCATAAATCAAGTCTGAAGCTGTGTTTATTATCAACATTTGGTGACAGGTTAAAAAAAAAGATCTCCTGGCGGCCGTAAAACAGAAACCTGTTTATTGAAGAACTAATTAATTAAGAGTCAGCAACATTTGAAAGGACCATCCTGTGAGAACAACCGGAAATAAAAATGTCAGAATGGCAACTCTTAGAAGTCTTCTGTTCTGGCAGTAGTTCTCGTAGGGTTTCAGAACAACTCAATAATTGCTTTCTCATATGTAATTTTAAACAGAAAGTGGTTTCTGCAAAAATTATGCCGACAACCAGTTTACTTAAATTTCACTTAGTGTACTGTTTTCCTACCTTCTTATCACAATTTTTTGTTAAGGGGGTTCATCATTGCCTGGGAAATCAAATAATGTGATGGATGGTCTTGTATCTTGTAGCATGTTTAGTCGATTTTAGGAGCAATGTTGCTAATTTTCAATCTCAGTTCATTCGTGTTGAACGCTCGAGACAGCTAGTCAGCCGCCATTAAATGTAAATGTTGTCGTGAAACTCCTACGATCAAAAGGCGAACGCCGAGGGGTTCTCGTACCACACTTTGAGGGGAGCGTCCATAAACCACGTAGCTCCATTTTGGCCTCCAGTGAACCCCCCCTCCCCCCACGTAGCCCGACGTGGCCTTTGCCTCTAACCCCCCCCCCCCCCCCCCACACACACACACACTCACATGTAGCACATAACTTCTTTCCCATGTTGATTCCAGAAAACATTTTGTACTGTTTTCTCTTGTCAGAATATCGTAATTTACATATGGAGATAATTAAATGACGTATATAAAAATCCACATTCTTTTGTGTGTTCTGTACCTCATTTTAACTGTGATATCCCCTCCCCCCCCCTAGATCGAGCCACGTAGTTTAAGGACGTTCCCTGAGAAACCCTGCTCGATACAGGAACTTGTACCATTTTTCGTCCAAAAAATTACACTCAACGCTTATAACACAGGAAAGAGCTTCATATTTTGAAAGTAGTAGAAACAATGCATCTATAGTTAATAACTAATCTGAGAAGGTAAAAAGGGTGACAAATCCGGTATTGAGGTCGAGGAGCTGAAATCAGCAAGTGATGATGAATTAAAGAAGCAAATAAATATACAATAACTGGTTCATAAGAAAAATGTGTTCTCTACTAAAAAATGAAACAACATGAAGGCAAAGAGTTCAAATGAGACCTACAACCTCTCAGTTATCTAAATTTTCATATGGGAAAAGATTCAGAATTGACTGGAAATGATTTATAAACAATTTGATTCAGAGTTCAGTAAACTTAACTAGCAGACTGACCGAAATGGTTTACTTAGGAAGTGCTGAGAACAATTTATAACAAATGGCTCGAAATAAGCTTATTCCCGATACGTTACATAATGGCCCGCCTTCTGGCTTCAATAAATAGGACAAGTATGGTCTGAGATATTTCTGTGACCGGATACTTGCAATTATATTCAGATCTAAGTTCAGTCTCTCTTTTCTGCGTAACTGATTATACCTTTTTTTGTACAATAGTATTTAAGGATCATGAACTTATAATGTTTCCTCTGGTGGACTTAAGTATCAGCTATTTTAATTCTAGCTCATTTGTAACAGAGCGAATTAATAGTTAGTTTTCTGACTAGGTACAAGTATTTATATCTTCTCGATTCTGATCCCGGCAGTGCCGGAATTCTTACGAAACTTAGAATTTCCTTCCTATCCCTAGGTTACAACGGTTGTCCCGCGCAGTCTATGGAGGGTAAAAAAGAATGGTCTACCTCAAAGTAGTGTACTGGCCCCAATCCTTTTCAACATTTGTACAAACGATCAGCCATTACAGCTACCAGGAGCTTCGTGTACTCTAATGACCTAGCTCTAGCCTCACAGAGCACAATGCTTGAAGTTGTAGAAAGAAATTTGTCTGCTGCTCTTGAAGGCCTATCAAGCTATTATAGGCAAAATCACTTAAGACCTAACCCTTCAAAAACTGAAGTGTGTGCCTTTCATTTAAAAAATAGGAAAGCTCAGCGTAAGTTAAAAGTAATGTGGTCAGGTATCGAACTGCAGACATGTAACACCCCAAAATATCTGGGAGTGACACTCGACAGAACCCTCACATACAAGAAGCACTGCATGAATTGCAAATTGAAAATCTCTACAAGAAACAACTTACTGTGCAAACTGGTTGGATCACAGTAGGGCAGTCAACCACAAACTATACGTACATCAGCAAATTGCCTTTTGTTACTCTGTTGCAGAATATGCATCCTCAGTTTGGTACTCATATCTCATAGGAAACAGGTGGATGTAGCCCTCAATAACACCTGTAGGCTAGCGACAGGTTGCTTAAAGCTTACCCCAGTTGATAACCTTTACCAGCTTTCGGGCATTGCACTACCCAGTATCCGGAGAGAAGTGGCTGCGAACAAGGAGAGGACCAAAGTAGAACGGGAAAGAGCTCATCCACTACACAGCCATACACCACCAGCCCAGAGACTCAAATCCAGGAAAAGCTCTCTGAGAACACCACAGGAACTAATTGGATCACCTGAAAAGGCAAGAGTACAGTTGTGGAAAATGAAGGTCCCTAACATCTCGGGACCACTGACAGTTGCAGAGTGCTTGCCACCTGGTGATGCAGAGGATTGGAACGTCCAGCGGTCCTTAAATCGATTGCGAACAGGAGTGGTCAGGTCCAAGGAAAACCTAGTGAGATGGGGTTATACTGATGCTACACGTATTAAGTGCGAATGTGACCAAACTATGAATCATATGCTCGAGTGCCCTGTGTGCCCACCATCCTGCAACTACGAAGACCTGTTTCAAGCACCACACAATGCAATTGAGGTTGCTAAGTACTGGGCTAAGTGAGTTTAAGGTTGTTGATTTGCACAATGTATTTAACTGTGTATTTGATGTTTGTGATACGAGAATAATAATAACGGTTGTCCCTTCCAATACGGCCTTACCGGCCTCGGTAGTGTAGGGTCTAGAGTACTGGCCCCACGTGCCGTAGGTCGCCGGTTCGAGATCGGCCGCGGGCACGGGTTTTTAAGTATTGTGTGTGTAAATGTCATATCCGTCCTCTGGTGTCCATACTTAGAAGTTACAATCTATACTGGAAGAATTTATTCACTGGAAAATATATGATATTCACATTGAGCTGGCTGTATGGCCTTAGTTGCCAAATGCCATTAAAAAAAAAAGCGGCCTTGTTCATGTGTAAATCCAGTTAAACCCAGTTAAGCTTTGGAGTTTACGTTGTGTATTAGCGTAACTGTGATACATAATAAAAGCATATAAGAACACTTCATTCAATATTTAGAATGAAATATACTTGGGGGTCCATACGGAAATTCCACACTTCAGAGAAAGGGTGTGCGTAAATGCAAATGATGTGAAATTCTGCGTTATCATTGTGAATAAAACATGAATCAAGCAACGAAGTGGAGTGGCTTTGTGTTGATGTTGGCAGTTGGAAACACAACCTCCAACACGGAGCCACAGCCAGGTTGCTACCACTTGTAGGAACTCCTCTCAACAGTGCGTGATAGAAAACTGGGTCAAACTTCCAATTACAAACAAACAGTGCAATAAGGCAAGCAATTCCGAATTAATAATTCGTCGGAAGCGGAGAACTCGATATTTAAAACGGTTACCTATGAAGAGAGAAAAAGGGATTGTCTCGAAAAATCATTTTCTAAAACTAATATATTGCGATAGCAGATATGATGCCCGGCAGTTCACCTCATTTCGCATATTTCGTGTATTAACCATTCTTTACACTCCCCAAGTAACAAATCCAGCTAGGTATGACTCCTTTGAATCAAGTCAGCTTAAAAGTGTTTGTAACTGACTTTAATTTTAATCTACTTTATTAGTTAAAAAAAAATAGATATGTTGCTTTGTGTTACTAAATCTAGGCTTTATGATTTCGTACAACGTCCATGACAACCTCTTCAACGGTATGCAGTAATTAATACCTGATAGATGTTAATGTTACTATTAAAAAACAGTGTAACGTTGCCTTGTGTTGTGAAATCAAAACAGGTGTCAGTCAGTGGCTTATTGATAGTGAAAACATTGATCCGAACATTTTAAGAAGCAAGAAGTAGTGTATGTGACAGGAAGATACCATAATCTCACTATTTGCGCAACTAACGAGCAGGGGACGTGACTTCCCAATGACCGACAGGGTTACTAACTACGGTGTAGGCCTCAACAAGTGAACTTGACTTAACTGTTACAGTTGTAGGAAGAACACGGCATAATTTTTTGTAATATAACGCATACGTTCAAGCTGTGAAATAACGTGTTTTGATATTTGCTTGTGTTTTAAAGAAAATAAGTCAGGCAACTTCGTTTTTACTTAGATTCTATTACTTGTTTAGTTTTCTGCGCTAATGGGTTGCTACACAACTACCGCAGTTCCATATTAGTTAGAAGTTTAGTTATTTAGTACTCGTTGAGAACTGAATTTGGTAAACCGTTTCTTGTAATCGTCGCCTCCTGTTACTACATCTACGTATTAGCGAAGGCCAATTGGGGCACACCACACAGTTACTTCATACGGCTCGCACAAGCTGTCATCAAAGATAAAACTATCTTCTATCGCAAACAAGCTTGCAGTGGAATATTTTACCATCACAAAGAGAGAAGACATACATTGGCTTCTGGGTTTGGTTATTCTAATTACAATGGCAGGTTCTATGCTATTGGATGATTAAAAACATAAAACTAATCATTGTATTTTTCTGTGTCAAGTACGGTGCTATGAAGTATTTAACAACACGGATGCAATAACACGGTGAAGGTAGGAACTAGTTCGACCATTATCTCATTGTTATCGTGTGGTATTAAAATAAACATGAAGCTATTTACGTGGTCGAGTCTCAACCTTCGTAGCGATAACTTCCGTGTATCCGCGAGGCAGTGACTTGTGTGGATAAGTGTTTACGTATACCCGTCTGACTCTTCCCGAGACCGCGCAACAGTCTCTCGGGACTCTAACCGTGTGTTTCACTACAGCCACCGAAATAGTGATAGAAGCAGCAAATAACATCTAATACAGCTCAGCCCCAGCCCTCATCCGCCATGTACGGCGGTGAATATGGCGAAGGCGGACAATACCTGATGCAGCCAACGATGCAACGTCAGCCAAATGGCGTAATAAACATGGTTCCAGCGGTAGAAGAAAACAACACAGGTAGTCAGGTGCAGCAATATCTGCACAGCGCAGACGATGAACCGACAGCAACCATGGACGTTATAATTGCAACGTCTAACACATCGATTACATCGCTGCCAGCTGACAACAGTGCACTAGATCAACGAGATGCACCGCTATCAAGAGAAGAAGAAATGTCAACATACGCACCCCAGAAACGCCCATGCATCCCGGGATACGACAACGGCAGCGGAGGTGAAAACATCAAGGTCCCCAGAATAACACCACAAGACACATCATCGGCAGACATCAACATGGAGACAACGCCGCCGGAAAGTGTGCAGCGCCAACAGACAGCAAGGACAAGCGAAAACATCGGCTTGCAGGTAAACAGTGCAATGGCAGCCTATTATGAAAGCTACGACTTGGGCCCTTATTATGTGTTCATAGAAAGTAAAGATAGAAACATAGGTAGGATCCACCCCATGGCCATTGGGCGCCTCCTATATTCCCTCAGCCACGAAATAAGTAACAATATTATACAGATAGCTCCAGCGGGTCGAAACCGGGTCAAAATAGAGATGAGATCGGTCGTATCGGCCAATAGCCTTGTTCAGAGCACCATCTGGCAGCATAATGGCCTACTGGCCTACATTCCTCTCTCCTGCATCTCACAACAAGGGGTTATAAGAAATGTTATGACTGAGCTAACGGAAGAGGAGATAAAAACTGTGGCAAGGTGCGAATATCGCGTGGTAAAAGTTAAAAGGTTTACAAAAAAAATTAAAGAAGATGGCCAAACAAAAGAAATCCCACTCCCCGTATGTCTACTGACGTTTAAAGCACAAAGGCGTCCGAATTACGTGTACATACACGGAGTGCGGTGCCCTGTAGAACAGTATGTCAAACCAGTAATGCAATGCTTCAACTGTCTCCGGTATGGACACCCTAGCAACCAGTGTAGAAGTAAAAAACGTTGCACCTTCTGTGCAGACCCGCATGACGGAAAAGAATGCGATAAACAAAACTCCCCAGTATGCGTCCACTGCAATGGTGGACACCCATCTTTTGATAGATATTGCCCGGAATATATCAGACAAAAGAAGATAAAGCAGGTAATGGCCCAAGAAAATGTAGGGTACAAGCAAGCTTCAGAGAAAACTAACACCGCATCGTATGCCAGTGTCGCGGCAAGATTAGAAAGAACTAACAGGCAACTTCAAAAAATGACAACTTCTCAAACAAATTATGAGCAAAGAAACTACAATACCGGGCAACACATTATCGCAGACGCTCCCCCTGTCGTCCTGGCACAACCACCTCAACAGGATCCACTTCCTCAGCCTATAATTATGCAGTCAAACACCCCTAATGAACCTGAGAATTTCCAACTAAACCCCGGATCCAGGGACCAGGTGCCCACTCCTAACATCGGAAGTCACAGAATAACTGACAAAAGCACAGGTAGTGGGGGAGAAACTTCGTATAAAGAATACTGGATCCCATCTAATAGGAACATTGAACCCATTGGCCACAATCCATACCCTCCTCTCCCTGGCAATAACCTACAGGACCCTGTAATAACAGAATACTATGCGAACAAGATGTTTGAAATAATAATGTGCATTCTAAATCAGTTTGCAGGAAATAATTTGCTCAATCCAACGCAATACGCCCCAAGCGTAAAACAACTTCTGCTAAGATCGTTATCGCCAAACAGATGGGAAAATGGCGGCTCCCTTTAGAAACACGAGAGCAACACTGCAGGACGACACAATTCTTCAGTGGAATGCGAGATCTATCCGGGCTAATAAGGAGAGCTTGCTACAGTATGCTTCAAAGAATAACATAGCCGTATTGGCTGTAAGCGAAACTTGGCTGAAACCAGACGAACTATTCCACCTCAAAGGATATAATGCCATCAGATCCGACAGAGCAGACGGTTACGGGGGGTCTGCCATCTTAATTAGAAGCGCCATCTATTACGAACAACTCCAACCCTGCACTGGAAACCCAGACTTCAACATATGTGCCGCCAGGGTACGTCTTACCAACAAATTAATAACCATTGTGTCAGTATATAGAGCAGCGAATAAGAAGACAAACAAGCAATTTATCACGAATATCCTCAGACAATTGCCAAAACCGGTCATCTTGTTGGGAGATCTCAATGCACATAATACAGTATGGGGATGCCAAAGCACGGATAAACTGGGGAACATAATTGCGGAAATATTAGAGGAAGAAGATATGGTGGTACTGAACAACGGTAATCCAACCAGAATTAATGCGCCAGGGCAAGCACCATCAGCAGTGGACATCTCCTGCGTATCGTCGAACATAGCTATAGACATTACCTGGGAAGTAGTAGACGACACACTGGGATCAGACCACCTTCCTATCCTACTTCGCCTCCAGACTGACTCCCCAGCCAGGCGGTTGATATCCTCTCCTTATAGATCTCCCTATAGATGGAAAATACACCAGGCGAACTGGAATAAATTCCAAACAACTATGGAACGGTTGACAGCTTCATGGAAGTGTAGCGGTAACCCCGCACTGGACTATAAATCCATGACCAACGATATAACCCAAGCTGCCATATCTTCTATTCCTGCTCGGAAACCAGTACATATTATGAGGAACAAAAGCACTCCTTGGTGGGATAAAGAATGCAACGAAGCCGTCCAAAGACGCAGAGAGACACTACGGGCATACAAAAGCTGTCCCACGATCGAAAACTATCTGGAACACCGTAGAGCTCAGGCAAGAGTGAAAAAGATGGCCAAGAATAAAAAGAGAGAAAAATGGAGAGAGTTTTGTGGAACCTTTAATAAAGAAACGCCATTATCCGATATATGGCAAAAGGTCAGAAAATTGAAGTTCTCATCCACTCAGGCAGAAGCAAAATCACCCCTAACAACCGAATTATTAGAGAACATCCTTGAAAGGCTAACCCCACCGTGGGTAGAGACAAATCTCACAGAACCAAGGGCAACTGAATCACACTTCCTCCTGCAACCCTTCCAGCTGAACGAATTCAATATTGCATTAAAGCAAGGCACGGACTCATCACCAGGACCTGATAACATCCACTACGGCATGCTAAAAAATCTGCCAGATTCCGCAAAAACGAAGCTATGCGAAATACTTAACAGGATATGGTCGGAAAGGCTACAAATAAAAGAGATGAAGACTGCGCGGGTAGTTCCCGTGAAAAAACCTGGAAAAGTAGGCAACAACGCAGAATCCTATAGACCCATAAACCTACTGCCATGCACCTACAAAGTACTGGAGCATATGATAAAGCGGAGACTGGAATGGTGGCTGGAACACCACGCATTAATTCCGGAAACGCAGTACGGCTTTAGAAGAGGCAAAGGCACCATAGACACCTTAGCACACCTCACTTCCGAAATTCACTCCTGCCTTACCAAGAACAAATATATGATGGCCGTATACACTGATATAAACAGCGCATATGACCATGTCTGTGTACCGATCCTAGCCAAAAAACTTCGGCATCTAGGGATACCGGACACATTTATAGGAAATCTAATCGCACTACTTTCGGATCGATGGTTGGAAATAACGCAAAGAGGAACTACTGTTGCTAGCAGAAAAACTAATCGTGGCCTGCCGCAGGGCTCTGTTCTGGCTCCCCTGTTATTTAACTTGTATACGCATGATCTTCATTACTCCATGAACAGTAAAATCGTCATTCTCCAATATGCCGACGATATATGCATATTTATCATTGGAAAAACATGGGAAGAATGCCTTATGGTACTATCCGCCGAAATGTACAAATTCAATCAATGGCTATTCAGCAACGGGCTAGACATATCACCAGCGAAATCGGCAGTATCGATTTACAGCCGACACAGAATGCCCGCGATGTCTAACATAAAATTAGGACCCTTTACCATCCCAGTTAAAAACGCTGTGAAATACCTGGGCGTTTGGATCGATAACAGACTCAAGTGGGGTACTCACGTAAAAAATACGGTCAAGAAATGCGACAAGGCGATCAACCTCATCCGCGCAATAGCCAACGTAAAGTGGGGAGGGGATACCTCAATATTATTAAGGCTGTATAAATCTCTGGTGAGACCACATATTGATTACGCCTGTGTATGTTACGGTTCTGCAACTAACACCGTGCTTAAAGAACTGGACAAAGTCCAATATAAAGCTCTGCGCACTTGTATTGGCGCTATGAAATCAACACCTACCAACGCGCTCCTAGTGGAAGCACACGAACCTCCCCTAGAGATCCGCAGAAGCTTCTTAACTGCAAAATTCCTGATCAAGAATAGCCAGTACCCCGGGACCAGACTGCTCAACTCTATACACAATCTCTCAATGCAATGCCTAACTGACAATTACTGGAGTAAGAAAAAAATGCCTCCCATTGCGGCGGAGTACCTAGAAACATATAAGATACGAGCCAGCATACGTCAAAGCAGGAAAATGCTTACCTTCGAGACTCCGTATTGGGAAACTGTCACGAATCTGGAAGTAGACACAAGCGCGGAAGATAACACCCAGCTGGAAAACTACAGAGCAAACGTGTATCAGTACCTACACAACCGATCCCACATGGAACAGATATATACGGATGGCTCCAAGTTTCCAGATGCCACTGGATGCGCCTACTGTATACCAAGATCTGGAGACAAGGGTTTATTTCGGTTACCAACAGAATATACCATTATGAGTGCAGAGCTGATGGGAATCTTGGAAGCACTAAAATACGCAAAGACCTCCCCTTATAGCAACCATGTAATCCTATCAGATTCAAAGTCAGCATTGCTTTTAATAAAAAACCACCATAGGAAAGTGCACAACGACTCACGAGTACACGACATCGTGAATGCAGTTCACGAATTAAAACTAGCAAATAAGACTGTAGAGTTTAAATGGATCAAATCACATTGCAGTCTTCCAGGCAACGAGATGGCAGACCGATACGCCAAACAAGCCGCACACAGCGGTGCGATACGCAACAGTACGATCCCCCTACCCGACGCTATTCGACAGATCAAAAGAACCATGACAGCCAAGTGGGATAAGGCGTGGAAGAGCTCACTCTCGATAAAAGGCCTACATTACGGTCGTATCCACCCGGAAATACCCCCTCTCCAGTGGTATGAGATATATAAGTGCTCCCGCAACTTCACTATAAGTATCGCGAGACTGAAATTCAACCACGGCTGCTACAAACAACACCTCCATAGAATCCACCTCACTGACTCCCCTAATTGCCAATGTGGGGAAATAGAGGATACAAACCACTTGCTGTTTGGGTGCCGCCGAAACAAAGTAGAGACAGACCTTCTACTACACTCTCTCAAGAACAAAGGAATCCCTCTCCCCACATGTGCTGCTACCCTCTTGTCAACGGAAGACTACGACATATATCAGCTCCTATACCAACATTTGAAAAACATTGGTGTCTCAATTTAAACAAGCTGATATGATATGTGTTTTAATTATACTCTCTGGATGTCATTTTGTAATATATCATTATTGTAATAATATTGTAGATATCCTGCAAAATGAAAATGAATGGTTGTGTGATTTGAACATATGGGTGACTCAGTCACAACAAATGTAAATAACTAGTTTTAAATGTATCATACTTCTGGTAGAATATTATTGTAATTATTCCTAAAAATGAAAATCTCAAGTTGCTGGATACCAGCATTTGGGTGACACAGTTTATAGTCAAGTAAGAAGTTTTAATTGCGGTATATCACTATTGTTATACTATTGATGTTTTCCTCTCCTTTAAGTGACACAATTCAAACAAACTCAAACAATATGTTTTAACTGCATTATATCATTACTGTAATATTATGGACTTTGATTTGTAATGTATATTGTATACTACCATTGTAATGCCATAGTGGTTATTCGGTAAAAGGAAGAAGGCTAATGACATGCTATTATTATTATTATTATTGTTATAACATCGACGTTATTCGGTGAAATGTAAATGACTAGTTGCATATATCATTATTTGTACGTTAATGATGCTATCCTGTAATATGAAAATGGCTGTATGGGCGCATGCCTAGATGCCAATAAATTAAAAAAAAAAAAAAAAAAAAAGCTATTTACGTGATGTGTCGGAGAGTGACTGTCGTAGAATTAAACGTGTCTGTCAATATATGCCTTGGGCAGAGGAGGTGAAGTTTGTTTCCAGTTTTAGAGGTACACGCTCTCGAAGCCCTTGACGTTAATGTGCCACTCGACCTAGCGTACCGAATAACCTAAACTGTGAAGGACACTTCCTCAGTTCGTTGCATCTCTCACGAACTCTTATAGACGTTTTGTATTCCTAATTTATTTGAAACGCTACCATGAAACTCTCTTAAGAGCTCATACTCTTTCATGCAGCAAATGACTAGTTTTCACCACCACACTAAAATTCGTCCACATGCTGAAGGTGACCACGTGTTGTTCATAAGCTATGCTGTTTGTACCTTGAAACCACTTTAGCTACGACTACGCTTATAATGTGGTGGGTGGTGTAACGATGCCTGTAACGTGACGAATTGCTGTTAGGACGGTTGGGAATCAGTTCCCCTTAAAGCCAAGCAAAACGTTTGGAACGGCTTTCCACATCCACTCCGCATGCTATGAGGTAGAAGAGTAGAACTTCTTAACAATAAAGTACTGCCGGTCTATGACGCCGCTTACGTCAACCCCCAATCGAAGATTGAGCTTAGGAATACAAGGCTCCAATCAGGCGAATCTCACCCGATAAGCCTATTTGGCCTAGTGGGAGCGCACAGTCCATTGGAGTTGATCACCTATTTCACATTTTGTTTATGCTTTGACAGTTACGAACAGAGAAATTTCGTTGTGATAGTATATTCAAGAGACATGTCAATATGATTAAGATTCAAAGTTGTAAACAATTTGGATGTAAATCATGAAAGTAGTAATGGATTGATGGTTTCCCAAAATCATTCCAAGGAAATGCCGATATGGTTCTGTCAAAAGACCATCGCCGAATTCCTTCCCGTTGCTTGACACAACTTCTCATCCTCCTCTAAAGGCCTCGACATCGACGAGCCGCAAATTCAGAAAAAAAGTTGTCATTTTCGTTTTCCTGTTGTGTAATACGGTTCACTCTTGAGAGGGCTGTTACCATGAAACAGAAATCCCAGACTAATATACTGAATCATCGCGACGGTTCGGAATTTAAATCATGATTCTGATGAAAATCGATTTCTGAAGTGAAATAACAGCTGATGCGCTGGTGAGTGTGTGTGTGGTAGTATTTGGACCAGACGACATGGATGACGCGGGTTTGATCCCCGGTCTGGTTACCCATTTTTCAATTTTCAGTGGTTTGCTGAAGTCTCGCCGCTCAGTTCATGGAGTTTTTCTTTAAAATTCCATTAAAGACATCCTTTCGTTCTCATGTCTTCCATAAACCATAACGACAACAATAATAACACTAAGAAAATTTGTCAGAACATCTTTTACATTGTTAACCTAATACGAAATAAATCAGTGCACTAGATATTGTACAGTGGAGAGTGAAGTCCTAGTGTTGATCATTTTGATATATCTTCATCAAATGTTAGCGCACCAACCTGATAATAATCAACACTTATAAAACGCAAGTTTTGGTCATCTATAACATCATCTGTCTCCCCATGACATCACTCTATGACGTCGCGCAATGACGTCACGCTTTACGCTATTTTTCTTGGTTATGCACGTTATTTAATAACATATCTAAGCATCCACGAATAAATTAACTGACAGTATATATTGCGTTTAAATAGAAGTATCAATCATTAGATGCTTATATCTACGTATTATTCTTTTGATATATAAAGTATCCTTAAATTTGTAGATATGTAAGATAAAAGCTTTAATTTCCAAACACCAATGTTAGCGAAAGTTTTGATGAGATTGTTACTTTGCATAACTTAGAATTACAACTGGCATTTTATGTTACAGCAGAGGGCACGAAGAATTTTTTTTTCCAAAATATTTTAAACTGTGTCCTATTATTGAAATGATTAATTCGTTTGAACGGAAATAGTTGCACACTGTGTCAGCCATTCAAAAGTTTTACTATCGGTCCAAATCAAAGATAACAAAAAAAAAGAAATGTGTAAAAACCCTTGAAGATTTTTATCAAATTAATATCGCGAAGCATTATTGCCACTACAATGCGATACAGTACATGTATTAACATGTATTGTTTTTCTGGCAACCTGGACCCGGATGGAAACGGAAACGTTTTGCTACAGCCCAAAGCACGAGGAAATACATTAAATTTTATTTTATAACAATTCTATTCTGTTAAACAATTGCTAAGATATGAATTGTCATAACACTGAGAGGAAAGTATGTATTTCGTTTAAATTGGAATATTAATTATCAGTATTTTTTTTACTGAAATCATTACATGGTTTGAATGAAAGAAGTTCCAAATTGATCGCGATATATGTGGCCTAAACCACAATTAAATATTACGTGGCATAGCATAAGTTGTTAAGATTTATTTTTAGCATCCTTCGTTTTCAATTTCATTATCGAGCCGTTGTAAGCTGTGTCAGCCGTTAAAACATCGATCTTCATCATAGGTAATAAGAAAGAATGGTGTAAGAACGTAAGATTTGGGATCAAATTTATATCGCGATGCATGATGACACTGACATGCGATACAGGGAAGGTATTAATTCGCGCGTGATTGAAGCTATTTCTTTTCTAGCGGCAATATTAGTGGAGATTGTGGTTAGACTGAAATTTCACCTGGACCAAGTTGACAACTGAAGCGTTTTGCTACAGCACAAGGGACGATAAATTACAATTAGATTTATTTTGTAACAATTCTATTTAATTAGGCAACAGTAGTGAATTAAATTACTATAACTCTCCGTTAAACCCGTAAATTTTGACGGGTTTTGGGGCTAGTAAATTAAATAAAAGCAATGAAATATGTTTTTTGTATATATGTAATTTCGGAATAATTCTACATTTTCTACATTCAGATCCAATACTAAGGAAGCTGTTTTGTCTCAGACGATAAATTATCAGTCAAATTGGTTCGGTGTTCCCTGTGTTTCCACTATATTTCATTACAATCTGATTCTTAAAATAATGGAAATTTGTTTATTTAGGAATTGGTTAACATTATTAGATCTTGATTCAAAGGTGTTGTTTTCATTCTGCCAGCTTCTGATGCTTAGCGTGTGCAATGCTGATGTTGTTAACGGATGCACATCGATTAGCGAATGAAATCATCATTATTCAAGGTCACGTGCTGAATTTTTTTGTATTACGCCTAGTCGACACCGAGGTCATTAGAGGCGGGAAAGGACTGGAGCCAATGAACAGGAAGGAATTCAGCCATGGGCTTTTAGAAGAAACATATCGGCATTCGCCTGGAGTGCTTTGGGGAAAACCATTGAAAACCCAAATCTGGATGCCCGGACGAGGATTCAAACCTGAGTCCTCCCGAATGCGTAGCCAGAGCGTTAACCGCTCACCAGCCATGCTCGGTCGCTGATTTAACTGATTTTGATTTTTTGGTACAGTGAGGATTCGACATATGCATATTTAAGTAAATGTTTTTACATATTATGTCTGTAAAAGACAAGTAGTAATCATATGAGATTTCATATAGGCTACGCAATAATTGACATCGCTCACTGAAACCCAAAATCACCAGGGAATGTGGTTGTAATTAGTATTATTGCGTGAAGCTATTGATTTCAGTCGGTATGAATCTTAGACATAGCACTAGCAGATACAGGTTCGTTGTACGATGATTTATTTTTACTTTTTTTTTTTTTTTTTTTGTCTTTGCTGCTCGCCGAATTCAAGGTCTTTGGAGGTCTTAGGGTAGGAACTGGAAGGAAATACTCTTTTTTTTCTGTCATCAGTCTCTTAACTGCTTTGATGCAGTCATCCTCCTCTTCTTACATTGCGTTAACCTCTTCATCTCAACATACTCCATAGAACCTTCGTTTTCAATTAATTGCTTCACATATTATAATCTCTGTTTTCATCTACATTTCTTGCCTTGGTCAGTTCCCTCCAATAATAAATTAACTAATGAACGATGTCTAAAAATATGACCCACCATCCTGTCTCTTCTTTCTATAAGACTCTTCTACAAATTTATTTCCTTACCCATCATTTCCAAAACACTGTTATTTCCTACATTATATGTCCAATTTATTTTCAGCATCCTTCTACAACACCACAATTCAAAAGCTTACATTTTCCTTCTTTCTGTCATTACTACAGTCCATGTTTCGCTACCATAAAGTGCTGTGCTCAAAACTTAGAGTTTTAAAAAGTTCTTTGTTAGTCTTAGGTTTCTCTAAATCATGAAGCTTATTTTCGCTAGTGCTATTCTGCTTTTAACATCATTCCTGCTTCGGCCATCAATTATAATTTTACTTCGAAGTAACAAAATTTACTTGCCTCTGCAGTTACATTCGTTCCTATTTTTATATTTAATCGTCTATTATTGGTATCATTTCTGCTACTTCTGCATTTTATGAACTTCTGAAGGAACCAATTCGGCAGCCACGAAACTGAATACGCGTAACTATAGAAAACCTAAATCAGATGGACGGTTCGAGAATCGAACTCTCTTTCTCCCGAATGGCGATTACTGCTCACGAATCAGACAAGGCAGTAATCCAGCTATCGTTAAAGCTTGGAAAAAAAAATAAAAAAATCTTTTTTAATTTTTATAACGGTTTTAATGAGTGCAAATGAACTAATATTTATGTATAGTTGTTTATCATAAATAAAATAAATTTATGTATTAATATCGAAACTGAAAAATGGTGCTTTGAGTAAATAGAAAAACAAATACTAAGCAGAGTAAAGAATATATATCTACAGGGACGACCATAACGTGGGAAGAACTTGATGTTTGGGACCAAAGCGGTATTCTGAGCGCACAGATTATTCGGTAACTACTAAAAAAAGTTCGAGAGACGGTCGGGTACACGAAGGTAATTTGGAAATACCTAAGGAAAAGTACCTCTCATCTTCGCCGCTGTTGACTAATTTACAATTAAAGTTAACGAAGTGTGGAGATAACAATTCTGAGGCGCTCGCTGAGGGGGAATGGCAAGTCATCTAACAGTCATTAAATTCCTCACGTTACCAACTATCTTTACTACTCAACTTTATTATTAAAGACGAGGTACCTTTCATAACTTTCTCTGCTATATCATAAAATAGACTTTACCGGGGACAACATAATTTAATATCTAAAGAAAATATTATCATCATTAATCATGTTGTTATTAAAATTAACTGTCAGTATACTATGTGCTAGAACGCTACATATTTTATTGTAATGTATATACAAAATGTTCTTATCAGATGCACGACAATAGGGGAGGGGGGCTCCTTTCCTTCACTGGAGTTCACACAGTGCCTGTTGCCTGGTCCGAATGTGACGGAACATTCTGTTAGATTCAGTAACGGCATGGACCGCTAAAGAGACAGTTGGTAATGACCCACGGAATAGAAAGTACAGAAAGGAAATTACACAATGTTGCGGCAGTGGAGAGGCCGCGAGATGCAGGAGTACAGTAATTAATTGCAACTATGTCCGCCAGAGACTATTGTTAGTTCGAGATTCATTGACAGAGACAATTCAGTAGTATTGAAGTACAGAACTGTATAGTCCGCGAAAACAATCAGTCGGCTGGTTGCATTGCGGCCAGTACCGCAACTCTAGTCTTACATTTGTAAGGACGCAGGTTCGAATCCCCCGTCCGTCCATCCAGATTTAGGGTTTCCATGGTTTCCCCTAATCAGTTCAGGCGCATGCCGGGATAGTTCCTTTAAAAGGCTGTGGCCGAATTCATCACCTTACTTGCCCCCAGTTATTTATCGTCATTAATGACCTAGACGTTGACTAGTCGCGAAACCATAAGCAAAAAAGATTTTTTAGAAACTACATAGTGAGATGCAGGTCTCGTAACAAATAGGGCTGGTTATTTCCTTAGAGGACTGTTTTGTTTGCGAAAGAAAATGGACAGATCTTCATTTCTCCACGGATAATTTGACATTTTAAAGATATAAAAATTAGGTTGTAACGTAGAAAGCCTCTCATATCGATATTTCGACTATCGACCATCGATAGCGCTGGCTGAAGAGGAATATCTGTGAAAAAAAAAGAAGAGGAAAGATAGTGTGAAAAAGAGGTGAGAAAAAAATACAGCAGCGCAACGTGATCTTGAAAGTTGTATGGTTGTAAGGTGTGCTGACAAACTTGTGAATAGTTCCCACGTGGATGGTTCTTACCTGCAACAGCACGGATAAGTTGTCTGATGTTCGACACGGTTAAACGTTTGGCATGGTATCGGGGTGACCTTCATGGCTGATTTGAACGTAATTAAACAATGTAACTAGGCAACTGTCAACTTGTGTTTCAATGTGGTAATATAACCTGTAATATACCCATTCATGATCCAAAATATTCTCTACTAGCCTCGTACCCGCGACTTCGTACGCGTGGATTTAGAATTTTTTTGCCAGAATTAAATATAGTAAGTTGTTGGTAACGAAGGATTAGTCCCAAACAATATCGAGTCGGCATAATATGACAGGAAAGCTATGACTATATCATTCTACCGTCGAACCTGCCTCTTGAAGAAAATTAATTTCCAACATATTTCTGTCACTATTCGATAAGATCTCAAAATTTCGTGACTACAACTGTTAATCATACTGGAAAAAATAACCTGTGCCCTTCATACACATTTCCTTATAAAATTACATCACAACGATATAGCCATTTAGTCGTCAAAACGTAACAAAAAGACAGAGACTTACTTCCGTATTTATAATAATATTACTGTGGTTCACACTCACACACTGACTGTAAACAACACCTGATGGATTGTTATAACGTAGAAAAGTGTACACCTACAACATTGCAAGACTACCTACGATTTGCCTCGCATTGCGCCCCTAACTTTCTAATATCTACAGTTTAACATTCAATCCGAATAACCTACGACCCAGGCCTGACTCTTACGATGAAAAAACATTTTTTAAAACTTAGCCTCCACGAAGATTTCAACCGGAGACCACGACGTTCGTAAGCAAGCTCTTTAGCCACTGAGCTTCCAGCTCACTACACGGAAACACGGTCTGAAGACGTGCATATCCAACGTGTCTGTCTATCGCCGTATTTCCATGTTATGAGAATCAATTGCCAACATATTTCTGTCACCATTCGATAAGGTATCAAAATTTCGTGACTACATCTATTAATCATACTGGAAAGCTGTTGATTTGTATGAAGAGCAAACAAAGTCCAGTGCCCTCCCTACAGATTTTCTCGTCAAATTCCATCAATATCGGTATAGGCATTTAATTGTCAAAACGTAACATAAGACAGAGACTTACTTCCGCATTTATAGTATTCCTACTGCAGTTTACACACACACTGACTACGAATCACCCCTGATGGATCAATATAACGTAAAAAAAGTGTACGTCTACTGTATTGCAAGACTACCTACGAATTGCCTCTGGTTGCACCCCTACCTTTGTGATATTTACAGTTTAAAATTCAATACGAATAACCGACGGCCCAACCGTGATTCTTACGATCAAAAACAATTTTTAAAAATCTTAGCCTCCACGGAGATTTGAACCGGAGACCACGACGTCCGTAAGCAAGCGCTTTAGCCACTGAGCTGGCAGTCCACTACACGGAAAGACAGTACGGAGACGTCCATATTCAACGTGTCTGTCTGTCGCCGTATTTCGAAGTTGTGATACAAAATCAGTTATTTATACAGATAATTTTTCAACCAAATGTAGACAGTATTTTTCTCCTTGTTTCAAAGGATAAGTGTGCAAAGTTTCATCGAGAACGGATAAAAACTGTGGATTTGTATGAAGAACAAACAAACATACAAACAAACAAACATACATTCATCTTTATATATAAAGATTTCGGTAGAGTGGTGGCCAAAACATTTTCTTAATTGCAACTGGTGTGTGTGTAAAACGATCACGACGGAATTTTCCGCCATAAGGTGTCATAGGTTTTGTAAGATGAGAACACAGGCAATAAACATAATTATCTCAATTATATAAACATATCGTTATGACACGAATTGTTGGGGAACCAGTCTACAAATTAATAATAGCAGTTCAATAGCAACTAACGCAAGTCAATAGAAAGAAAACAGTACTACTGCATAGATAAGTACCGGGAAAGTAAATGAAATTTCAACATTTTGTAACTATCTCACCATTCACCGCAGTGATTGGATAACGAATACGAGTTCACCTATTTAGAGAGCAGTCTTGATAAAATTTCGCCCTAATCAGTGAATGCATTTTTTTTATGATGAAATTAGTTAGGGAATGTTTGGCCATTGTAGAGGTACCTTCTGAGTCTATTGATATTCATGTCAGGAATGACTGAGATGATACGATGTAAGAACGTCACCGCATGCCATGTTAACAGAGAAACAATTCTGAGTCTGTCAAAACACAGCAGTCTGAACATAGATCATGATTAACTTGTCTGAAAGAGGTTGCGAATACTCTATAGTATTCTCATGACAATGTTTAAATGCTCACATTTTCTTGACCAAAAATTAAAACCTATTTTTTTTTAAATATCTCATTTCACAAATTAAATAATTTCCCATTTTAATTAAAATTATGAAAATTAAAGTTGTGTATCCGTATATCGATAGCAGTTGTGTTCGTGAATGCAAACGTCACGCAGTTGTTTAAGATCTGATTGACCTTTGGAAGCAAGCAGTTCTACAACAATACACGTAGTAATTTCAAAAACCAATGATAATATATTTATCTATGTCCACTCTACGTTTTACTACGTTTTTGACGGCAGTGAAGCTAACAATTGAGAAATGTTTGACTTTAGTACAAAAAGAAAGAAGGTATTGGAGAAGGTGGCATGAAGAAATCTGAAGTGATCATAACATAAATTTTTTTTTTCTTAATATATACGTTTGTAAGACGACTTAATAATGATCAGTTGCATCAGAATATCGTCTTGAATTCCCTGTTGCTACATGCTCATCAAGCCAGGCCAACGACTGAGGTAATATTAAAGAAGGGCATCTTTACATCACGTCAAAGCAGACACCTACACATTCCGGCGAACATAGTTTGGGTGCTTTGAATTCTCTGTCGGTGATGGAGTGTGTTAATGAAAGTTCGCTCGGTCACTCTGAAAGCCTGCTATGAGTTCCGAAGCTGTTTCACACACACGAGGCTAGTGCGTTAATTAAGTGTTAATTGAAGAGTGTAAGCATGGGAAGTTCGAGTTTCGCTGGAGACAGGAAAGTCTCACGATCTCAGAAATATGTACGGTAACTGGGCAAACGGAACTATTAAGAGCAACAAATAATGCCACTGGCGTTACCTGTTTTGCCACCCATTGTCTCGAGTTTATATTCTACATAAATCAAGTACGAAATTGAATTGAAAACTGTTACGAAGCATTAAAGATCAAGAAATGTTTTTTACCATCTATTCAATAATAGGTTTTAAGATTTAATTTTCATCGCGGAAGTTTCTAAATCACTTAGACCACAAAGAATGATTGTATCCTTTCTTATTCTCTATGTATGAATCAAGAAATTACTAATTTCTGTTTGAGTCTCATGATTCACAAAATCATAACCCCTGAATACCTCTGTGCTTAAACATCACAAATTTTAACTGTATGTGTATGTATGTATTTTTCTGTCTTTCTTAAATATCTCTCAGGATAGTGATATTCCTTTACCTGAGTTGCTTTGAAAAAAAAAAAAAAAAGGGGGAGAGAGTTTTGTCATAACAGGCTGCATCGTGTGGTTGAAAATAATTCGTCAAACTCACACTCGCACACTAAAAAGAACAGCCTTTAAACGAAATTGGCATGCTAAGACGGTACGCACAATCTATATTCACCAAATTGCGAGCAACTATATACTCAGCACATCGTGCCATGAACCTTTCCGAGAAAACTTTCACATTGCCAAATCTTGATATCAGTAAGCTACAGTAAGACTCAAATGTTTCAAAGTTTATCAAGTAAGATACATTAATGTAAATATGTAATATTTATTCTCTCAATAAAGATAATAGTGGTTAAAAAAAAAAAAAAAAAAAACCGTAAAGTAGGCCTGCAGTACATTTTAAGTTCCACGCACAGGTAGTCACGAGTACTTACAATCAGGCGAAATGCAGTAAGCTACCGAATTGTGGGGTCCCAGGTTTAGCTTACCAGCCAACCAGCTTCACCTAGCGGTACTCCAGTTTAGAACGAGAACAGATACGGTTCTCGAAATGTCTCTCGATTGTGACTTTCTGACGCGGCTCGAAGCCTATGAGTATTTTATTACAACTCAACGCCGTATAACTCTTCATTTTTTTACAGTGGTTCTTCACAAACAGGCATCAGAATGTTCTTTATTATGGTTTTATGATGTCAATAGAGGCTATGAAGGGATGAGGAAAATGGGAACGAATTCTGCCATGATCTTTCGAAGGAACCATCTCTGCAATCGTCTGTAGTGATTTCAGGAAACCAAAATATTTATGTTCGGACGAAAATTCGAACCCGCATTCTCCGCAAGCCAGATCGTTAGCACTCATACCTCACGTTTGGTACAAGGGGTGATGAAATGAAAAGGTACGAAACGACGTAAAGACGTAACAGTTAAATATTTGCATATTCCACCATGGGAGAACGTAGTGAGACATCTCGGTATGCGATTGGAGTCTCTGACTGGGATCGGAGCATGCGCGGGCGCTCGCATGCGCAGTAGAGAACAGAGGCTCTTACCAAAAGCGGCGTCCAAATGATGCGGCAGTCCGTATGAGGACAGAATGGCGAACAGGTGGGGGATGTGTACTGTGAGACACTCCGACGCCTAAGCAGGTCCATCAAGAACAAAAGACCGGGGCTGCTCACGGAGGGTGTGGTTCTGCTCCATGATAACGCGAGTCCACACGTCTCCAGAGTCACACACATGGAACTGGCCAAGTTCAAGCGGGAGACGTTGGACCATCCGCCCTACAGTCCGGATATGGCAGCCTGCAATTTCCGTGTGTTTGGTCCACTGAAGAAACACCTGAAAGGGAAACGCTTCAACTCGGACGACGTACTCAAGGACGCTGTGAAGGACTGGGTCTCGTCACGGCCACAGGAATTCTGGGAACAAGGAATCCTGCGGCTTGTTCAACAGTGGGATCGTTGTGCTCAGGCCTATGGTGTATATTTTGAATAAAGTCTACATTTGTACCCACCGTGTCGTTTCATACCTTTATCATTTGACCACCCCTTGTACAAGCACCGGGAACAGTATACGTGTTAATCCCAGAGAATATCCTACAAACAATAATTTGGTGAAACCTACAAAACTACATTTTGAAATATAGTTTCGTATATCACCTGTGCAATATCACGCCTCCACCATCATTGGTTTTAATTTGTTTTATGAACATTTATAAGACATTGCAGGACGTTTGCTGCAGCAGGTATTCCTAGGCGCCGAGCTGTCGTTGTGGCTGGCTATTTTTGTGTGCTAGACCCAGCGTGAAAAGCGCTCGGGAAATCCACGAAGGTCTCTGTACGTAGCCGACGATAGAAAAACGGATAGACTGCATCCAGAGATTCAAGGTTGATAAGAAATGAAATGTGTATCTGTGTCCGGTGAGCATATGGTACCTTCAAAGCATTTTTTTTGCCACTGTGGGAGAGTTCTTGTTCAATCAGAAACAACCAAAGCAATATAAGTTGTAAATTTGACGTGGGAGTCGGATATTTGTGTACGATGAACGCCTCGCATGGAACTATTGCCGAACACCATCACTAGCTGTTACAAAAACTGGTAAATGACATTTTAATTAGAGCCTTTTCAGCTAGTCCACCTTGAAATCATAATTATCGGACTGATGGATAAACAGAATCATGTGTCCACGCAAGGGGGGAATATTTTAAACACAGATAGAATTTTGTTTTATTTTATGCCTGAGGTCGTTTTTTGTAATGTTGATCGAGATTCTCATTTTAAATAATAACGTATTTTTCTTCAAAGTTGTATAAAGTTGACTTTTATTTAGTAGTGAGTCACCTTATTTATCTTTGGATTGGAATGTATAAAGTTTGAATTCAAACTATCCAATTAGATTTATTAAATTTAATAATCTAGTAAATACGAAGTGAAGTAACTATTTTGTTATGGATAAGGAATTTTAATAAAGAAATCATGCATCTCATAGAGAGATGAAGGAGAAAATGTATCTGGTAATTTGGGCTATTAATTTTCATATAACCTAGATGTTTCACATGTTTTGAAGATAACATGAAAATATTATATTTTATGATTATACGGTGAAGTCTTCTTTCCTCCTAATTATCAAAATTAATACTGACCTTTTTATATTATCAAAAATGAAATTGTTATTTAAATGGGAATCTTTTTTCTTGTAGGAAATTTAATAAGGTAGTGTTTTCAGTCATATTGTTGTAATGAATATTTGAAAAATGTAACTGTGGCGCTGATATTTACTCCTGATTCAACTGTAAATAAAGATTTCCAATTATTTACAGTAGCATAGCCCTAATCACCTTACAAGATATAGCAATGACGGGATAGTATTCTGCAAATACATTCTATTTTGTCTTCGTCTACATCCATACTTCGCAATTCACAAACATTGTGGCTGGCAGAGGGTGCTAAGCACCAATATTAATTCCGCGTAGGAAAAAAAGAATACATAAAAGCATCAATACGGCATCTTATTTCTCGAATTTTATCCCTCCGTTCATTGCGATCCAAATAGGCTGTTGGGAAAAATATCTCACTGCACTCGTAGGTCATAGAATTTAGGATATTCTCCAATACATTCAAACGCAAATGACGTCGCCTGTATTCCAAACGATCCCAGCACAATCTGTGTATTAATTCTGTGACGCTTTCATAAGGGCTGTAGCAACCAGTCACGAATCGAGCGGCTCTCCTCTGTACCCTCTCCACTGAGTCGATCAGACCCTTGCGATACGGATCCCAAACTCCACAACAGTAATTCAGATGCGGACGCACTAGTGTTTTATACGCTGTTTCCTTTGTATTAGCATTAAAATTCTTCAGAATACGACCTACGAATCGTTATTTAGAATTTGCTTTGCCTACGACGGAAGTTATATGCAAGTCCCATTTCATGTTGCTTTGTACTATTACTCCCAAATACTTCAAGGAATCAATAGTGTCAACAAATGAATTTTTTACTTTGTACTCGTGAGCAAACTGATTCTTTTTGTTACTTATTCGCATTGCCTTGCACTTTTTGCAATTAAGTGTAAGTTGCCATTTACGGCACCATTCGGAAATAGCATCGAAAGCTGGCTGAATTTCTAAGCAATCGTAAGAGCACCTTATTTCCGTAGAGATAACTGCATCGTCAGCAAACAATCGCTATCAGCATTGACATCGTTTATAAAAATTAAGAAAAGAAGTGGCCCTATTACACTTCCTTGAGGAACGCCAAAAGTAACTTCTAGCTTCGAAGAGGCTTCCCCGTCAACAACGACATACTGTGATCGACCAGTTAGAAAATCACGTATCCATTCGCAAATCTGATCCGATATACCGTATGCTCGAATCTTCGCTAAAAGTCGGTTGTGTGGTACAGAATCAAAAGCTTTCTGTAAATCCAAGAATATTGCATCAAATTGTGATCCTGCATCGATAACTTTCATTACGTCATGGGAAAATAGGGCCAATTGAGTTTCACACGATCTGTTCTTCCAAAATCCGTGTTGACACGGTGTAAGTAACTCGTTCTCATCTAGAAACCTCATAATGTTAGAGCATATGACATGCTCCAGAATTTTACTAAAACAGATGACTCCGATCTCCTTTCTTGAAAACAGGAATTACCTTGGCTATTTTCCAATCAGAAGGTACTTTTTTCTCTTCTAAAGATTTACGGAATATATCTGACAGAAATGGTACAATTTCCTCCGCGTATTCAGAAAATACTCTTATCGGTATACCCCTTTTTTTATCTGCTTAACGTCTCTCTAACATCGAGGTGTTTAGAGACGGGAAAGGATGGGGGGGGGGGCAAGGAGTGGGAAGGAATTCGGCCATGGCCTTTCGAAGGAAGCATCCTGGCATTTGCCTTGAATGATTTGGGAAACCATAGAAACCGAAATCTGGATGTCCAGACGGGGATTCGAACCGCCGTCCTCCCGACTGCGAGGCCAGAACGCTAGCCGTTACACCACCACGCTCGGTGAGATATTAATAAACTGCTTCACTGGTGTCGACTTTCGTTACGTACCTATTACATTAAACAAATTAACATTTGATTCAAATCAGGTGGTTCTTCGTTCCTCCTATTACAAACCACCAACTTTACTATTCAGCGTATTATCGAAATTTTCACACGGGTCAACCCCATTATTCGTACAAGGAAAATTTCATGCACTTATTTATTTTCCTAAATCTGTTTGTAACGCACTCTTCATTATTATTTAAATGTTATTGGAATTTTCTTCATTTTATTTTATATTAAAATTGAAGAGCGTAGTGTTTCTTTGGTTTTAAAATTGTCAACATTCGAAACTCGCCTACAGCAGCTATCCCACTAACGACAACCTATCGTGTTGGTGTCAAGCAAGTGCAGCCAAGTGCGCCAGTCATCCGCCGTGTTCATGTTCCGCATCACCGATAATGGAATATTGACTTACAGTGAAATGATGTTCGCCGTAACTCCAAACACGTTTATTGAGTTCTATTTGCTCGCGTCACCGTAAACTATGCCTCACAATTGCTCCTACACGACGACCGTGATTGTTCCTATGCGTGCAGAGTCGTTGGATTTAGTCCCCGCAGTGGCGTATGGTTTCACGGAACCAAAACAACATTGTATCGAGAAACCGGAGAGCCATAACCAGACACATGACCGCATAATTCCAACTTCGTCATTTTTAATAAGCTGCTACAAAGTCATAATGAACTTTCGTTTTCTTTTTCATCCTTTGAAATTACTATTATTTTGCTACAGTTACGTTCCAACCGGATGTGGAATTAGTATTATTACATGCGATGCTGTTTATGCTAAGTCTGAAACTTTCTTTGTGAAATATTAATTTTTGAAACAATTTGTTATAATTTGTTAAGTATCAACATGGATAATTTATTCCACTCCTTGACTCCCTTACCTGCATGTAAAATCTTTCATACTTCCTTATCTATACATGAAAACTTAATCAATATCCTATGCCTGAAATAAAGTTCCAGTGTTTGATCGTAGTCGTCTCTTCCTTTGCATGTACGACGAGGAAAGTATACACTATGAGGGAAAGACGCGCTGGCCTGTTGTAGCGTTTGCTGCACACCGATAAAGGCATTCAAAGTAATGACTGTACAAACATTACTATAACCCCGACCCTGGGAACAAAACAGATTAGAGTGTTTACCTCGAAAATTAGGGGACGTCGGGTTCTGTCGAGCCTGGAGCATTGTATATTCTTTTTTTTTAATTAAGTGTTGTGTCGGTCCTGTTTTTCGTATCGTTCTATACACAAATACACATTTCAAGAATTGATATAAACTTTAAAGATCGATATACTCTAGGAGAATCGATGTAAACATTGTGGAATAGGCTGAATGACTGCTGCAAACGAAAGGCACATTTATATCTATTAGTATAATAGACAAGATGTAGCGGTGTCACACCTACGTCATGTCACGCGGTGACGTCAAGCTATGACGTTGCGCTATGACGTCACGCTTTACGATATTATTTGTGGGAGTGCGCGTTATTTAATATCATTTCCAAGCAACAGTGAATAAATTAACTCACAGAATACTGAAATAAAAGTATGTATTGCGTTAAAATCGATATTTCAATCATTAGATGCTTATATTTACGTAATATTCTTTTGATATATTGAAGTATTCCTTAAATTCTTTGTCCATAGATATTGTAAGATAAAAGATTTGTATTTCGAGCATCAGTGCTGCTAAATGTTTGGTTAGAGTATTACTAGCATGGATTAGAATTACAAGTTTCATTTGACGTTAACGCAGAGGGCATGAATAATTTAGTTTTTTTTTCAAAATTTAAACTGTGTCCTATTACTGAAATTATTTGTGTTTAAATTGGCATATTAATTATCAGTTTTTTACTGAAACATTACATGGTTCAAATGAAAGAAGTTGCAAATTGTTCGCGATATATACGGTCTAAACCACAATGAAATATTACATGGCATAGCTTAAGTTGTTATAGCATCCTTCGTTCTTGCTGGAGTCATTATTTCAGCAGATGTAAGCTTTCTTAGCCGTTAAAATATCGATCTTCATCATAGGTAGCTATTAAGAAAGAAATGTGTCAGAACCTGTGAAGATTTGGGATCAAGTTTATATCGCGATGCATGGAATGTATTAAATTGCGTGTGATTGAAGCTTTGCTTTTCTATCAGAAATTTTAGCGGATATTATGGTTAAGCTGAAATGCAACCTGGACCAAGATGACAACTGAAGCTTTTTGCTACAGCACAATGAACGATAAATTACAATGAGCTTTATTTTGTAACAATTCTGATTAGTTAAGCAACTGCAGAGAAATATCCACGTTATTTAATAACATTTCTAGGCATCCACGAATAAATTAACTGACTGAACATACTTATTAGTTGCTTAGATTTATTTAATATTAGTTTATGTAGAAGTATTCGTTGATATCACATATATGTAAGTTAATTTTCGCAATGCTAGCGGCAGTTTTGATAGATTTTTATTAAAATTGGCACTTGAAGTTACAGCAGAGGGCATGCGTTATTTTAGTAATTTTTTTTCTGTTCCTTAATTCATTACTTCGTTCTAACGCAAGTAACATTTTTCGGTTGCGGAGCATCTTACGTTTCAGAATTTTTAATTTAATTCATGGCGACGTTTCGGAAAAAGGAAGGTGCAAATGTGAAGAAGATGCCATTATAACGAAGCAATTGATACAAATTTCAACAGGGCAGTACCAGTTTCCGTCCGGTGGAAAATATCACCTTCCACCCATTAAAACTAATATTACGTTGGAATGACGTAAGCTGTTAAGATTTATTTTTAATTTACTTTGGTTTTACTGATGCCTTATTTCAGCCGCATGTAACTGTGTCAGCTATTCAAATGTGTTAGTGTAATTCTGAATAACGAATATTAAAAATTAAGATTGAAGAACCCTTATAGATTTTTTATTTGGTTTATTTCGCGATGCAATGTGACCATTGAAATGTGATAAGTATATGTATTGATATGCGTGTAAAGTAAGTATTGTTTCTCTGGTGGCATGTTTAGCACATGGAGGAAGGAAATATTTCCTCCATGTTTTAGCGTAGTACTGTACGTGGTTATGGGATTCTACGATATCCGTGAAGCCGCAATTTGTTAATGGATTCTTATGTAACTCGACGAAAAAAACTGAAAGTAGAGAATAAAATGTTTTGATATCTTACTTAATTCTCGAGATATTGTATCTCAAAATTGACGTGGTTAGGTTGAAATGCGGCCTGGAACAGAAGAAAAATTTCGACATTGCCAAATTTGATGATGATATCGTATGTAACTAGAAGAGACAAATCCAAAACAAATAATAAATTTTCTTTCCATATCTCGCTTAGTTCTCGAGATATTGTATCTCAAAATTTAGGTGGTTTGGGTGAAATCTGGCCTGGACCAGAAAAAAACAAATTACCAAAACCGTTATATCTACACGGTGGAAATGCACTACATGTGTTTTATTTTCTTCCTGGTGGTTGTTGTTAGATTGAAATACGTCCTGGACCAGAGGAAACTTCACCAAAATCACAGTTATAATTGATTTTCAACATGCTATATCTCGAAAACCAAGAAAGATATCAAAAAATTTTATTCTTTATTTTCGATTTATTTCGTCGAGTTCTACAAGAATTCATCATCAGATTGTGGCACCACGGTAATGATTGAACTGCCTGTTGTTACATTGAAATGCAACCTGGACCAGGATAGCAACAGAAACATTTTGTTATTGCGCAAGGCAATAGGAATTATATTATGATTTATTTTTGTGTTTATTTAAGCGATAGCTAAGAAATGATTTGCCAGAATACTGAAGTTGTTATGATTTAATTTAGTATCCTTCTTTTTCACTGTGGTAATTATTTCAACTGTAGGCTATGTAATTTATGTCATCCGTTAACACATCGATCTTCATCGCAGTATTAGCGTAGATTGTGGTTTGACTGAAATGCGACCGCATCAAGTTGACAACTGAAAGGTTTTGCTACATCACAAGGGATGAGAAATTACAGTACATTGAGCTTTATTTAAAAACAATTCTGTTTAGGTAAGCAACTAAAAAGAAATTAATTGCCAGAATACTCCAAACCCGTCAATTTTGACGGGCTTTGTGGCTAGTACATATATAAAACAGAAACATTACTAAGTGGATGCGATCATAATCATTGACTTAACATCAAATAAAGACGATAAATGCAGAAGAGAAAAGATTTCTGAGAGCTGATGCCACGCAAACTTTACTAGATACGAAAGGACGTGAAAAATATGGGAGGAATTGATTTTTTTAACTTGCACGACGTTAATTTTTTTTAAAAAAAGTTTGGAACATACAATACGCATGAAAGACACCGGACCACCAAATGTTCAGCTAATCTACAGATCAAAACAAGCAAGATGGAAGATCAGTCGACCTAAGATAATGTGTATATTGGAAAATGTGTGAAGGCTGAAGAGTCTGATGCTATCATATTTTGTCATGGCATTCCGCGTGAGATTTTGGTGTGTTTCGTCATTTTTTCTTTAAACTATCTGAATTTAAATAATTGTTCAGATTATTCAGCTCTCAGTAGTTGTCAAATTGACGATTTAAATATTCTCGCGACAACTAAGTAGCAGTTTCTCGTATTTGCTACTTTTTCTTTTCTTCTTTTTTCTGATTTTGATTATGGTTTTACGCTTCTTCGATGTCAACTTCATTAGAGGTGTGAAAGGACTGGGGATAAGGAACGGGAAGGAATTCGGCCTCTGCCTTTTCGAAGGAACCATTGCGGCGTTCACCTGGAGTGATTTGGGGAAATCACAGAAAACCCAAATCTGGAAAGCCGGACGGGGATTCTAACGTCCTACCGAGCGTGGTGGTGTAACGGATAGCGTTCTGGCCTCGCATTCAGGAGGACGGCGGTTCGAATCCCCGTCCGGGCATCCAGATTTGGGTTTTCCATGGTTTCCCAAATCACTCCAGGCAAATGCCGGGATGCTTCCTTAAAAAGGCCATGGCCGAATTCCTTCCCATTCCTTGCCCCCTCCCCCATCCTTTCCCGTCTCTAAAGACCTCGCTGTTGAGAGACGTAAGGCAGTTAAAAAAAAATCGAACGTCCTCTGGAATACGAGGCCGGAGCGTTACCGCTCGGAGATACGTTAGCGAAGTAGCAATATTTAGCAGTTCACCTTCATGGCGATTTTTTCCTCCACAGCATACCTGTAATTCGAAATTTGATTCCAAGAAAGATCTTGAATCAATATTACATTAATAGAACAGTCAATGCCTTTTTAATGTGTTCCAAACGAACACTATTCTTTTGAATGTTGTTTTCATTTAAACTTTCAGAATGAGCACGGTGATCTGTCGGTACCTCCAATGTCAGGGAATGCATCAAAATGATATGTTAATATCACAGTTTCCTTTAATGCCTGAGGTTTTTACTTAGCGATAAAGTATGCAATATATTCAGTTATTGAATGTGTTTACTACTTGATGACCACCGCGCAAACTAATTTTCAGAACCAATGCGAACTGTAACAGATCCTGAAACATAAGGAATTCTCGCTTTTATAATGTCTCCTTGGAAAGTGTACATACATTGTTTTGTATAAGAAACGGCAGTAATTGTTCCAACGATTTGGCGTCTCTGTTAACACTGAAGTGGGCTTTGTGACGCTCATTTCACAGTAAACGAATGAAATTATTCTTCACCTCATCTATCTTGTATTCTGATCTCAAAAATTGAGTTTGGTTTGTTTAGCTTTTGTGGGATTAATGAAACATTAAGTATTTCAATAGAGTGTTCAATGTAACTCAATTTCCACATATATAATTATGTCTGTTTATTTAATATCTTTTAGACATGAACTATTTTTTCATTCTATTTCAGATGAGTTTTGTTTGTGAAAGTGCTTTGGATTCATCTGTTTTAGTATCTTTAATTTGTTCTCATTAAAATCATTTTTTTTTTTTTTTTTTATTTTTTATTTTATATAATAACTGTACCACATATGTAATATTATGTGACTACCCGCTCTTTGAAAATGGTTAGCTCATTTAATTTGGTAGTGATACAAATTCGTCCAATAGGCCCTTTACGTATATTCTGCCTGATGTCATCAGTAGTTCTTCTCTTTTTAATCCTAAAATTGACATTAGAAATTTTATATCTGCCGTATGAATACAATTTTCTGCTATTTATTCAGATTCCATCATTGTTGTTCAAAATGCAAAATGCAATACGAATATCGCTATAATTTTGAAACTCTGATAACGAACGCAGCACGTACGTCTCCGCGTAAAGGTTCTTATTTTTAAATCATAATCCTTAATATTAGTTAGAACCAAAATAAACTCAGGGTTTGAAATCCGTAACCTCAGCTCACATGTGTCTTCGTTAAGTCTTTACTCTCAAATATTTCCTGAAAATACTTGTATTTTGATTTTGTTTACGTATATTTTTAAAATGAAAGATGTTGCTATAAACTGTAGCTCTTGAATTGATATTTCGAAATCATTCTCCACCTCAGTAAATGTAATTGGATCATTTGCAAATAATATATTCAAGGTGGGTAAGTTTTTATTATATTTTTGTAACAATTTTACTTCCATGTGTATTTGACGTAAGAATACAAATTAAAATGTGGATGATAATAGATATTTTTGTCTTAATTTTTTTTTCATTGTTATGATTCTGCTCTTTTGTCTTTTTTTTTTTTTTTTTCATTGCCTATTTCGGTAGATAGACATTTTTATTGGATTTAATAGCTGTTGTACAGTTTCTACTCCTTCCATAATTTTTCAAAGTTTAAACGTTAGTTAGTAAATGATTCAACAAAAAATTCCGATATCATTATTGACTGGGAAACTCCGAAGAGTAGTTTGGACACCCAAGATATAATGCTGCTAACCTATGTTTGGGGTTAAGGGAACATAAAGTTCTGCGAGGAATCTGAACCACTTAAAGTCCTCCCGTATGTGACGTGTACAAAGTAAAAATTCCCCAAGGTTAAGGTAGGTTAAGAGCCTGCAAAACTTACTGGCTCGTGGTGTAGAACTTTGGAGAAAAGCAGCTTAACCACTGGGCCACAAGGCAACTCAGTGCTCAAGTCGAACTCAAGATATGCCTCGTACGGCAACAGTCTGAAAGCCAACATAGAAGTTGCCGAGACGACCCAGCTTCAATTCGAGGTCGAAACTCAACGCACTAATTCCCAACGGGAAGCGGGCAGAGTGATATATGCGACTGAGAAGCGATTAATAGAACAGAAAAGTTGTCCCCAGGTGCGCTGTATTGAATTGACGCTCTACTCGCGAACGCTGGTAAAAGAATTATCAATTCCTTGCATACTTCGAGCACAATTACTGAAATGGATTTTTGATTCCAGTGTAGTGTGTAATTTGTTTTATGGATTATAGAAGGGAGTGGGTTAAACACTGTGCAGGTTCATTCAGGTTACTCTTTTGAAAAAGATTCCAGCGGGGCTTCCGAGTTTAACGTCCAAATCAGACATGGAATTACCACAAACAATACCGTAAGCCTTCACTCCAAACCCGTTGTGGAGGGTTAGAATTTAAAAATTACTTTACCACGCAGTCTGGTAATAAAGAATAGTGAATCGGCATCTCCTTTACTATGCTGGCCAAGTGCCGAATATTGAACATTTCTTCCTGGTCATTCATTACCTCTAGCAAATTTAAGCAGTGTCTAATGCCAGACACGCTGATTGTTCTCAGCGGCTTCGGCCAACGAGATAGATATGCTTCGTAACTGGAAGCTTTTGTACCAAATTTTTCTGCCAAAACTTCTCCATTATTCACCTTATTGATTACATAAAAATGCTTAAAGACATATAATGAAGACAGCTGATAAACTCGGGTTCGCCAGTTCCAATATGGTGGCGTTTTAACGCTCACAGACAAACAGGAGGATGCTGTAATAACATAGCTTTGAATAAGTCTGTAAAAAAAGTAATTCAGAAACATTAAACGAAATATCAACTGCATGCCAGTTAAAAAATATACAGCTATAAAAAATTAACGTGTAATTTTTCTGTCTAGCTACCGAAAAGAAATGTCTTATTCGTTACATATGCGTTGACATGCAAACAGACATCTTTTTTTTTTCTTTCTTTCTTAATCTGCTTAACGTCTCTCAACAGCGAGGTCTTTCGAGACGGGAAAGGATGGGGGCAAGGAATAGGAAGGAATTCGGCCATGGCCTTTTGAAGGAAGCATCCCGCCATTTGCCTGGAGTGATTTGGGAAACCATGGAAAACCCAAATCTGGATGACCGGACGGGGATTCGAACCGCCGTCCTCCCGAATGCGAGGCCAGAACGCTAGCCGTTACACCACCACGCTCGGTAACAGACATCGGGCGCTAATGACCCCGTCGTCGACGCGCCCTAAAATCCTAACAACAACAACAACAACAACAACAGACATCATGTCGGGAATAGAGTGATAACTACATCAATCGAAGGAACATAAGACTTATAGCTTATCTGGAATTACGAATGTGAATTTTTCAACAATTTGAGCACCTTCCTCTTCATGGTTCAGTTAGAAACAAGTAAACCTACATTACAGGTCGTAGTTGTAAGGTGACAGCGTTGAAAAGCTCTGCCATTCAAACGCACTGCTACCCTTTAATGAACAGCGAGAAACTGGCAGCTGGTTAATTAAGTGGCGCGTTCCCTGCGGTGTTTCAGGGTGCGCGGTAAGGTCTGATTTAATGTCTCTCTGTAGCTGCGAAATTTGACGCTTTTAATCCAGTGGTTCATATGATAATTAAATAAAATTACCTCTGATTGCCTGTATTAGCTTAATTGTCAGTTCCAGTATTTTGAGCAGTATTAAGGAAGACTAAGCTTAATGGCATAAAGCGTCAAATCTGTGTACCTTAGCTTTAATGGCGTACCAAAACTGTTCTTTTCCACCTGAACATAGGCAACTGGAAGGGAACTTATAATTTAATCTTTCTTGTTTCTAGAAGATATGCCTCTTAACTTCCTTAATTATGCGGTGCAAAGACTCGTGCGGATAACGACAGGTGATTGTATTAAAATCTACAGGTTTACGCGAGAGTAAGAATTTCTTGGCGTTTATAACACGTGATTAACTATAAGCCATAGCAACAATCACCAGGCCCTAATCAATGTGGAATCTTTGAACATTTTATGTTAAGAAAGCAATGGCTAAAATACTTAGTGTAAGGTAATGATCATTATTGACTGAAAAAATTGTCGATGAAACAATAATTACCTTCTGTATAACTGTAGAAAATCTCACCCCCCCCGTTTTTATAAATACCTCAAAATTGAAAACAACAACATATTTAACACATTTATCTCTCACTCGTATTAGTACGTTCCCTCTGCCTTCATTGATTAAAGGAATATTTTTCATAATTTTTGTCTATAATAAACATTAATTTCATTGGTAATAATGTAAAATTAGAAAGCGAAATATCAAGATGATAGAATGATTTTAAAGTGCGTATATGAACACTAAAATATTTAGTATAAAACATGAGATAAAAAGTAAATTTGAAAATTCCATAAGCTTGACTGTAGTTAAAAAATCATTATTTCGTTTAGTTCGAATTTGATCACAAACCACCATTGTTATATAACGCTGCTTGACGTTGGTTATTAGTGTTACTAGCCCCAAAATCCGTCAAAAATGACAGGTTTAACGGAGTGTTATGGTAATTTATTTCTCTGCAGTTGCTTAACTTAATATAATTGTTATAAAATAAAGCTTATTCTAATTTATCGTCCCTTTTGCTGTATCAATAAGCTTCAGTTGTCAACCACAATCTCCACGAATACTGCTGCTAGAAAAGCTTCAATCACGCGCGAATTAATACATTCCCTACAACGCATATCAGTGTCATCATGCATCGCGATATAAACGTGATCCCAAATCTTCACATATCCTTACGCTTTTCTTTCTTAATACCTGTGATGAAGATCGATATTTTAAAGGCTGAGACAACTTAGTTTTGCTAAAATAATGATCCCAGTCAAAACGAAGGATGCTAAAAATAAATCTTAACAATTTACGCTATGCCACGTAATATTTAATTGTGGTTTTGGCCACATATATCGTGATCAATTTGGAACTTCTTTCATTCAAACCATATAATGATTTCAGTAAAAAAAAAAAAAAAAATGATAACTAATACGCGAATTTAAACGAAATACATACTTTTCTTTCAGTGTTCTGAAAATTCATTTCTCAGAAATTCCTTTACGAAATAGAATGGTAATAAAATAAAATTCAATGTAATTCCTCGTGCATTGCACTGTAGCAAAAGGTTTCCGTTTCGATCCGGATCCAGCTTGCATTTCAACCTAACCACGTGCTACGATAAACTTGCCGCCAGAAGAACAATACTTCTATCTCACGCATATTAATGCATGAACTGTATCGCGTTTTAGTGGCAATAATGCATAACGATATAAATTTGATCAAAAATCTTCAAGGGTTGTTTCACATTTCTTTTTTGTTATCGGTGATTCAGACCGATATTAAAACATTGGAATGGCTGACACAGTTACTGAAATAATAGGTTCAGTAGTATTACACAGTGAAAGCAAAGTAAATTGAAATAAATCTTATAAACTTACATTATGCCACGCTTATATTTGTTTTAAGTGTAGTGTAGTGTAAGAAACACAGATCGCAATAAGTGGCAACTATTTCCGTTCAAACGAATTAATCATTTCTATAATAGGACACAGTTTAAATTATTTTGAAAAAAAAAAATATTCTTGCCCTCTTCCGTATTGTCAAATGCCAGTTGTAATTCTGATCCATGCTAAGACAATCTAACCAAAACTTTCTCTACACTGATGCTCAAAATACAAAGCTTTTATCGAACATATCTATGGACAAAGAATTAAATGAATACTTCTATATATCAAAAGAATAGCATGTAAATATAATCATCTAATGACTGATATGTCGATTTTAACGTAATACATACTTTTATTTCAGCGTTCTATCAGTTAATTTATTCGCAGATGCTTGGAAATGTAATTAAATAACAAGCATTACCAAGAATAATGGCGTAAAGCTTGACGTCATTGCGCGACGTCATAAAGTTACGTCATGCCGTAACAAACGACGTCATAGCTGACACAGTTGCGTATTATAATATTAGATTACAAATAAAAGCTGCTTACGGTTCACTACACTTCCTAAGCAAGAAAGACATACTTAAATGAAAGTCTCTAAAGTATAAAAAACAAGCAATATAATATGTTTAGATGAGACTCCTTAGCAGAGCGTAAAATTTTCGCACAACTCTGAAAGTAGATAATTGTGTATCAAGTTTACAGAAAATAGCGGCAGAGCAAAGGATGTGAGGATAATTAAATCGATACGAATCCAAAGTTCCACTGCGAATGGTGATTCATCGAATCCTTAAAATCGAATTTGTGGGCCAATACTTTCATTATGTCACCAGTTATGAGGAAAAGCAGAATTCCCTATTTCATAAATACGGTAACTTTGAAAATACCTAGCTTTCAGCAATGGCTCTAACCTGCTATGTCTGCAACCGAGAGAGCCTTCAGTTGTCCGTTAATCCGTATAGTCACTCTACTTTTGTTTCCTCAACTTGTTGTTTACCTGTTTTTATAACCAAAATCTAATTCCCATTTTGTTTATTAAAATAGTGAAATTCGTAATCGGGATCAGCACTTGTAATTTCAAACAACTATCATAAGTAGAAATTAAAATCATTGTAAGAAAATTAATCAGTTGTAGGACTCATTTCCTGCAGAAGTCACACGTTTGCAATGAATCCATAAATTATAAAAATACAGATTATCATAGATGGAGAGAACTTGAAGTTGTCTTTGAATGACTGAAAATTCATACAGGACTGTAAAGAAAATCCATCTAATGGATTGTAAACATACCAAACTTATCCGTGAAACCATCATACTAGACCAGTCAGATAGCAAGTTTCGTTCAAAAAGATGAAGAAGTAATCCGTCTTAGACTAGGATTTCTCTACTTTCTCAACAAACAATGACAATGCATTCACGTATGCTTGTGAAACCTTTGCCTTACACACTTCAGTAATAATTTTGTAGGGCATTCATAAATTTATTAGTGGTATTGTTTCTTTTGAGTAATACCAGTACGAGGATTCTGAGTTTATTTTATTTCAGAGTATGGCCTATCTGCGCTTAATATTTGGCTCCGCATGCGGGAAAACGCAAGCTGATCTCCAGATTTTGATTTTCCATCGTTATCAAAATGCTGGGATGGTTCGTTCAATAAGGCCGTGGGAGATTTTATAAAAAAGGGGAAGATTTCCTTGCCGTTTAGTTCCCACAATTTTCTGTTGGATTTAACTACCGCCCTTCAACGATCCCTTTCTTTTTATTTATATAAACGTTAAGTTATTCAGTTTCTTTGTGGAGCAAGGACAATATAAACTCTTTGTTCTTTTATTCAAAGCCATACTAATCAAATAAGGAGTGGGAATGGTTGGGCGAGCCAGGCTTACACCATACTCACAGGGTTAACGGGTTTAAAAATTGCTGAAGCATCGAGACTCGAACTAGTGAACACTCGAGCATCAGTCAGAATCATTATATCTACGTTGACACAGTGTTAGCTCTTTGGGCACTGATGCGAAAAGAACGCGATATTTGTTCCCTACCGTACAATCTCACGTGTGATATATCGTCCTATTGGTCGCTTGCCAAGAATGCAAAATATCTTTTGCCGTTCAAGTCCTAGATATATATGCTTCGTCGTAAATCATTTCAGATAGTATTTCCAGGTGTAAAATAACAAGACAACATCGAAACGCATGACTTGTCACCCTTAGGGTATGTTGAAAAAGTAGTGTAGTTACAGAAGATCACGTTCTGTAAAAATCCCTGAATATATGGTGTGTGACTTATCCGCAGGTAAAAATCGTGATGCATACAGCCATTAGGCAATAAAGAACTCGTCACACGGTGTGTGTGTAGTGTATACTGTACAGCTTCCCCCCCCCCCAAAAAAAAGTATACTCCTGTTCTGTGTTTATTATCATTGCCGAGTTCGTAAACATTGTCCAATATGACGCAGTATTTCGATGTTTCCACAACACTCATTTACCTCACAGTAAACTTCGTATGACTTTGTAGAATAAAGATATCGTCTCACATACTGGCATTAGTTAAAGTGAGGAACAAAACGTTTGAGAAACGACAAAATTACGGAAGGAACACACACTATTTTAATGGCATGGGTTTTGTGGCTTAAATTTTTTGAAACATTTTGGGAACTTCGTCTGACAAATTAATCATCCCGTAAAAAAATACTATCTTTGTTAAGAAAGCTCAGTTATGTCTCAGATATTATTAATGGTTTTCTTGTTCTTAATCAGTTACTATCCTTGACGCCGATTGGGTATCATGGAGTTTTGATGAGTTAACAAGATCCAGCCAACAGATGTGGAGATAAGAACTCTAAGTAGAATGAAACTGAATAGATATCATGTGTCGATTCTTTAAACATTGCTGACAGGAACGTAATGCCCTAATTACAGAAAATTTGTTTCTTTTGCTAGATGAGATTTACTGCGTTTCTCTAGAGGAGGCATTTGCATCAGTAAACTAATCTGTCCTTGTCTTTGCCGTCTTCTCTTCGTATTGAGTTTTCTCGCATATGATAAACAGAAACTTACAAGCGGCGCAACAAGAGAAGGCAGCAACACGTTTGTTATTAACCACCGTTTACGTTCGCCCCCCGACTGTTGAGACAGTTAGATATAGATAGCGATTTTGTATACAAGACTCCATTCAGCATTCAAAGACAAGAAAAAATAATATCTTTCACCATAAAAGCACCAGTTCTGGATGGATTCATTGTGTGTGTTTTTTTTTTTTTTTTAACTATGAAGTTTCAATTTTAGATTTGACGCTTGCTGAAAAAAGAGTAGCATTTACAAAGAACATCAAATTCCGGTGCTTCATTATACAATTGATTTGTAGTTATCAAAAATCTAGTGTCAAGCAACATGACTTATATACTAATTTTACGAGAAAAATTGTAAATTGATGTCAGAAGTTACAACATACAATAATGAACAAATTGCTTCGTCAAACTTATCTAAACACCAACTTCAATACTAAACAAACGAGCTAAAAGAAGAGTTTTAAGAAAATACAGTTAAGATTCTTGTTAGTCCAGCACTATAAATAAATGCTCATTTCCATAGGACTAACCACTGCTGTGATAAATAATATACATTATTTCTAAAAGGAGGTTTTTTTTTCACAAGCTCTTTTTATACTTAACCGAAATCGATAGACGAAGTATCATTTTAAAAATTAAGGTATTCACTTTGGTCACATCATATTTTCCAAATTCGACTCTTAAAGAGCAAAAATGTTAATATTTCTAAATAGCGGTTTTGTGTGTAACGAGCCATTTATTTCTCTGGATACCTAAACGAAATCGATAAATGAAGTATTTTAAAGATTAAGATCTCCGCTTTGATGACATCATATAGTAAGGAAAGAATTTTTCGGAATTCGACCCTAAAAGGACAAAAGTATAAATATTTTTACAAAGTTTTTTTGTGTTATAAGCCATTTATCTCCATTGATATCTAACCGAAATAGATAAACGAGATGTCACTTTAAACAATACGATCTCCGCTATGGTCACATTATATTTTAAGAAAGGAATTTTTCGTAATTTGACCCTTAAAGGGCAAAAGTATCAATATTTCAATAACATATTTTTTTGTCACGAGCCAGTTATCTCCATTGATATCTAATCGTAATCGGAAAATGAGGTATTATTTTTGAAATTAAGGTCTTCTATTTTGTTAAATCATAAATACGAGAATTTTTCGGAATTACATCTTAAAATGGCAAAAGTATTAATATTTTTACAACGCGTATTTATGTCACGAGCCATTTATCTCCCTTGATACATAACCGAAATTGGTAAATGACGTATCATTTAAAAGATCAAGGTATTCACTCAGGCAAGATAGATTAAGAGCGAAAATTTTAGGAATTTGACGCTTGAAGCACAAAAGTAATAACTCAAATTCGCGCGTATTAAACAGTTCAGAGCCAAGCCGCTAGTTTGCAGCAGCACGTATCACAGAGATGTTAATACGTTGCTTCATTGGCATCTACTTTTATTGTCTACTAATTACACTAAACAAATAAACGATTGATATATATGAGGTGGTTCTTCTATCATCTTATTACATATCACCAACCTTACTATTTATCGTATACTCGACATTTTCACTCGGGTCATCTAGTCAGTTATTAATAGAATTGTCGCTGTGGAAAATACTTCGGATTCGCAGCTATGATACAATGATACAGGATTATGAATCTCATTGTTATGAAGCCTGTTAAGTGTAACAGGAACTTGCTACTGTCTTATTTCGCTATAAATACATCGAAGTATACTGATTTGCAGAAAACCACAATCATCGTACCAGTATCAGAAGAAGATCTAACAACTGCGCTCCTGTCGTGTAAATCTAGACAGCATTAAAAGTAAATATATATTTGCTAAAAACAGATAAAAAAATTATGCTGGTTATTTTAAAATGTTTAGTGTCCAAAACGTAAAGTTACCACGAACTTTATAGTTAACAACCATATCACTCAGTTGACGCCTAACTGAAACTCTGGAGTATCGTAGTATTTGTTTCATCTTTCCAAAAGAGAGAGAGACAGACAATATGATGCTCTCTGGTAGTGTCTTGTGCCCGGGTGGCGTCGACTTGATGAGCGGCAGCCTTGGTCTCTGGTGTGTAACTCAGATGTCCTCACAACTTGATTCTAGGAAATTACTGGGCTTGTTCCTTGAATGGATAGTAGTAACAGATAACTCCATCCCATACAGAGACACACTCACAAGCATTCATTATTATCGCCAATTTTCTGCTCCGGCGGACCGGGTGTTGTAATGAACAAGTTACTTCCACAATTTTCTGTCTCGCCACCACTTCTATTCCTGTATCTTCTCCCACTCTGGTCTGCGACTGGCTAGGTCGTTTTGTAATTGCTTCATTCATCTAACTATCTAGTGGTATTTTGCTTGATTTCTCTCCACCTACTTATCTTCCAAACTACTCCAAAGATAATCTATTTAGCACCATTCTCATGATGTTACCAAATTATTTCAGTCTTCATTCTAGTAAGACACGGACTGAAATTTGATTCGCTTCGGATTTAGTGTCGTCTGGTCTTGTATACCAGAAACGGCGTCTCATACCAATATATAAAACCATATTAATATTTATTCACCCTAAATGACATCAATGTCTTCTATATTCTCTGTTCTAAATCAAAATGGAAATCGATCACTCTTAGGAAATGTTGTTACGGTTACTCACAGAGGGTGGTTGACGGAATGTCGCAAGGTATCTATATGGTAAGTCAAGGAGGAGAAGTTGCGTACAGCAACGTAAGATAGCTACCCTACAAACAACCGTCGAACATTTTAAATAAGTACACCGTTGTGTGAGTGGAGACTTTCCCAGCGTATCGATGCAACAAAATCTTCTCGGGTGTCCAGCCGGATGGTGGTGTAAAAACACGACGTTTCGACAGCTGACTGCTTTCTTCATCAGGTATCTTGTAGTTGTTCTCATCTGACTGTCTCTCGACTGATGAAGACAGCAGAGTCAACTGTCGAAATGTCATGTTTTTACACCACCATCCGGCTGGACACCCGAGAAGATTTTGTTCAAGTACACCGTTGTCAGAGTTGATTTTTTAAATATACGAAGTTAGAACATTAATTTAATTACTGCCAAGAAAGTGTTTCTCCTGATGTAATTCGGCGTTGGAAGTAAAAAAGAACAATATTAAAGTTATCTTATTTAAGCAAAAAAAGAAAAATTTCTCTTCTTCTTGTTTAAGGATAATTTAAATATGGAAATATATTGAATATGAGCTGTCCACGCTGACGGCCGAGGAGAACCTATTAATATAAGAACAACAAACAGAAGATTATCTGAAATCGGAACTTAATCCGACATTCTTCTGAAAATTTGAAATGCTGAATTTCATTTCAGTCGTTAAAATCCGGCTGCTGTCCTATTCAGTTTTGCGGTTTCTAATCCACAAGTTACGATGTGAAGATCAAATACACACTAGCACCAGAGAGGGTTTTGCCCAGACTTATAGCGCAGAGATGTCCTTGACTTCGGTCAAGCTTGTATAGAAAAAAAAAAAATCCATATAGCAGGAGAAATTGAAGCTGTGACTGATTTCCTCTCAGGAACCCCCCCCCCCTCCCCAAGGAAGAATACTGCCTGTGACACTCCAAGAGTCACAACTGTAGGGCTGGTGCATGTTCACTGTGAAATTTTTTTCTGGTCCATGCAGCGTGTCAATCTAACCACCTAAGTTTTGAGATACTATCAAAAAATGGTATTCTTTACTTTCAATTTATCTCGTCGAGTTATAGAAGAATTCATGATTAAACATGGCGTTTGAGAAATTTTTCCTGGACGCTTTTTAACTTAACTTCTCACTTTTGACCTATCTCGAGAACTAAGTGAGATATCAAAAATTTTTATTGTTTACTTTCAATTTGTCTCAGATATATACGAATCGACCTTAAAATTTATCAAAGTTCAGTGACTCGGATATCATAGAACCCTCAGATTTTGAATGAATTTTCAGAATTTTAAAGCTTCGAATCGCAGTTAAAATTTAAGGTATGTCTTAAGACCTTACGACACGTTTATTTTACGAATACTCTAGCATTTCCTGAAAATTACTGAGTGACTTTGATTGAGTTTTCACAGTATCAACATCAGTTATAAATTGAGACAGCGCGGTTAAGAAACTGCATTATTCCCTAACTAAACAACGCTAGATTATGTTAGAAACTCACATTTGATTCAATTGTGAATTAAATGAATATACTTTTTAATCGAAACGCCAGATATTTTAAATCCGCGGATTCAGCCTTTTATACAAATATCAAATGTGAATCCAGAATAATATTGTCGTAAATAATGCTGATGGCCATAGACATTATAGTTTTATTGCCAGAGATCGTGATTAAAGAAAATCTCTGTTGTTTTTTCATTATTTGTTCCTCGCATTCAATACGGCAATCTATGGCGTTTAGAAACTACATCTCCTCAATTAAAGGAAGAATATTTCAAGTTTTGTTTAGCGTGGAGTATGCAACATAGGTATTACTATTAACAGCTATTGATTCTTTCATTATAGGCTATGGTCAGAGACATAGCAGCTTCGGGGTATGCCACACACAGTGGTTCCATCATTGGTACTTTTCGCCATACTTTGAGAATTTTATTTAATGCTCGAACGTATAAGACATACCAAACAACTGAATCGAGATTCTAAGCTTTAAAACGGTGAAAACCTCATCGAAATCTGCTCAGTAGTTTCTGAATTTTTATTTTTCATATTTATCTGGTTTTCGTTTAATAGATATAGACAGATATATTAATAATTGATGAGCAATAGCCTTTGTAAAAACTGGCTGTATCAATGTCTGCTATACTAAGAAATTGTGGTATTGAACAATAGTATGCTCAAGGGATGCTGAATAGTGTACGCAGATGAAATTCGTGGCTTAGCTAAAAATACTAAAGTGTAAGACGGACTAGCAATACACCACTGCGTATAAAATAAATGTAATATTTTCAGTATACTGCTTTCATGTGTAACCTTGCTCCTAATTTTATTAAGTAAACTGTAGGAAGCAGTCCATCTAAATGGACGTAATCGATCTTCGGTAAACAGTCCGATGGTATATTAATGGTCCTAGTATCAAACCGTTAGGTAGAGAGGGTTACCATTCTCTAGCCAGTGACCTGAAACGTTAGTAAATGAGGAAAGGAGTTATTACAGTTCACATCATAATGTTTCTATTTTAGGTTATTTTTGAAGTTGTATACTCATAGTGAGTAACTTCATGCGAAGATATTTGGTGCTCAAAGGACTTAAAATATTTTCAGCATCATTAAGTAATTGCATAGGTACAACTGTTAAACATTTCGGAGAAGATAATAAAAATCATCTCACAGGTACTTCCATTTCTGTCTTCAGTTTCAAGTGGACAGCTTCCGCAGACATTTGAGACTAGTTCCGTTGAGCTAACTCCTGCGATTTTAATGTGGTGATTTCTGCGCTTTGAGGCAAATTGTCGTTGGGCCTGGTGAATAAACCATTATGATTTCGATCTTCCATGGTTTCCTCAAAATCACCCCAGATGAATGCCGGGATGGTTTCTTTAAAACCTCATAGCTGAAGGCCCCCAGTTCCTTTCCCAATCACTTTCCTTTAGGGTGCGAGACACACTGATGCCTACAGAACCCAGTGCTGCCGTGAGCTAGCCTAAGACGAAACAACCCTCTATTTTTTTTGTTTTTGTTTAATATTGTCACTTGAAACCAATTTGTTTGGTCTAACCCTACGTTTTCACCAAGATCAGTCTCATCCATTTCGGTTGGGCTGCCCCTGCGCCTTAGGCCACCATTTTGGACCTTGTGAGTAAAACATTCCTGATTTCGGTTTTTAATGGTTTCCCGAAATCCCTACAGGGGAATGCCGGGAGGATTCCTTTCAAAGGCCACTGGCCAAACGCCTTCTCGATTATTTCCCAATCCCCTTCCTTTAGGATGGAAAGGCATACCACTCAGTGTTGCCTTAGGCTAGCCCAGAGCATCACAAACATCCATTTTTGTAAAAGGAAGTAACTTGAGGATGAATTTAAAACTTTCATCCTAATGGAGGCTTTCGCGATGTATCAACTGTTTTCAAGTCCACGAATCTTCAAACGGGAAAATGCATCAATTAATTGAGACGTTCTAAGTTATTTCGTGAAGCAGAAATTAAAGTCTTACGTTGTATTTACTATTTATAATGGCTCATATAAATCTTTTTGATGCCTTATGCCCCACTGAAGAAACCCCCTCGGTCTATTTATTTACAGCATGACTCTTCCGATTTCACGAATAACCTTAGTGCTATAGGGTGACTCAGCCTCTACATTGACCCTTACGGACTAGACTACGACCACTAAACCATTTCGGCACACACCACAGGAGCAAAAAAGACCGACCAGTGACACGTGTGGCTATAACCTGTTCTCAGAACGTTATTTACCGCTGAGATTTGACATAGTGAGTTGATGTTAGCCAGAATGCCTTTAAGAAGACGAAGAAGCCATTATCAACAGCTCACCGAGTTTGAACGAGGTCGTGTAATAGGGCTACGAGAAGGTGGATTTTCTTTTTCGCGATATTGCAGAAAGACTTGGCCGGAATGTATCCACTGTGCATGATTGTTGGGTGTAGTGGTCAAGGGATGGTACTGCCTCAAGAAGACCGGGTTCCGGGAGGCCACGTGGCACTACTGAGAGGGAAGACCGCCGTATTCGGCGTACAGCTGTGGCGCATCGTACTGCGTCTGCGGCAGAAATTCGAGCTGCAGTTGGTACCACAGTGACACAACGAACTGTTAGAAATCGGTTACTTCAAGGACAGCTCCGAGCCAGGCGCCCTGTAGCGTGCATTCCACTGACTACAAGCCATCGCCGTTTGCGACTCCAGTGGTGTCAAGCCAGAGCTCATTGGAGGACGGAGTGGAGATCTGTTGTGTTTTCTGATGAAAGCAGGTTCTGCCTTGGTGCCAGTGATGGCCGAGTGTTGGTCAGAAGGAGGCCAGGGGAACGCCTGCAACCAAACTGTCTGCGGCCTAGACACACTGGACCTACACCTGGAGTCCATGGTCTGGGGAGCAATTTCCTATGACAGCAGGAGCACTCTTGTGGTTATACCAAACACACTGACTGCAAATTTGTACGTCAGTCTGGTAATTCAACCTGTAGTGCTGCCATTCATGAACAGCATTCAAGGGTGAGTTTTTCAACAGGATAACGCTCGCCCTCATACCGCTGTTGTCTCGCAACGTGCTCTACAGAGTGTCGACATGTTACCTTGGCCTGCGAGATCACCAGATCTGTCTCCAATTGAACACGTATGGGATATCATTGGACGACAACTCCAGCATCATCCACAGCCAGCACTGACCGTCCCAGTATTGACAGCACAAGTACAACAAGCATGGAACTCCATACCACAAAGTGACATTCGAAACCTGTATGACACAATGCATTCACGTTTGCAGGCTTGCATTCAAAATTCTGGAGGTTACACCGGCTATTAATTTAACAGTATTTCACATTTGAAATGCATTTTCTTCAGCTTAAATTAACCTGTGATCTTGAAAATTTAATCAATTAAACATGTTAACTTGACAAATGCATTGTCCAAATTTCATTACTCTACAATAATTTTTTCTTGGTGTTGGGATTTTTTTTTCCGTCTGTGTACTAACAATCACGGAACGTTTTCATCATATTTTGTTTGAAAAGTTATTTTTCAGCATAATATTACACGCAATATAGTTTCTAATTAGGAGTATTATTTTCATAATAAGCAAGAATTCGCATCCATGGATAACTGCAAGGAACATGTTATTATAAGAGGTACGGAAAATAGGTTTCACTGATAGAAACCTTCAACTACTATTTATTTCTTCTTAAAAAAAATGTAGCGAAATTCACTGATTTGACAGATTTGGATTATTCTTTAGTTTGTCGCGCAGTATAAATATTGAGAAATGCCCGTCAGCCAGTTCATCCCTTTAAACTCCACAAGACAGGCACGTCCGTACACTAATTAAACATTATTCCAACACAGCAAACAAAACAGTATCGGTAAGAATTTACCATCTGTAATATAGAGCACTAAGGCCCGGAATTTCAGACTTCCAATTATCGGTGAATGTGAAATCTGGTAAATTGTTTCCGGGCCACGTCTGGGCGATCTGACACAAATTCTCGTCCGGACATTCAGATTTCGGTTTGCCAGGCGAATGCCGGGCTGATTCCTTCAATAGCCATGACCGAATTCCTTTACGTTCTTTGTTTGCACTGATGTTCCACGTGTAATGAAATCGTCATAGATAAAAAAAAATAAAAAAAACAAAAACCTGTGTGGTTTTAACGTCAAGAGCTGGTGCATAATGTTGCTGGAACTTCTACGGCTGATTTTGAAAGAGTGACCGTGAGATGCCCTTTCAAAACAGTGATACTAGTTCGGGAGCATATGTGCTGAGCATACATAAATCCTGTAACGATGTTTATTGAATTTTCTATTTGCAGTGAATATTTTTCCATCGATTTCGGGGCGGCCGCTTAGCTTGGGTGGTATAGAGTCTGACCGCGGCCTGGAAGATCGGAGTTCGACCCCCGATGAAGTCGTAGATATAAACGGCTTTCCAGGTCCACTCAGCCTGCCATCCAATGAGTACCGTGGAGGAGACTCCGCGGGAAGGTAGAGAACGGCCGCAGTGTGGCGCTGACCCCGTCGCATCTCTGCCAGTGCCGAAGGTTGTAATGGGAGCTCAATGTCCGCGAACCCTGCGAGACGCGCGAAGTTTACCTTTCTTAAGAAAAATTATTTTCTTCAGTGATGATCATGTGCGCACTTAGCCAAGAGCCGTTTTCCGGTTTCTACCATATTTTGACTAAGAGCCATTGTTACGTCGCTTGAAGACATTAAGCCCTAAGCGTCTTCTTGATACACGACTCACTGAATTTTTAGTCATAGACATTTCACGGGATACGGTTTGTCGTTTCCAAAGCGGATTTTTTCGAAATCTGGCTTTAAATTGTGTTATGATTTGCATTGTACTAACCATACGTGAATGTTCAGATCGCTGACAATATTAGAAATCTTCAGTTTTTCCAAACAACTTAATATTATAATAAAGAAGCATTATAAGTATCCCCGAGTGGTCAGAGCATTTTCAAAATGTCTTCCATTTCCATTTTGCATTTGTATGATGTTATAAAACCGACACGGTTATCTTTATTTAACCATTCGACAAACACCAACTGTTTTCACAGATGACAACCCTTGAAGCAACCTGTAATAAATAACATTACTGAGTATTGGCGTACGTTCAGTTAATTACTGGGAACAGGAGAGTTGATTGTTGCAGCAGTATTTATGTTCCTACTACGTAATTATGTGGTGTAAGAATTTGGGATAGAATGGATTCAGATATGTGCTGTAACATTTGGTTTCATCAAGTTTATTAGCAATACAAAATCTTTTACAAGCATACCATTGTAAATTCGTATATTGCGATGTTGGCTAAAGTTCAAAATGGATGCAGTCCAAGATTGATTACATGAACTTTTTTAATACTTCAGAAGGTTCAGCTTTGCTACGACGCTGAAACACAAAAGACTGTGAATGAGACTTCCACAGATAATTGTGTAAGCTGATGTACACAACGACCAAACTTATTGCTAATAGTTAATTACTGTTATTCTCTAAAGAGTAACTTGGAAAGGAAAATAATACCGGTCGCATTTAGCTCTCTTCGTGTCAGATGGAGCTACTGTCAGCTCCCAGCAATTTGTCAAAGTTCTGCTCGAAATAAATATAAAAAAAGTTCGCTTTTATTTGCTTTGTTCTCTTCCCACTAATTCACAAGTTCCAGCCACTTATAAGTAGCACTGTTGTCAGTACATTGCAGACAGGTACGTAGAGAAAGGAACACCAGATGTTACTGATGCAACAAGTTTTTGACATCATGAAGAATCTCTTTATTAACTAACCGCTGCCCAAGCGTCGATCAACAAAAAGTATCCAGAAGCTGTCCAACCCATCAGATTACTCCGTTACGTAAATACCCAATAGCAACATTCAGGCTAGTAATCATAACTCCGTAGCAAATGGCATTTCTGCAATGGACACATTGCCGAAATTATCCTTTGACAATGAATTAGTTTTGTGAAACAAACACAGAAAATAATTAATCGGCTAAACAATACAAAAATCGTTTAAAATTAAATTTTTACGCAGTGAAACAAATACGATTTTGTTAACATGCGCCCAGTACAAGACATATACTGAAATTTGACACAGTAAATTTTAGATTTTGTCTCACACTAACTTCTTGCTGGAATAGAAAAAAAAATTATATCATTCAATTTATCTCACATACAGCGTCTTTTGACTGTGGGTTTAAATGGCTGTTTAGTTATAACGCGACAATGAATAGTAGCATCTTTAACATGCGAACTTGTTAACAGTATTTTCGTTTTACCAAAGGAAATTGCGTACGAATAAGCGATGAAACTGTTTATAACAGCAGTTCATACAGTAAACTGAACAGTAAGCTTGCAACAACAGGTTTTTAGATTTACGTTCCACGGCGAGCTGAGCTTCCTTCTGTATGTATTACAGTGTGATTTATCTGTGGGCGTTCAGGTAGAATCTGATTAGTAAAATAACTTTTTTTTTCGAATGACAAGGAAAGGAAACTAATCAACAATTGTAAACAACGTTAACTACATGGAAAATTCGATCCAAGCAGTAGTTCAAAACTTTAAGTTAATTATATTTAAAATAGCTTGAAAATATCTACTTCTAAGTTTAAGTAATTTTATACAATACAAGGACCCACTAAGAAACTGGGGAGGACGCGGGTTCGAAACCCGGTCTGGCAATACAGATTTAGAACTTCCATGGATTCCCCGATTCACTCCAGGCGAATGCCGGAATGTTTCCTACAAATGGTGATGGCTGAATTACTTCCCGTTCCTATCCCAGTCCTTTACTGCCACTAATTACTTCGAGGTCGACGAGGCATAAAGCTTGTAGCGTATCACCAGGGGGGGGGGATTATTAATTAATTCTTAATATTTTACGCTATATAGGATACTATAATTGAATGTCAAAATGTAAATTATTTAAATGAGAATTGGATGATTCTGGGATTTGAAAACTGTCACAAAAAGACATTTTAATAAAGATTTTCACAATGGCATCTACAAATCTGAGCGTATTTACCATTACGTTAATAAACAAGAGGTTTTGCAACTTTCTAAGCAACGCTCAGACGTACAATGAGCCCTTTAAATGCAAGCAAACAAGTATAGTTGTACTTTAAAAAATCTCACAATTATTCTAATACAAAGTATGTTACCAGTTATGATGATGGCAAACAATAATGAATTTTAATAGGTTGGGACGCCACGAATGATTAACCTGCATTCGACAGTTACACAGTCTAGCTCAGTGGTTTATCAGATCAGAGCAAGGATCTTTATCTCAGATGCGCTTACGGGTACAGTTTCACGGAAGTTGCAGGCTGAATGGCTTCGAAGAAACACATTACCGTTCCACGGCAGGTAGCGCTGAGCGTTGTAACTGGCCACGCCAGCAGTATGCGGCAAGTCGCAAGTTAGAAGTGCCTCAGATGGTCTCCCAGCACACAAGTCAGCCCAGCACACATGGACACCAAGTCGCCAGTGACTCGTCTGGGCTCCTGACTCGAAGGAAGTCAGGACGGAAGTGTCGCTCGTCTTTTCTGCCGGCACGGAGGTAAACTCTGACTCCGCCTCTTGTGGCTCGAAGACGACATAGAACATAAAATTCCCCGAATCTTAGTGCTATGTTCCCTGTGATTGGCTGACCATCTGACGTCATGTGAATCTGTGCTTCTCTTCGCCGCGTTAAGTCTCGGCAATCTTCGAGAGCCGATGTCTCCTTCGGGAGGAAGGAATTCTGTTTACCGGTTGCCGGACAGAAATCCCTAATCCTCTTAACATTCTGCCAACAAGGCGCCAACCCGTCTGCCCTTCACTGAAGCGTAAAATCCTTGCCTCTTATCCTTTCAAACGCATCTTTCGAACATGCAGTGGACATCCCAAGAAATGGAAAAATATTCTATTCCTTTACTTTATATACAATAAAAAGTTATATGTAACAGGGAGCTTAGCGAATCGTTACATAATGCCCCACTGTTAATGAAAATTATTATGACATAATAATTTTATTTTGAGTTTTGTGATTCTACTTTAGTTGAGACCAAAACATACTAATTTAGCACTTTAACAATTACCACAGTTTTTAAATGAGATCCCAAAATCACCGCGATTCTCGATTTGTGAATTGAATTTTAATGGGCTTTCTTACATCTTTTGGCCGTCTTAGAATTCCTTTACTCTATATACACATGAAGTCAGATAGCCATCCCTCATACAAACATATATTAAACACAATAATAACATATACATGAGAATATAAATTACACATAGACCTATTTACATAAAGGCTTAAAAATTAAAAAAAAACTTCTAGGAAACCTTAATATCTACAATATACGCAGAACATTGTCAGAGAAACTGAAGTAAGTGAGTGATTTACCCATAATTTTAGGAAGCTAATTGATCATATTTTAATAAAAATATTTTTTTAAAAAAATTAATTTTTCCCTTCAGGATTTTAAACTTAGAGCAAAATCAAAATATTTATAAACATGACAAAACAATAAGACTAAAAGATATGTACATTAGCTGTATGTGATCCAGCTTAAACATATTGCACAAACAAGCTTGTATATTCTGTCACAGAGATATTTTAAGACATCTTTAAGATCTCAAGCTATCCAACATTTATTTAAATATTTGTCACGCCTGCACTTATCGTGGGTATCCATGAGTTTTACCAAACACGGGTGCGACAAAAATAAAAACCAACAAACATTTCGCTATCAAAATCTGCTGAACTTTAGTAACAACTTTACGTTAAACAGGCACAAAAATCTGAATTTCCCGTACATATAAAAACTCACCGTTGCCTCACCAAATCGCAACCAAAAATATTAATTTTTCCGCTCTCGTCCTCACTTAATACAATGAAGCAACGAAGTAAAATTGTGTTTCCCCCGTGTAAATGTAACCATTACTTACGATCCCTTTGAAATTCCGTGATAACAAAACAACTAACATGATCTCTCAGGCAAAGTTTATACGTTAGGGCATTTATACGGCACTTTCGCCACCCTATACGCACGTATAACTAGAAGTAAACGTTGAAATGGTAACTTTGACCATGTTTCAACCATAGACATGTGGTATCTGTTGACCACACGCTACAAAAGACTTCTGCCAATAGAAAGACTTTAAATGTAACTCGCGTAAATGCTCAGACGTTACATACAATTCATTCATTTGCACCACAGATCGCAAAATTATTTTCTGCACGGCACATTACATTTCTTGGAAACTATTTCTTTTAACCTCGCCATTTGATCGTATGACAGTTTAGACTTGAGGCGAAACGTGAAAATCTTCCTTCACACCATATGCTCATGATTGCATAACATTTAGGCGGTGTGGTAAATTTTAAGATTACGGGAATTACGTAAAGCCATCTTTTTAAATTGTGTCCGTTAATGCGAGATAGTCAGAATGACTTAGAAGTTCACGCGATTCACATAAAGTTAGGAAATTGGTTCAGCATCTAGTTTCCGAATGCGGAATTTATTTTAACTCTTTTCTTCTATAAATGAAAGGTTTCGCGTTGGTGCTTTTTCCTTTCTCAGCATTTAGCATCACCTACTTTATTAATTTTTAACTTAATAGAAGCTATATCACATACAGTACAATATTTTTATTATTCCATAATCGGACAACATTAAATCTCAGCTATTTCATCACCGCATTGCATGCTAGATAATCATGATTAGAAATGATTATTCAGTGACTTTTAATGCGTCCATGTATTTTCTTTTGGAAACCTATTCTGTTTCCCGAATACACAGCTTTGCCGTATTCGACAGAATTTTGCAAGAGCGTGAAAGCTTTCGCATGCAGTAGCCACGGAGCATAGACCCTTGGTCCTGCTACCTAATGGGATTCTTGGAAATTCCATTGTGTTCCGCCGCAAACGTTTGCTAATGGGAACAGCTGATAGTAGCGACCTTCCTGACCGGCTATTTAAACTGTTATTCATAGCACCGATCTGGTTAGCCTGCAAGTTTACTGTACTCAATGACGAGTCACAACTTAACTTCTGAAAACTGTCTACAGCAAAATATTTTAATCCTTGCATTTGCAAGTAATATTTTTCTGATCGGAAGGAACTAAAAACCTGTGTAGCACTTCTTGTTAAATCACAGATGGAAAAGTCCCACGCGATGCTTATTGCCTGCGAATTTTTAGAATAATCTCGATTTTCACTGAACATTGAAACATTAACGGACACTCTTCTTGCTTTAATGAAAGACATGTACTGATGATCCTTCGACTCGTGCCCGAAAAATGTTTTACGTTTCACTGACCGCTGTCGCTTTACTTCCGAGACGGTACCGTTATACAACTGAGATTATTAAGCTCAGAAAATTTCGCTTTCAAACTAAAAATTTCTTTCACTAGACGCTGAGTGGAGACTTTGTCAACTGATTCACTGGCAATCTGCAATTCGACAAGCTGAGACACTTCCTCAGACTGATCGCAGTGATCACATTCCGATTCTATTGTGGTTTGCCCGCGAATAACCGACAAGTTATCGTCACTGAGCGTGCGATCTACCTCTTGTGTTTGCAAATCATTTTTGACTTCGGATAAAATCGCGACGTCAGGTTTTACATTCGCTTCTCCACTATCATTACTTTTCTCTGTTTTCTGAGGAGAGATCGATAATCTGTCCTCAATGACGTGGAGTAGACGGTCTTGGTGCCTGTCAAGTGCGTCGATTTTTCCTGACAAATGTGCCTTCATGTCGTCTTGCGATTTTTGAAACTGTGACTTCATGTCCTCTTGCGATTTTGAAACTGTGACTCATGTCCTCTATTTTTTCTTGTGATTTCACTAAGAATGCCATAATATCCGTTAGTTGTAGTGTGCTTTCAATTTGAGCTGGTGCTGTGTTTTCTGTTGCATGTGTGTTTCTAGCATTGGACTGTGCTGAGGCACTTTCGTCAGGGACATCTGGAAAATTTTCCGTCTCTGTCTCACCAATACATATGGTAGATTGCGAGCTGTACCCCGCTTCGGAAGTTAAATCAACACTTGCAACCCTCTGAGTTTCCGCAATAGTGTCCGGATTAACTGCGTCGGAAATCGATTCATTCATGATCTCCTGGGTGTCTGAATTTACATTTAAATTTTCCATTATGACAGCCCCAGATCTAAGCTTCATGAACGACCTATACTATCAAACCCGAAGTCCCACAAAATCGAAAGTCTCAAGAAAAAATCACACAAAATCTCCATACAAAACACAGGGAAAAATAGAAATACCCCAGCAATTCTCGCGGTTCAATAAAACAATACGACTCCCCCAAATTCAGCAAATGATGCACCACATATCAAACAAAAATTTCAAAAGACAGACAGATCACAAAAATCAATATCAACGCTGTAATGGATAAACATAGCAAGTGCATGCGGACAGAACCTTCGCACAAATTATCCATCAAAATTAAGCACAAACATGAGCACATCAATTTTCAAAAGAAACCAAACACAAAATACATGTAATGAATGCAACATCAAAATGAAGTTATGCACTATCTATTTTCTACAAGAATAATAAAACTGCCAAAAGCCATTTGCAACACTCCATGAAACTTATTAAAATTCTGGGTTCAATACCACGTTTTACTCGTGCCCCAACGCTTGGGTTCGCCAATTGTAGCGTATCACCAGGAGGGGGGGGGGAGAATTATTAATTAATTCTTAATATTTTACGCTATATAGGATACTATAATTGAATGTCAAAATGTAAATTATTCAAATGAGAATTGGATGATTCTGGGATTTGAAACTGTCACAAAAAGACATTTTAATAAAGATTTTTACAATGGCATCTACAAATCTGAGCGTATTTACCATTACGTTAATAAACAAGAGGTTTTGCAACTTTTAAGCAACGCTCAGACGTACAATGAGCCCTTTAAATGCAAGCAAACAAGTATAGTTGTACTTTAAAAATCTCATAATTATTCTAATACAAAGTATATGACCAGTTATGATGAATAGCAAACAGTAATGAATTTTAATAGGTTGGGACGCCACGAATGATTTAACCTGCATTCGACAGTTACACAGTCTAGCTCAGTGGTTTATCAGATCAGAGCAAGGATCTTTATCTCAGATGCGCTTACGGGTACAGTTTCACGGAAGTTGCAGGCTGAATGGCTTCGAAGAAACACATTACCGTTCCACGGCAGGTAGCGCTGAGCGTCGTAACTGGCCACGCCAGCAATATGCGGCAAGTCGCAAGTCAGAAGTGCGCCTCAGATGGTCTCCAGGACACAAGTCAGCCCAGCACACATGGACCGCAAGTCACCAGTGACTTGTTTGGGCTCCCAACTGGAGGGAAGTCAGGCAGGAAGTGTCGCTCGTCTTTTCTGCCGGCACGGAGGTAAACTCTGACTCCGCCTCTTGTGGCTCGAAGGACGACATAGAACATAAAATTCCCCGAATCTTAGTGCTATGTTCCCTGTGATTGGCTGACCATCTGACGTCATGTGAATCTGTAGCTTCTCTTCGCCGCGTTAAGTCTCGGCAATCTTCGAGAGCCGATGTCTCCTTCGGGAGGAAGGAATTCTGTTTACCGGTTGCCGGACAGAAAATCCCTAATCCTCTTAACATTCTGCCAACAAGGCGCCAACCCGTCTGCCCTTCACTGAAGCGTAAAATCCTTGCCTCTTATCCTTTCAACGTGCATCTTTCGAACATGCAGTGGACATCCCAAGAAATGGAAAAATATTCTATTCCTTTACTTTATATACAATAAAAAGTTATATGTAACAGGGAGCTTAGCGAATCGTTACAAGCTATATGCAAAAAAAAAAAAAAAGCTTAACTATACAAGGAGTACAATTTATTGCTTGAAAGCGTGTTCCAGCTGAGAAAATAAGCTCAGAATCCTCATTAGTACAACTGAACGTTGAATGAAGCTAGTTCATGTGAGTGAAAGTTCAATATATGTAGTCTAACATCGTACTAGCAGTTTTGGCTCCTCTATCTTTGTTGGTATACCTTGCAGCTGCATGAACATAAGTCGAGCAAATGTCTTCTTTCCTTGAGTTCTCTTCACATCACCTTTTTCATCATTTTGGTGCACATTTTCCTGTAAGAGGGGAACGCTTCCATCTAATCACAAGGCCTTGAAATTCCGTCATCCTTCCGCTAAGTGTGGGACGTCGTCTAGCATAGTTCACATAGTCTACGTAATAAGACCCGACAGAACGCTCTTCCATCAGCACAGGGTTTCTACGGTTATATAATCACTATGCATTTCGAAAGAAACCACAAGCTGACGAATGTAAGAATTATCGTACAATAAGGCTAACATCACATACTTCAAAGATACTAATAAATAGGACCTACAGTAGGTGAAGATCAGTTTGGGTATAGGAAAATCTAGCTTTAGAATTAATGCTTAAAGGACGCTTAATGATTTAGAAACGGCGTTGGGTCTCGTGGGACAAGATTTTTAAAATGTCAGATCTAAACTACTGAGAAAAATAATTTAAAATCTATATAAGAATCAGGTGGCTATAATAAAAATACAGAATCATGAAAGCCATGCACCAGTTACAAAAGATTGTAAGACAAGGTTTTAGTCTACCTTCGTTAACATCCAACTTGTATGGAAAGGAAGCAATAAGAAAATTAAAAGAAACCTTTTACCGTGACATAAGTGTATAGGGGGGGGGAGAAGAAACAAAAAAACGGTATGCTACGATCTCCTGATGATATTGTCCTGTTAGTATAACGTACTGAGAATACTGAGAAATTACTGAATTGAATTAACAAAATACTTAAGTATAATTTGGACTAAATATAAACCAATGCCAAAAAAGTGATCAAATGTAGCAGAAAAGATGGCGATAAAGGTAAACTAGATATAAAAAATAGGATCAGATATAAAGGAGAAATAAGTTAATTCTGTTACTTAGACAATGAAATTATAACTGATCGCCGAAGCAGGAACGACGTTAAAAGCTGAATAGCAATAGCAAAAGAACCATTTTAAAAAATACGTAATCCTTTTAGTTTCAAATTTTGACCTAGGATTCAGATACACTTTATAAAACTGTACGTGTGGAGCACAGCACTTTATGGTAGTGAAGCATGGACTCTGGGGGCCCTAAGAAGATGGAACATCTAAGTATTTAAAATGTGGTACTATACAGAAAGATGCTGCAAATTCAGTTGGGAGATATAAAGTTCGAAATCGAAGTATTTCGGAAATGATGGGTGAGGAAAGAAGTTTGTGAAAGAGTCTTATAGAAAGAAGCGACAGAATGGTTGGTCATATATTAAAACATGCGGGATTGGCAAATTTGTTAATGGAGGGAACAGCTGTTGAAGGAAAAAAAACCTGGGGAGGAGGACAGAGATTGGAATATATGAAGTACGTGACTTGTGGGAAGTATGTAGAGGTGAAGAGGTTAGCGCAAGATAAGAAGGGATGGTGGATTACATCAAAGCAGTCAATATACAAATGACAAAAAAATGAACCTTTCATAAGCAATTTTCGGATGACCACAAACACAAATCACAATAACTTGACGTGAAATATAACTAACTACATAATAGAATTCATCACTGCTCTCCAATAATGATCGGAACAAAAAAGAAACTGATGAATATACGAACACTGGAGAATGAAACACGAGCTCAATTCCGTTCACAGATGGTTTAGTATCATGTTGTTTGCACTATGTGTTACAAAGTATAGTCAATGGCTCTTTTAAAATAATAATGAGTAAGTCATGCTAAGACAGTAGACGTTGCTCTCCACAGATCATGCCGGCTCATCACAGGTTGCCTCAGCCCATCGCGTGAGAGGAAAGTGGAAATATTAACTGGTATCGATCCTGGAAACATACGCCGGGAAGTTGCCACTAGCGTCGCAAGGCTTAGAGTGAACGAAGGCGCCCGACACCCTCTACATGGCTGTACACCAGCGCCATCGAGACTAAGTCCCGATCAAGCTTCCTGCGGACTTCAAAGCACTAAATGGAGCACCAAGCAATGGAAGAATATTAGTTCTGGAAAAGAAAGTGCAACATGATATTCAGTGGATCAAGCCAAAAGAGGGTCTACCACCTAAGTCTGAACAACCGTGGGCCATATGGAACTAACAAAATAGGCTTCGAGTTGCAGTTGGCCGTTCCAAAGATACTCTTGCCTCATGGGGACACTGGGAGAACAGCCAGAAACCATATGTCAGTATGGGGAGAGAGAAATTAGGGTACATCTGTTGTCTTGTCCATAAATCGGAATGAATGTATCCCAATTTGACCTCCAATCAGTTACTGACAAAGCCGTCTCATTGGCGGAAAAATTACCTCATATGTGATGCTGTCAACGACACGAGATGATTAATGTCGAAAAGACAAACATCGAGTGTGATGGATAGCAGTTAAAGTTCGCGCGTGAAATTCAGGGAGAGCGTGGCTTCTTTCTCCAGTTCGACAATATTGATTTCGGTTTTCTAAGGAAAACACATGGGATGAATGCTAGGATTGTCCCTTCAAAAGGCCATGAACGTATCATATATATTATTTCTATAAGGTATTTTTTTGTCACAAGCCTGTATCTTCCTTCATACTTAACCGAAATCAATGAATGAGGTGTCATTTTAAAGCTTTTGGTCTTCCCTTTGGTCACATCATATTTTAAGAAATGAAGTTTTCTGAATTCGGCCCTTAAAGGGCGAAAATGTCAATATTTCTAAAATGCTGTTTCCTGTGTTATGAGTCAAATATCTCCCTGGATACCTATCTGAGATTGTTTAATGAATTATCATTTTAAAGATTAAGATATCCGCCTTAGTGACGTCATATATTAAGACAGAAATTTTTCGGAATTCAACCCTTAAAGCGCAAAAGTATCAATATTTTTGCAATTCGTTTTTGTGTCATGAGCCATTTGTCTCCCTTAATATCTAACTGATATAGATAAATGAAGTATCATATTAAATATTAAGGTCTCCACCGTGGTAACATTATATTTTAAGAAAGGAATTTTTCGTAATTCGACCCTTAAAAGGCAAAAAGGTTATTTTTTCTAAAATACGTTTTTTGTATTTCGAGCCATTTATCTCCCAGGATATCTTACCAAAATCGATAAATGAAGTATAATTATAAGGAGTATTGTCTCAGCTTTGTGAAATCATATTTTAAGAAAGAATGTTTTTGGAATTCAACCCTTAAAGGAAAAAAGTATAAATTTTTCTATTACCGATTTTTGTGTCATGGGCTATTTATCTCCCTTAATATCTAACCGATATAGATAAATGAGGTATCATATTAAAGAATAAGGTCTCCGCCGTGGTAAAATTATATTTTAACAAAGAAATGTTTCGAATTTCGACCCTTAAAAGGCAAAAATGTCAATTTTTCTAAAATGCGTTTTTTTTATCTCGAGCCATTTATCTCGCTGGATATCTAACCAAAATCGATAAATGAAGTAGGAATATAAGGAGTAATGTATCAGTTTTGTGAAGTCATATTTTAAGAAAGAATGTTTTTGGAATTCAAGGAAAAAAGTATAAATTTTTCTATAACCGATTTTTGTGTCACGAGCGATTTATCTCCCTTGATATCTAACCGATATAGATAAATGAGGTATCATATTAAAAAATAAGGTCTCCGCCATGGTAACATTATATTTTATGAAAGAAATTTTTCGTAATTCGACCCATAAAAGGCAAAAAAGTCAATCTTTCTAAAATGCGTGTTTTGTGTCTCGAGCCACTTATCTCCCTTGATATCTATCCAAAATCGATAAATCCAGTACGATTGTGAGGAATAATGTCTCAGCTTTTCTGACATCATATTTTAAGAAAGAAGTGTTTGGAATTCAACTATTAAAGGGAAAAAGTATAAATTGTTCTACAACGTATTTTTGTGTCACGAGCCTTATATTTCCCTTGATATCTAATCAATATAGATAAATGACATATCGTATTAAAGACTAAGGTTTCCGCCGTGGTAACATTTTATTCTAAGAGAGGAATTTTTTGTAATTCGACCCATAAAGCGCAAAAATGTCAATATTTCTAAAATACTTTTTTTGTGTTTCGAGCTATTTATCTCCCTGGATTTCTAACCAAAATCGATAAATGAAGTAGGACTATGAAGAGTAATGACTGAACTTGGTGACATTATATTCAACCTCACTATTCATTGCATTTTATTCGCGAAATTTTCGCACGGGTCGTCTAGTTATTTACAATTACTTATCCCCAACCCTCTCCCTGATTTAATGATCACGACGTTAATGAGCCTTTAATTTCCGACAAGAAGTAAACTAAAGAAAAATATCTAAACAAAAGATTATAATAGCTATAGTATCCAATGTTTGCAGTTATGTGCTGAGTTTCACGCCGCTTCAATTCAAAATAAAAAAATGTTTTAACGGCTGACGTTTCGCTCTACAGCTGCCGTGATGCATATTGGTACTTGACTGGAACCTAACCTCCTCCTTAGTAATTATACTCCCTCAGTTATTTTATCTTATACAGTAGGTACCATTGCTTATTACTTTCACTCGAGTTTAGCTTCGCTTATAGTTTTCTATGGCCTTTGCCCAAATAGTCAGACAACCAGTTAAAGTGTCTTCGTACGATTATAATACGCGTTTCACCTTTTCCAACCTGTATTTTGTAATCAAATTGGACGACAATTCAATTCTGAACTAGAGTTTGGTGTAAAAATCCATATCTGAAAAAAAAAACCTCTAACGGTGATCCTCAGCACGAGAAGAAAGCTCGTTTCCTATTATGCTTCTGTTGTATGGCTGAAATTACGTAAGACGTACATTCACAATAGTGTAATGCCTATAAAATCATTTCAACGAATATCATTTTCCTCATTTCCTAATATACTCTGTTGAGGAAAGTATTGTTTGTACGTTCAAGATACAGTGGAAGCTTTTAGCACGGAGTCGAAAACAAAGCGAGCAGTTGGCAAATGCTATCTATTGCTTTGAAGTTCTACTGTGGGAAAAGCAAACCACGGCTACCGCAATCACCTTAGCGCTTAATGAGTGTGTGGTGACTTCTTGTTTGCGACTGACCTAAGCTGTTACTCCCTCGTCATCCGCATGATCAGTCGCATTGCGACTAAGCACATGAGAGACGAGAATGCCTCAACAACCGCAATCTATTCGGACACTCTGATCACCGCCTGAATAATGTCTCCCGTGCTTCAAACATCTGAACGAATAAAGCCCTAAGAGGCGTGTTTCTTTACAAATGAATAAACTAAAAGAATTACATGCAATCATAGTTCTTTCAGAGATGGATAAACCAACCTCTTAATTAGGTGGATTTACTTACACTCTTTTTGTCCCCTTTCATATGCGAAAAATTATTACAATAATATTTGTCAGGACAATAGAGGTACAAGGAAAAATTATTTTTGTCTGCTTGTATAACTATAAGGGCGAAACGACTTTAAATAATAAATATCTCAAGTAGAAACGCTTGGCAAATGAACCGTAAGAGAGGCTCAAGGCAAAGAATATGCTAGTGACAGTCGATTCCATGAACCCACATAATTCTCTCCCTACAAATAGATTATCTAGGAAATGGATGGTGTAGATGAGAACTGACCATTTGTGGGTTAAGGGGTTATGAAAATCTTCGTCGAGACAGGGATTTGAACCGGGGACCTTTTAAACTCCAGTCTGACGCCGCACTATAGAACATGAAAATAATAAACATTCACACCAATATTAAACGTGGCAGCTGGAGTTGTGCTAATTAATAATTATAGGATTACGAAACAACCTAACTCAATCACCAATTAGACGCACTATTGAGAGGTCTCAAATTAGTTCATCGTAGAAGCAAACAGACAGTGGTGGAAGGAGAGCCCTAGCAGACATCAAGCAAACGGCGCTGGCCGTAATGTACAATGTGCGATCATAGCCAAGGTCACAGATAGTAACTGCCAGCTCCGCATAATGTAAGGTCACGGGGTTCCTACTGCTCCTGCCGCATCCCGTAGGATTCACGGAGGTAGAGCTCCGCACTCCCTGTACAACCTTTGGCACTAGAATATATGTGGCGGAGTCAGCGCCACGCTGCGGCCGTTCTTTACCTTCTCGCGGAGTTTCCTCAGCGGTACTTATTGGATAGCACGCTGAGTGGGTCTGGGCTTTCCGGACGTTCCGAACGTTCAGCTTCGGGGAAAAATCCTCGGCTTCATCGGGGATCGAATCTCGGTCGTCCGGGCTCTACCGCCTGCAGCTCCACATAATCGAAGAAATAAATAAACAAGTGATTCGTTAACGGTATAATAGCATCAATTAACATTTATCTTCAGACGGATACTTTTCTTTATTCCAACGGTTACTACTGCTAAATCTACCTTTTTTAATGGACGTATTTATTTTATTTTAACAGAGACACATCTGATTCAATAAATTTCATCTATCTGTATCTATAAAACGAAAACCGGGTATATTTGTCCCAGAAAAACTCGGAATCTACTGCGAAGATTTCAATGGAGTTTTCACCATTTTAAAGCTTAGAATCTCAGCTCAATTGTTTGGTATGTCTTATGCTTCTACGTTACATAACGCCCGCACATTAAGTGAAATTCTGAAGGTATGGTGAGGAATACCACAGGTGGAACTACTAAATGCAACATGCTTCGCACTAAACACACAATTACAATTTCTCTGACCATAGCCTTTAATGAAAGCAATAAGATAACTTTACTATAATAACTATTTTGCACATTAATCAAAACTTTCCTTTAATTCGGGATATTTAATTTTTAAACGCGATAGATAGCCGTAAAAACAACAGATTTTCTGTAACCACGATCTCTGGCAGTAAGACTACAACTACATTGTCTCTGACCATCAGCATTAGTCTTCTGTTTGAATAAAATCATTTATTTACTAAAATATTATTCTGGATTCACTTTTGATATTTGTATAAAAGGCTGAATCTGCGGAGTTAAAGTATCTGGCATTTCGAGCAAAAAGTATATCCACTTCACAATTTAATCAAATGTTTCTAACATAATCTAGCGTTGTTTAGCAATGTAGTAATGCAATTTCTTAACCATATTAATGAATCTTGACACACAAGAATCTTTTAGGACGAATGAAAATAGTGTACGTGCAAATAAACTTCAACCTACCCGTTTCTTGGTAGGGGGCGTGTGAATCTAGGTTTTCTTTAATTCCGAAAAAAGTTTTCGCGAATTTTACGAATCTTTGTACAAATGTTTCTCATTGCGGGAATAGAAATAGCTTACTGGTAAATCTACGCCAACTATACCTGGCAACGCCGGGAACTCCGCTGGTTTATAATAAGCACAAAGTATTTTCAGCGAAACATGTACATATTAATGTATTTATCCAATGTTTAACCTGAAATGGGATTATTATATACAACACTTACTTGTAAATCATCGCAGGACCCAGTCAATAACTGATATGATAAAGGAACTGGAGTGGGAGTTATTGGAGGAGAAGAGGAGGGTGAAGAGAGTGCTGTGAATGTATTTTTTTTTTTTTTTTTTTTTTAAATGGCATTTGTCAACGAAGGCCATACAGCCAGCTCAATGTAATTTTGTAGTTTTCAGTGTATAAGTCATCATCCAGTATATAGTGTGTTTTCCAATGTATGGACGCCACAGGACGGACAGGACATTCACACAGACACACAACACTTAAACGTCCATGCCCGTGGCCGGATTCGAACCGGCGGCCTTCGGCACGCGGAGCTAGCACTCTAGCCCCTACGCTACCGAGGCCGGCACTGTGAATGTACAGGGCGTATATTTGTGATGGGGCTAGGAGGGATTATTGGTCAAAGAATTAGGAATAATGCATGGAAGGGAAAGGCGATCATGACCACAAGCTTGCACTCGATTTCATGCATAAGGGAGGGAGAAAATGTTCTTCTGTTGGTAAGGGTGTCAGGGATTGGAACAAAGTGAAGTGATGAATAATTTACAAAAAAAAACGCTTAAGGAATTTAAAATTAAAATTTGTAGATGGGAAAAGTAAATGGGAGAGCCATTTAACACTTCAATTATAAAAAGATAATGTTTCTAAAAAAATTAAAGTTATAATTAGGTGATTAAGGAAATTGCCACAGGAGTGTTAGGCCCATCGCAATTAAATTAAATTAAATTAAATCTTTTATACGGTACTACTTAAGTGTATATATAGTACGGACTATGCAGAACAACTCCAGCGGCTCGTTGAGTCGCTTCAATTGATTTCGTGAGTCATACTCCAGGTCAACAACTGAGTCTACATTAAAAAATCCTCCCAGCAAACACCAAAGATAAAAAGTGGTTACCTACTTTTGGTAAATCAGAATACGACCAGAGACACTATCTTGAACGAATTCACTCTTTTCCTTTGACCGTTTCCTTGATATTCTGTAATTTTTTGTTTTTTTTTTTTTGTTATTTCTCTCGATCCGACCATCTAAGGACCGGCACCTGAGTCACGCCGGTAGGCAGTGGGAATCATGAGAGGGGGGAGAGTACTTGTGTGCTGCTTGAATTCAAACCGGGTTTCTTGGACGCACCGTACTTAACCTATAGAAGGAAAGTATGTGATGCCATCTGTCAGCGAAACGTGTAACTTTTAGTGTGCTGTATAATAAATGAAGTTTATGAGATTGTGAATTATTCTAGCGTTCGCCTAGACGATCTAGGAATCCATCTAAAAACTGCAAAGGCCGGTCGGTCGGTTCGCAGGGAGCAGGACTGGAGCATGGTGCAGTTGTGCCTCCCGGATGCATTGTGCGGTGCCTTTACGCAACGAGTCACACTTACCGGTTTCTGTAATAGTAAAATAATCTTCTTTCAGTAGGATCTATAGAATGCGTGGATATACTATACCAACTACCAAATGGAGTGTAGTGCAAGTTGAACACATTTAAATTCACGAAAAACGAAATGAATCAACAAAACACTGCATACGTCGCTGACAACACAGCACAAACTGAAAACGCCATGTAGAAATCTGATGATACCCATTACGTTGATAAAGCAATGTTTAGTTATTTGTTGTTATTGTTATTTGTTGTTATTTGTTGTTAGTTATTTGTTGTTAGTTGTCGTACGTTTACCGATTTCTTGCAACGAATAATTCAGACGTCAGATCACAGCCTCCTCTGCATTCACATTGCATCATGCTGAGTTTATTCTGATGGAAAGTAAATTGAGAAATATCCAATAACAGCAGCATTTAAAAACCTTGTGATAACCACTACAATTCCACTGTGAACACCTGTCTCATTTCAGGAACATAGTACTCATTTCCTTCATCAGAAACGACACGAACATCCAGTTATGCTTTAACAGATTGTCGCGACTAGTATTGTATGAAGTTTTATCCTTTGTGTAATTGTTACCGGCTTAAATATCTTTTAAAACTCTTTTAAAACAGTTACGGCACATGAAATATTGTCGCAGCGCCTGTCACTCGCCATACTTCCATATCCAATTCCATTAAAGTATCGGCTAAGCTTTTAAATTTTGTTTTATGGCATCTGGTATCGACAGATTCTTCCTATGCCCCTAACGCTGAAATTTGTTTTACTCGTGCTTCCCTATATCAGCATAATATAATATTATATTACTGTATTAGCCGTTACCCCCGACTTCGTGCGCCCGGACTTAGAATTTTTTTTGCTAGAATTGGATATAGAATGATGTAAGGTACGTAAGAGGTACCCCAAGAATATTAGAGTCGGGATAATTGACGGAACATCGAACATGTCTCATGAATAGAATCAATTTGTAACATGTTTAAAAAATAGCAAATAAACTAAAAGGAGGGGAGGGGGTTTAACGGAAAACATTTGCCTTTCAGATTAGTCTTGTCTTCTTTCTTCAGCATGAGCATCAGATTCTTAGATTCTTATAAACTTAGCTGCTCGTGCTCTGCGAGGCGTGTACTGATGTCAGAAACTTTTAGGGAGACACAAAATAATAGACTGGTGCAGCGAAAAATCAACATCTATACTACTACATAACGTGTTTTGTCTGTAAGTGACATTTATGAACAGACCATACACTAGCCGACTGCTGACAGAGAAACACAGGCTGAGTTACCGATATAACATTACGTCTGTTTGGCACTATTCAGTTAGTTTTCAAAACTTAATGAGAAAAAATGTTATTCATCCCAAAAAAGTATCGTGTGACATTACTAATTAAAGAGAGCGCTTCCTTGTCAAATTCCATCAATATCGGTGGAGCCGTTTATTTGTTAAAACATTACACGCAGTCAGAGAGACAGAGTTATTTTCCAATTTATAATATTATTAGTGAAAATCATACACAAATTGACTGCGAGAAAAAAAGAAACTGAGCGACCGATATAGCACAAAAGATTAAACGATTACGGCATTGTGGGTGCTGCCTACGTGACAGAGTGTCGATTTGCCACACATTCCGCCTCATGTCGTGGCTGGACTTGCAGTTTGCGTCGCATCCGTACAACGGAACGTTCAGACGTGGCTCATACGATCAGAAAAAACTCTTACAAATTGCTGCTCCCAACGGGATTTAAACTTCGCACCAGACACAGAACTTTTGAAAGCAAGCGCCTTAACCACTGAGCTAGCACGAGTCCTTTCGCAGAGCTTACAGAGGACTTAGTAATGCTAAGCGTCTGCCTATCGCCATTCAGTTGGTTTTCAAAAGTCCATGACAATAAAATATATTTTATTGTATCCAGTACAAAGTACCCTATGTACTTCCTAATGAGAAATAGTATCTCCTGTCAAAGTTCATCAAGAGGGGATTAGCAGTTGATTCTTGAAAACGTAACAAACAGAAAGAGACAGAGTTACTTTCGCATTTATAATATTAGTATAGAACATAAGTGCCCTGTGTCTGTAACCTCGGAAACTACAGAGACGATTTAGATGGAGTTTTCACAATTTCAAATTTTATGGTGTAGTTTGAAATCTGCGCCTATCGTATTAGTCACTAAGCCGAACAAAACACACACAGTATATCCAAACTCTGTGCTACCTGCTACTGCTATCTAGCAATAGTTTTTACACAGGACTTGTATAGCAAAATACAAATGTTTCCTTAACAGGAAAAAAATCCAAAAACTTTTTTTTATTATGGCTTTACGACTCGTCGACGTCGAGATCATTAGAGGTGGGATGGGACTGGGGTTAAGGAACGGGAAGGAATGCGGCCATGGCCTTTTGTAGGAAGCATCCAGGCATTCACCTGGAGTGATTTGGGGAAACCACGGAAAACCAAATTCTGGATGCCCGAATTCTAACCCACGTCTTTCGGAATGCGAGGCCAGAGCGTTAACCACTCACCCACCACGTTCCGTCGTAAAAGCTCCTTACTGTAACAAACACACACACACATACAGTCTACCATTTTATCTGTGATTAATGCTGTCAAATCTTACCGACTGCAGCGAAACTTAACGGCTTTGAGTTGTCTCATATGCGTGACCTTGGAAAATACTTTTACCAATAACTGGTTTAGCTCCCTATAAATTCCTTTCTTATTTTATAATTGTACCAAAGTGGAGAGCTTATTTTTTAAACGGTACCTCATTTATCGATTTCGGTTAGGTATGAAGGTAGATAAGTAACTTGCCACCAAAACCACCTTTAGAAATGATGATACTTTTACCTTTTACTGGCAGATTTCTGAAAAATTCCTTCCTTAATTTATGATGTTATCAAAGGGTAGACTTTATACTTTATAACGATACCTCGTTTATCGATTTCGGTTAGGTGTGAACAAACATAAGAAGCTTGTTCAAAAAAAAAATAATAATAATAGTAATAATAATAATAAGAAGAAGAAGAAGAAATAGTGTATATGATGACATCATTGTATTACGAACGTAGAATTTACGGAAAACAGAGTCTGTACCACCAATGTTAGCGGAGCCGTGTGAACATGGCAGCAGGTAAATATGTAATGGGATTTCGCCGGGAAAGTTTGCTGCATGTGAATAGTCTCGCGACTCAGTCGTAAGTGATACTGCTGGGAACTGAGTTCTAATCCGTGTTTCGACCGGAGTTTTCGATTGCTTTTAACTCGACCTTAATCTCTGGCAACTTCAGTTCTACTTGAAGCTGCAGGCCAGATTAGGCAGAGTGGGTTTACGGGGTTAGATCAGGCAAAGACGAAAGCGGAACTCTAGCAACTTGAAACACTGTCACAGTAGAATTTAATGCCACTACTCTGGTAATGTCAACTACTTATGTTGTGACCTGCTGAAGTTGCTTGTACACATTTAAGATAATAAACCTGTTTCAATCTTTTCATTAACATTACAGAATATAAGCTTTGTCATCAAAGGTTGAACCACCATTTCGGACTGCAGTTTAAAACTGAATGCGCACATAATATTGCCTAAAATAATGTTATACATTCGCTGAAGCCTCTAGAAACCAGAGAGCGTTGTCACTGAAATTACTAGTTACCATAAGCGTGTTTTGTATCTGAACCAAAAAAGATCAGCAAACTGTGCTGGTAATGTGTTCTTCTCAGTAAACTAACCTGGTAAACATGGCGTTTTCACTAAATATTTTTGTGGTCAAACTCCCCTTCGCAATCTTCAGGTGAAATACTGACGAGGGTACATGATCTGAACTCTACACCTTGTCAATTGCAAGCATAGTTACTTAGCTTACATAGCAACTGTGGGTGTCGGCAGGTAGCCTATCAGTAGCCTCAGTTGTCCTTACCACACAGATCGCTGATACAGCGCAGCCGGAATAACTATTTCGTTTTTTAATCGTTTTAAAATGCTTTCGCCGGTGCTCCGTATCACCAGTTTGTAACACGCGAGAGAGTGAGTGTTTCATATAACTATGTTGAACAAATTACCCAAAGATTTTTTTAACTTTAGATTTCAACCAAAAATCCAGGGCTTCCTCAGGATTTTTGACACTAACTATCAGGCCAGGAGCCGCGTTTTTTTTGTGTTCGTACATTAGATAAAATTGTTCCCATTCATGTCTTTTATATCCTTTGGTGTGAGACTGTCAACAACTGAATATTCGAATTCTCCTTCATCACTTCAGGAGGAGACCCAAGCGCAGATCTGTAGTCCTACGCGTTGATTCGAACTTGCATATAAGACACGAAACGAGTTATTATCAGAAATATGTATAAATAATTCCACAATGACTTTAAACAGAAAGACAACTGATATATACATCATTTGTATAAAACAAGTACTTAGGATAAGTGAATGACGATTGTCAGCTTCTGATTAGATGGAGGTTCAAACAAGGGCACTTTGTAGTAAAACATCTGAACCATCACGGAACATTCATCTAAAATAATTTCGGTTTATAATAAAAAAATTAAAACTGGATGAACGGACCGTGAATCAAACCCCCGGATTCATATCCAGAAAGAAAGGACAAAAAATAGAATCCTGATCAGACGTGGAATAACGTACTTATTACCAGATTCTGATATTCAATTACTAAAAAGGATAACGGACATGTTGACACACGTACTGCAATAACTGGTATTTAATAATGATATAATAAATTTATTATTGCTTTTATATTCGGACTAGGATAATTGGTGGGAGCAAAGAATCGTCTGACACCTGCACTGTAATTATTGGTCATAAACCATGCTGAAATTTAGTTTAGGGTGTAATATGACCTTGTACTTAGTTAATTGATGGTCATTAAGGGCTAATTACAGCTAATTACAGGTCCTACGATAAAATTTATCGTTTGTAGATGCGCATATTATTCCTGCTAATGTCTATTGCTATTACCTTAAAAGTGGACAAGAACACTGATGTCCTTACTTGCTGCCAGGAAACTGGATGTGTTGGGAATTGACACCACTCACCAATTAACGATTACGTCTATAGAAACGACTAACATAATATCAAGAAACAACGGAAAATTTTTCGATCGGAACACCGTTTTAGGGGTCCAAGCTTGGTATTACAAATGCATGATTTATGAAATGTCGATCTGAACGCCGAGCGCAACAGAGAGAAAGTTGGAAATAATTCTCGGTATCGATGTTCAACGTAAATACTCCAGAAATTCCGCGTAATGGATGCGGCTGTCGGATAAACACTCATGAAATATTCGAGCGTTAGTATTAAGGAGGGAACGACGGAGGGAGGGACAGATATGTAAGGTTCACGAATGTGTACCCTGTCTAATGGCAAGAACTTTTTTGGAACATTTATTCGCCTCTCTATACCAAGCAGGAAATCATATTATTATTGAAGCGCGAACTTCTATAGCTGTGATTAAAAAGGACGGGGAGCCGCAAATTGTAAAATTCTGATTCAGTTCACACTGTGTATAGTAAACGTTCATGGCCAGAGGTGTAATGGGGCAAAGCAGAAACATGGGATTCTTTTCCTCTGTCAAGAAAATCTAAATTGAAATTTTCCATTTGTTAAAATAGGGAGATTACGAAGATTTAAAGGGACGCTTTGAACGCAAGGGAATATTTCAATGTCGATTTTCTAGACATCGGCGATGAAGCGCATGATACATCTTTGCCACATTACACCTTTCGCTATGAGCTTTTATAACACGCAGTATGAATCCAATCTGAATTTGACAATTGGCGGCCTCCCCTTGTAAGTTAACTAGTAAACTAGTTGCTGTGTTACGGCAAGCGTTTAAACATTGCAGATGCGCCGAAATACAAATTTGTCTGGCAGCGGTAAACATGGGATAGGGCATGCACCCATTTGGTATTCCGGGGATATTTATATGAACGTTTAACGATTTTTAATACAAACTACCGGATAATTATGCACAAGAAGATGTGACGTAAAATACCTCCTCGATAAGCCTATGTGTAAGGGGGAGCTAACGAAAGCTTTATACACGTATCCGTATGTGCGTTTAGACTTCAAATATCTCTGTCTTTTGGCCCTTTCAGGGCTGAGATATTTTTCTCTATGTGTTCAGTATAGTTATTACATTCAATTAATCTACGAATCTGTCCAATATTTCTTTTACATTGCCTGAAATAAATATTTATAATGCTTTATCGTAGTGTTTATTCTCTTACCACAAAGTATTCGTCCAAATGATTTGACAAGTTCAACGGAACTCTCTTTAATTCACCGACGTATCTTAACACTTTACAACTTTTTTACAATCCTCTGTTATACCGAATCTTTTGTCTGTCACTGTAACTATTCTTGAAAAAATACAACTTTTTTGTCTGTACGTAGCATCTCACCCTCCTGCTCTTGCTTTTTCCATTCTTATACATTTGTTCCTTGTCTTCGGTCCCATCACTGCAGGTAATTGTTTGCCCTTCACAAATACTTGTAAATTCACATTAATGTCATACATTTATAATTTATAGCACAAAGAATTAAATATATAATTTTAACATAACAGACAATATTTTACTTTCATATTAAAATATGTAAGCGTATCGTATGATTCTTACAAATTAATAGACGTCTTTAGGAAAGATCAGGATATTGTTGAAACTCAGTGAAATTAGTCCTCAGCGGTTAACTTAACAGTTCAATATTGTTTACTTTAAAATAAGATTAAAGCTGTTATAACTGCATGCAGTTACCTACAGGCTCAGGTTGGTTTTTGCACACGTACATCTGTATTATTTCCATATTTCACTTCCAAGCGAAGTAATTAATAATTTACAGAAAATGGCAAAAGAATTTAAAATTAAAATACATAAATCGCAAAAGGACGTGAGAGAGAATTTAACACTCAAATTAAATAAGATAATAAAAAATAAAATAAAAAGGAGTGATTACATGAATACGGCAGTTGCCACCGGAGCATGAGCTCCATCGCAAATAAGTTAATAATAATAAATAACTTTTTTTTAAAGAACTGCACTTGCGATAAGACTTATTCCCTGCGGAAGTATCACACTGGAGCGTCCTTGTGCTGATAAATCTTACAAAGAAAGTTACTTATAAATAGTACTGGCGGTGCACCACTATAAAATCAAAGATACACCAAGTTGTAACTCATGTCATCGCTTTACATTGACATTTGTATTATGGAATGGAATATACGATTAAATATCAGTAATTAATTCCTTCCACAAACAGCAAAAGAATAACACAGGCATTTTTTACTTATCGTCTTCACGCTCTGGAGTGTTTCTACCCAATGCACCACACTTTTCAAGATGTTCTAAATCTTCGATGCATCCTAAATCATTGCAGACTGACGATGGTTGGTACACTCCATACGCGTAACTTGTAAACGAATTACTGCTCACTTTAACCACACTGTTATGTTTCTGTTTTACAGTGATAACAAGGTAAACTTAAAAATAACTAAAAACGTTATTGTCTCCTACAAACCTGATCTGCGTGCTAAACTCCGCTTTTCTATTTTGGTTTTTGAAGTGACGCAACATAACCCGTTCCTTCTGAGGTGTTTTCATCCTGCTTCGCGGTCTGCTGCCTGCTTAAAAGCTGCTCACGTGATTCTGCTCGCGACCATAACCTGCCTCACGGTACGCATTGTCAACTGAACTGCCAGCCAAAAGCAGTCTGCGTTTGTTCTTTTGTGTTCCCTAGGGGAACTCTACCACCTTATCACCTTCCTTATCGTAAATTCCGCAGCTCTCCTTCAGAAAACCTCAGATTTTTTTTTTATCGAACCAGCACATAAAAATAATAGTCTCAAATAGAGCATGAGTAAGCAAATGAAAACATTCTTAGCTATAATAACCTGTAGGTAAACTCTTGACTTAAAGTAAATAAATAAACGAGAAGTGACAGATATAAACATCTTAAAACGAAAGAAAAGATGTGTTATATTATTAATTAATTGATGCAACCGCTCAGTAGTAAATTTTCTCCAAGCTCTTGCAGCTTTTACCAGCTCGCTAAATTGTCGTTTTCAGTCTCATCACTGGCTATCTACACTAATATTATACATTAGATAATAACTCTGTCTGTTTTTTATTACGTTTTCAGAACTAAACGGCTAACTGATCTTAATGAAATTTGATAGTGAAATACATTGTATCACTATGAGTAACATATGATACATATTTTTGGATAAATAACACATTGTGTCATGAAGTTTTCAAAACTAACCCAATGGTGAGACAGATGGATATCTGGACTCTGTGATGATGTATCGGTGACTTTTCTCTCGCAATCAGTTGTGGGACACTTAAAAAAAAAAAAAAAAAAAAAAAAAAAAAAAAAAAAAAAAAAAAAAAAAAACTATATTCACTTTTATGATACTCTCAAGACTGAGGATATATCATCTACTGGTGAGTGCGGGTGTTAGTACAATCGTTGTTGGTTTAAAATTCTGAGATTAGTGGGAAATGGTGATCATTTAAGAAAATCTGGGAAACTACAAAGTCTCTACACAAACGTATTACTTTATAAGCAGTGGCACAAACCTTATAGATTTCTCTAAGATATAAACACGTCATTGAATACTGACAAAACATTAAGTCTTTTGTTAATAATTATAATAATAATCATCATCCATCAATTCACATTTCATATTTTTCTCGATGGTGATGAAACGTATATTTGTGTTATTTTTTCAAGATTTTTTCTATTTCTCTTTTTAACTTGTTACTTCATACAATTTTTCTTCACGAAAAATCGGTAAGGACATCAGTCTCCTTCACTGGAACATTGACTTCCTCCCACCTCCCCTTGTGTGATGACATCTTTTCCTGTATCCAGTTTTGCACTGTGGAATTTTGTTGAGGGTTGCAGGTTATGTATGTTTATCGGCAACACGTATTGAGCAGACAGCATGACTGCCGTAAGAAACTGAGAGTTGTTGGCTCCGCAGCTGTGTCCTGACAACAACGAGTCGAATAGGAAGGCAGGACCCGTCAGTCCAGAAAGTTGGTTCTCAATGGACAATTACTTCAAGAATGCTATCAAACTAATGACATGTGTATGATAGTTGACTTTTCTGAATTATCTAATGACGAGGCTAAAAAAAACCTGATAAGTAAATATTAATGGTTACTAGGAAATCATTGTACTGCAGAAAATACATTGGTACTTCCTACTTGTTTAGAATACTACTTTTTTGAAGTAGGTATCTCTATCACTGCGTACAATCATTCCTGGATAAATGATGTGAGTAACATTGATAGCAAAAATATTAAGTGTTATTACAAAAATGAAAAGAGGGTATTCACTTAGCTACAGTTTCACGCCTTTATATTAAAGATTAAGCCAAAGATACTTTTTTATTATATCTTCGTCTGTTTTGTTTAGTTTAATGTTTTGAAATTTGATACAAATAAATTTTGCACAGTGTAATAAATCTGATTAAGTTTCCCTTATTCTGTCATTATTGTTACATTTCTGTAATATTTGCGTGTAATATCTTTGGTGACCTGTAAGGATAAGTTTCTAAAAATCTAATGTTTAAAAATATATATTGTGAAATAGTTTGATATATCAGACAGAGTATCACCATTATTCGATTTGACTATGACATCTTTATGAACCCTGTTCCAGAGCACAATTAACCTGGGGTAACCACTATTCTTGTAACGCGAAACTCATACTAAAGCAGAAAACTCAGTTGTTACATATCCGGAAATTAACACTCAGTCGCGATATACAATAAATGGTGTGAATTCAGTGATGCTTATGAGCGCCAAATTAATTGATTTTATTACATATAAATTCAACAATTTCTATGCTCAAAACCTAATAAATTTTCCTATAAGAAAAGCTGCGCATAGCCAGATCGCCCGTTGGAAGAACGGGTGGTATTATGATTGTTAGCCATCTACACCTACCCATTGACTAATTGTATACCTGTGCTATCAATCTATCTCTGTAAATGTGTGATGATCAAAGATGTATATAAATTTTTTTTGGAACAAGAACATATAGACAGGATAGTGACAAGGTCGCAAAGACCAAATGCCAATAAAGTAAAAAAAAAAAAGAAAATCTGGGACAAGTAATATGCTCTGAAAAGATAAGGCTGCATCTGTGGAATACAAAATTTCTCAGCCTACTCTCTAGGTTGGCAGTAAGCGAACAGTTACCATTGGTCCTAAGCAAGTGCTGGTTGACGTGAATAGGTTGAGACTGGGAATCAGCAGGGCAGAGGTCAACTCGGGCTACATCGATGCTTATACAACCAAGAGCGAGAACAAGGAACATCTATCTGTAAGGCAAATCCTGCAGTACCTATTGGCATTCAAGGTTCAATAACCAACCTTCTGCATACTTAACACACCTAGCTAATGCCGCAAATGAACCTTGAAGAAAACTGTCACGCGATATTTGTAAATTTTTAGGCGTAAACGTATCTGAAAATGGGACGGCAAAAATAAAAATAATAAAACTCAATCAAAACTGATCTGCCTAATGCATATGATTGAATTTCAGAGATCTTCATTACGGTATACGCACGGATATGACATTCATATTCACTTGCTGTTAAAAGAAAATATTTCTGGTATTATTCAGACTGTAGTAATCAATCTGAAGGAAAGAGAGATAATATTTATCAAACCAAAAACAAAACGATCTGGAAAAGTGCAGGATTTAAACGATTACAAATGCCAGTAAATATTTTTTGCTTCCTCTGTCACACAGAGATATTAAAATATTTTGCCAAAGGCAGGTAATTGTCAACAGACGTGATATACCTCCTAATATATTGTGGGACCCCTTTTTCCCGAAGTGGCGAATTATCAACAGATCGTCAGAAGTTCACTGAGGACATATTCACCAAGAGTATTGGGTGAACGGTAGGAGGGTCATGGGTTCTAATCCTCGTCCGGCTATCCAGATATGGGTTTTCCAGGGTTTCCCCAGACCACTCTAGGCGAATGCCGGGATGGTTCCTATAAAAGACCATGGCCGAATTCCATTGCAAAAGTGTTTCCGGTGCAGAACGTAGCTCATGAGCTTATCTTTCGATCTTGTCCTAGATATGTTAGATTTGATTCATGTTTGGTGATCTAGGTGACCAGATTATTCGTCAGACAGTTCCTCAAACCAATCGTGAACATTTTGATCTGGTGACATGGTCCATTGCCGTCTTGGAAAAGTTGTTGTATAGGACGATGAAGGCCATTCACGACTGTAAAACAGCTGGACATAACGATTTACAGCTAATGGGAGGCACAGTTTGAATAGAGGTCCCAGTCTCAGGCATGTAATTGCAGCATATTCCAGGATGGAGTGACCACCAGCTTACCAGTGCGTTCCTGACAACCAAGGTGCATGGTATCGTGCGGTCTATGCCACACCCGAATCTTACCAGTAGCTCGGACTAACTGGAATCATGACTCATCTCACTACGAAACCTTTTTCTAATCATCTAGAGTCCACACCGATATGTTCACCAGCTCAGGAGAAACGCTGCAGCCAGTGGCATTTTGTTAGCAGAGATGCTCGCATAGATCTTCTGCTGCCATATCCCATCAACGCCAAATTTTGCTGCATTGTCAGCACGGACACGTCTCACACTGAGTATTGCTGCTCTTTGAAGCGGTGTTGTTTGTCTGTCAACTGTGACACCCCGCGCAGACAAGTAGATACTGTCGATCCGTGAGTCGAATATGTTCAGAGGTAATGCCAGAAATTACACATTAACTGCACACTCTTCACATTGTGGATCGATAAACGTTGAATTCATGAACAATTTTCGAAAGAAATTCCCTATGCTCCTAGCGCCTGCTGCCATTCGGCGTTCAGGAATTGTTGATTAACGTCTGGCGTCCATAATCACAACAGAAAACCTTTCAGATGCTTCACTAGGACACAAATGAAAGCTACGAAAGTATCCACACTATAGAGCAACACGTTTCCGTCTGTGTATTCTTCCGTTCAGAAAATATCTTGTAGGTAGTTATTTCAGATTTCGTCCGATTTTCTTGTTTATTAGTTAGTTACCTAACTAATGTCATCGCGTTATTATGGTTTCCGAATACTTTTCAAAAAGTAGGTTGATATCTAAATATCATTTATTTATGAGTGGTCTTGTAGTTCAGGGAAGAAGACGCTCGTCTGCAATTTCAGCGTCCTATGTTCAAATCACGGGGAACCATGAGTTTTTACGGGTATTACTTTTTTCAGATAAGTACTCTAGGACTTTCCGTGGTTTTGGTTCCGCATTAAACAGTAGGACGCTACAAAACCAGATACTTAAATCTCTGTCATTCAGCGGCCAAAGCCTTCGGGTATATTCCGGCCAATAATGTTATCTTCTCCTTTCACATAACAAATTGGTGAAGCTTGTTAAGAGTTATATGCAATATTTGATAAGAAAAGTTAAAATCGACTTGAGATTTAATTATTAATTAATAAAACTAACTGTGATGTAGTTTTTATGTGTGATACAAATTAACATAATAATAGGCATTTTTAACAGACAATTTCTCACTCATTGGTAATTTTCGAATTTTCTAAATACGGCTTTACAGCTGATCAACAACATGATATTTAAGACGGAGAGAGGACTATGGGAAAGAACTGACCATTGTGCTTATGAAAACTTCGGTATTCGCCTGGGGAGATAAATTAAACCAATCGAAACGTCTGGACAGGTGATCAAACGTATTACTTCCTGAAATTCCAGGTCATTACCGTTCATTCATCAGGCTCGATATCTTCGATTTAGTTAGATGTGAATAGTAGAATTAATACTTACAAGGCAGGACGTGTTATCGATCCCAGTCTCTTCGCAGTTTGGACGCAAGTGTTTGTGAAAGTCAGAGACCATTATGATGGATGCTCTGTTAAACTGATGTAGCAGAGCGTTGCTGATGTAGCAGATCAGTACAAAAAGGAATTTGTGGCTGTCGAAAAGCCGTTAATCATAGTGCCATGATTTATGCAAAACCATTTAAGCTTCCTCAGAACCATTTATTTCACGGGCCAACATGTCAGAAAAACAGACAACCCTTGTTTCGTTCACCCAGCGAATAAATTCAGTTCTTGGTGCCGCGACAGTTTCTGCCCTAGTTGCTGTATATATACGCAGTCCATTCCAAGCACTCTTCACTCACCTCCTTTCCTCCAGTGAGTCCCACCCAGCTCCCTTATCATATCAGTTACTGACTGGGTCCTGCGATAATTTCCACTAATAAATCTAGCTGCTGTTCTATGCACACCTTGAACCTCCTGTATTTGATAGCAAAAATGTGGGTCCCAGACTACACCACCATATTCAGTCAATGGTCTGACCAAAGTTTTGTAACACAACTCCCTAACTTCTCTAGTACGTTGTCTCATCACCCTCTCCACTAAATGAAGGATTTTGTAACTTTTTTCTACCACCTGCCCAATGTGCTCTGCCCAGCTGAGTTTCATATCAAATGTTATGCCAAGATATTTACACTTCAAGCTTTCAACAAGTAATTCTGACCCCACCCCTATAATCATAATTAACATTTAGTTTTTTATTTGTGAACCTAATAATCAGACTCTTCTTGGCATTTATCTTAATTCCATACTGACCCATTTAGATATTCTATCCAGGTCCCCGTGCAGCTGTTCAGTCTTCGCCTGTTTTGATCATATTGTATACCAGTATATCATCTGAAAAATACCTAGACTCTGACCGTAACCCAGCAACACAGTCATTCATTAGAATAATGAACAACAACGGTACTAATACACTACCCTGTGGCTCTCCCATATCTACTTCCACCTTTTTTGATAATATATTTTCTATACTAACACTTTGATTTCTGGCTTTTAAGAATTCCTCTACCGAGCAAGTAACTTTTTCATTCATCCAATAGATTTCGGTTTATTTAAAACCATTTGATGGCTCGCTCTGTAAAATGCTTTAGAAAGATCTAGTGCCACACTGTAAACTTGGCCTCCATTGGTTTTTGGCTTTCTGGGTGACGCCGCTTCATAATGTGTGCAGTCGACGTTTTGAACATCCTTTTATGATCTTCTTCTCGTCAGAAATGCAGTTCTGCCTCAGAAGAACGCCATAGTAGGATGGTCAAAAAGTCGGCTGCACACATCATGACGAGGCTTCACCCGGAAAGCCAAGAACCAACTGAATCTGGCCGCGGAATCCTACGATTACATTTAGTCTCCCTTGTCCAGTTCATCAGAAATATCTGGCATATAGCCCACCGTCTGAAATAATATCCTTGCCTAAAGCCAAGTTGTCGATCTGAAAACCAGTTTCTATCCTCATAGACATTTCTGATATAGTTGCAGATCAATCTCTCCATCATTATTTTTGGAAGTTTAAATAATTACCTTATACGATGACATACTTCAGCTCTCCAATGATTTTTTTAATTTGCGATGATTTTAATTACAATTTGCAAGTCTAATCGCCATGTGCTTGTAATGTTTCTGAATGAAACATTTTCTAAGTGTTTTGGTTTGAAATGCATGGATTCAAAATCTTTGCTAGGAAGTGAACATTTATTTCTGCCTTAGGTTTGGTGTAAACACAACCTTGACTCGACGCCAGAACACTAAAAAGTAGCTTCAAACCGACGGAAGTTAAATTTTTTGACGAGGGTTCTCCATCCGTGTTGAAGATCAATTGGAACGTGTAACAAAAACAAGAGCTTATGCAGAGATGAAAAGTACTTATTTTAACACGATGCTCCTTTGTGTCCAAATCCTCCACTTCAGATTATTCAGGTTAAAGTCAAACATGAATCGTAGATAAAAACAGCAATGCCTTTGAAACTTTTATAAAGTGTAAGCTTTTCTTCTTTTGAAGACGTGATTTGGATTTTCCGTTGTGTGATGTATGTATTTGTTTCTTATTAAAATTGATGACACTTAGGGCTCAATTAACTTGAATATGATAAGCATAAATAATTCGAGTCATAATTAAAATGGAACTGCTGATATTAAGTTTTTAAAAGGAACACTGTTCCTCTCGTTTAGCGATAACGGGAAAACATGATCCAGGTTTTTCTTGAATTTATAATGCGAAACAAATATGTTTGTTCTGCTTTCAAATATTAAAAAAAATTGTTTTGTTTTTTACAGTTTACCGACCATTTAGATTCATCATAAATACCGAATTAGTGATAGCCTATAGCGATTAACCTCCATAAGTAACGAAAAATTTAATTTCAATTTTAATACCGATAAAAGAAGAACCAAAGACATTCTACAGTTTATAAATGTCTCCATCTCGCTCTAAAACATACGACAGCAGACTTCGCGAGGGAATAAAATTTTTTATTTCCAAAGGATATATTTATAGTTTATTACCTGGGATTTTCTTTCCTTTTGATTTCTTACTAGAAATAAAACGTTATAGCAGTGATGGCGAAGCCACAGCACAAATGGTGTTAAATGTTATTAAACATCTTGCAGCCATAATATAGCTTGATATGCAGTATATGCTGATGCTGTCTCAATCAGAAACTCGTTTCACAATGCCGACGCCATACAAATGGAAAATAATCTGACAGCATACTGCATAAACAACACAAATAGATACAGGTACCACAGTTAACACTTCATACTTGAAGCTGATTGGATAATTGGATTACTTTTTGTAATTTCCGTTCTACTACCAAACCACAGACCGATAACAATCACTATGTTTAAGTTAACAACACGTACATTTGTAAGTATGTGGTAGCTCTGATGGCATCTAATAATTTAATTTAAAATATATTCCTTACAACTATTCTGCTGACCACATAATAATTTAATCTTTTGCTTCACTACTTAAATGCAAACTACTGTAATACCGACATGTGGCGGTTCAGGAGTTATCATTACCTGGAGCTAGAGAATTTCTGTCATTGATACTACTCTTAATACATTTTAACAATCACTAACCTGCGCACAGTGTAACGCTTTACAACGGTTATATGTGGCGCTTTAGGTTTTAACTATGAGTACTGTCTTTTAAACAATGTGGTTGTTTTGGTCTATCTTTTTTTTTAATGCTTGATTCAAAAAATTAAATGTATAGTATGTTTATTTTATAACAACGTAAGTTCAACACAAGGTTCACTCTGAGTAAGAAGAAGATCTGTTTACTAAAAGACTCGATCTTCACTGAACACAATTAAGTATTTGTGTTTAGTGAAAAGTTTTTTCCACGAAATAAGGTCAAATGCAAATAAAGTTCTAACAGTAACAATTTAATTGTAGCTCGAAAGTTCTCTCCATCCAACAACAGATTTTTCAGAATCGTATCAGATTTCAAACTCTTATTGAAGCCAACAACTGTTGATGATAATGTTTTAATGTCAGTCTATCATTACTACGCTTAAACGGCGAAAAGTTAAAATTATCATAAATAAGTTGGGTTAACTTCAAAACGCTAGCGGCGATGAGGCTAAGCCAATTAAAACACTTTTCGATGGGTACAACTGCTTCAACACATTAGGATGGATAACTTTCGGTCGCGGTGCCACTGTATTTTTTTTTTTTTTTTTTTTTTTTAGAAGACTGACGATATCTACATGACCAAACTACTAACATCGAATCGCTAGGACCCGCTCCGGTGGCGTTAATAAGAAACCAATTAGTCAATCTCTCCTACTCCAATGAAAACGGAAAATATAGAAAGTATAGAAAGCATATCGCTACGGCAGGAATTATAGTTAAGACGCGCTTATATTTTACCTAATAAACTTGAATCGGTTAATAGGATCACGCCATGAACACACTATTTAACAGTTCATGGAACCCACTTTAACAACCATCGAATTTTAATCAAGTATTAACTCGTATTGAATTTAACCAGTTACTACAATATAAAATTATATAGTGACAGTAAATAAAATAATACTGAATACCGGAATTTACCTATCTCAGACCAGAATCTGTAATATGGCGTGTCTAATCCAATAATACGGTACAGGAACAGCAATCATGATACAGATTTTCTGGAAGTACTCTTCGTATTTAATTTCTTCACGTTGGTAAAACGATTAAACGCCAGGCTGGACTAGAACTTGAAACCACTACAACGCGATGGCTACACTCTAGTCCTCTACACCGCTTGGTAGGAATAAATTTACTCCTGTCCTCCATGTGTCACTGTTCTACAGTTCGTTAAACCAAAAAAAAACTTTGTCTGCCTCTTTTTTTGTATTTTTACGGCTAGTCGACATCGATGTAATTAGTGCCGAAAAAGGATGGCGTAAAAGAACTGGAAGGATTCGGCCATGGACCTTGTCAATGATTCATGGAGGTCTTGGATGTAAAGTACTTCTCGATGTGCATAACATATACTTATGGCTTTACACCTCGTCGAGGTCATTGGAGGCGGGAGAGGATGGGGAGCAAGGAGCTGGAAGAAAGCATCGAGGCATTCACCTGAAGTAATTTGGGAAAAAACATGGAAAACCGTAATCTTGAAGCCCGGACGGGGAATCGAACCCAACACCTCCCGAACGCGAGGCCAGAGCGTTTTGACGCTCACCCACCACGCTCGGTAGCATCATATACTTTATTTACTATTAGCAGCGTGCGCTGTACACAAAATCCGTCGCTTAGTTTTTGCGTGAATTGCTTTCATGAAAAATTGAGACTAATTTGCAGAGATTTTTCTAAAATTTCTAATCTTTTCGAAGTCACATCAAAACGAAACATACGCTATTTTATCTCTGCGAGCACGGGCTGTACATTTCCCAAACCACCTCAAAATTCGACCATCACATTGACTGATTCGTCGTCAACTAAAAAGGGGACACTAATTTCTTGACACTCTAATAAAATTTCTCAGCTTTTCGACCTCGTATCACAATGAAATTATTCAAAATCTCATCAGTATATGACTCGCAGATTTTGCGTGAATCCATTTCATTCAAGGAGACAAAAATACATAAACTTAAAATACAAATGATTTTTTTATCTTATTTAGAATATCCAACCACATTTTATGTAAAAAAAAAAAAAAATTAAAAATCGTAAATGTACAGCACATAGTTTTTTTTCTTGGTAAAGGTTTGGTAATATTTAGAATTAAAATGAGCAAGGAATGGGAAGGAATTCAGCCATGGTTTTTTGAAAGAACCATCCCGACATTCGCCTGGAGTGATTTGAGGAAACCATGGAAAATCGAAATATGGATGGCCGACGAGGATTCGAGTCCAAGTCCTCCCCCGTGCTAAGCCTGAGCGTAACAGCTCAGCTACTACGCTCGGTTTCTTTATATTGTGTATGCCTTAATTTTTGCAGTTTGTCGTAAAGTTACAACCCTTCAACGATTTTTGATTACTCTACCTCTACGATACGAGAAAACGTTAACATGCTGAGAATGCGTGTTACGATTTATGTGCTTCTTTTGTAACAGACAGAAGCGGAGTATATGCGTTTAGTATAACGAAAACAGACAGATCATATTTTCTCAAAATTTGTCAAATGTTCACACTTAATTTTGAATAGAACCGTTATAATGTTAAATCGAATGCTCATCAAAAAAGATTTACGTAATTTTATGTTTATTCATTAAAAAAAAAAACTTTAAAATCCATCCTCGTAAGCCATAATTGTTTTTAATAATAGATTCCCTTTCCTGTCAAGAATAATTATCTTATTCGTTCACTTGTATCATTGAAAATTCAATTGTCACTGTTGCATACCACTGTATAGAGCGCTCAGGCTTCATGCAGTGATACACGTCAATTACACATGGGCTCAACTGGATTTCAGGTTGACAAACACGTCGTGCTGTGCGGGGTCAAACAGGGATACATTTAATCGCGTGAATCGTCCTGTTGGTATTGAGACTGTCCTTCCATGAACAGGTATTTGGCTGCATGGAGTCACAATCCAGTGATCACTAAATCGCCGCTGAGAGTGTTAGCTACATTCGGAACATGATCGATGTCCCTTCTATTTCGCAACATGTCAGGCAATGCAGTGCAGTTATCAATGAGAACTCAATGCTTATACCAAAACCCTTCATTAAATAAGTGATGTACATTGAGGACTCTAACTGACAGTTTAGTAAGCTTGGTTGGCAGATTATTTTTGTAATTTAGTAGTGCCTATCTAAATTATATAAATAGAGGCAGAAATCTAGTATGCCCTATAAACACCTGTCGCTAAAGAAAGTAGAGCCTCATTAATATATTCGTTATTTTTGTGTTATTAAGTAATTATTGGTTAGGATTTATTCTATCATGTAGTGTTAACCGAAAGTATTCAATATTTGTTCAGCACAATGCTCACAAATGGAGTTTAAAAGCTGCAATTAGAAGTCTTTCTTCAAGCCTAAAGCACAGCGAACTGTGAAGCTTTCTTTTTATAAAATATACATGAATAAAGAGCTTGAAAATAGGTACTTCCTGTTAGCAAGGAAATCAGATGTGTTGAGTAGCTGACACTCAATAATTAGAGTTGCAGCTTTCGAAATTAGTTGAGGTTGGCTTCCATATAGTTAGATACACTCCTGGTTTCGTTTCAACAGTTCGCCTTGAGGAATCTGTTAGCCACAGTTAATAAAGACGAAGAGAAAAAAATAACCAACGAACCTTCACCTTCTTGAATACACATCTCATTTCCTCTTTATTACTGCTTTTTATCAAACACGTCTTTACAAATACGGTATCTTCCTCGTGGGACGTAAATGTAGCGAACTTGCAGCATATATTTTTCTCACAATCAAGGACGTGTAACAAATGACAATCTGATAGCGTGCTACGTCGGCTGAGAAAAGAAAGTGGCGGGGGTGTGGTCTTATTATGTCATGTCCCCCGTAGAAAACGCTGATCCACCAGGCAACTGAAAGCGCGCTTATTTATTTTAGGAGCAAAAAGAAGCTACCTCCCCAGCAGAGACTCACAACCTGTTAACAATAGTTTCGTGTAGAGACCAGCTACCAACTATCAACCAACACGCAACTGGAGCACCAAACGTGATTTTAGGAATGTTTGTTGACTGGGTTAACACCATAAAACCGCTTTTAAAGTTCAAAGTATTTGCATTCCTCTCCAAAGAATCGCTTTAGGAGCGTCTAACGTATCACACAATCATAACCAACACGCTTTGCCGAATAAACCATAGGCCCATTCTACAAATAAACGATTGTGAACAGAACGATAAATTAGTAATGGTTGGCGACCATTTCTATTTTTTTTTTTTTTTTTACTGGGAACCATATTAGTTCAGTACCAAAATGAATAGTGTATATTATCACAATCTTAAAGACTAGTCAGTACGCCATGCTACGAGTTTGGTCAGCATTATGATTAAGCGAATGAACATTTCATGGAACCTATAGATTTTAAATGAATTACTCAAACCTCCCTGAAATCCCGTCATGAAACGGGTAGTAGTTTTTGTTAGTACTACACTGAGATTCATAACCAATCCCAAATTAACTATTGAAAGTAAAACGAATTAAAAAAAAATGGTTGACAGAAAAATCTCGTTCAAGGTTGAAATAAAAATTGTGTATAGTTATTCATCGGGTGAAAGTAATCAGTAAAATACAACTACACTAAATAATATTAATACTAAACAAATAATAGTAATTGATTATTAATGAAGTTTAAGTTGTTTATGAACAAATGCGCTATCTAATGTAACAATGCACCACAATTTTTTTACCCACTGAATGTAAATGCGCTGAACTACATCAGTTTTCCACACAACATTTTTGATGTCCTTAATTACTTCCTGTTTGCTTCCTTCGTCAGAAAGGATAAGAAAGCTGTAACTATGCTCTTCTACAATTCTGGTTTTTGTATCCCGCGTGAAGATATTATTTCCCTTTGGTCAAAATAATAAAAATGCATTTTTACCAGAAATTTTAGCTGAATAGATTTTTTTTTAAAAATTCTCATTTCAAACATTACTGCCTTTGAATAAATTGAATCACCGCTATTCAATTCATATATTAGGGTTGCTAATTAATGGTATCGGTAGTTCTAGTGCCGATTTTTTTAAAATCTTGTACTGATTTCATTTTTCGGTATTCAGTGCACAGAAGAAATTAATATTATTTCGAATTCTCGGTTGATTTAGTGAAAAACGTTCTAGTTTGGCGATTTTTACGAAGTCCAGACCTTAGATGTTCGTATATACCGTTATTAGTAGCGACGAATGCAGGAAGAACGTAAATTTTCTATCCGGGTAATCGAAAATACACACGTATTTCGTCCATATTCCCTGTTTAGTATACGACCCATGTATGTAAATGTGAAGGCCGTCCGCCTACCTCGAAAAACGCCACTGCAGCCGGTTCAGCTTGTCCGTGTCCGAGGAATCGAAGCTCTTGATCACAACAAAGACGTCTTCAGTTTTCTTTTCATCAGCAACTCCAAAAATCGTAAAAAAAAGTCATTTTCCTTATCACATACTTTACGAGAAATGGTTCAAATATCTATTAACCCCATTTGAAATGTATTTATGACTAGTGTATCGCATAGGAAACTGTAGAACTTGTTAGTTTTGTTATTTCAAAAACAATAAAAGCTTTACCGAGCGTGGTGGGTGATCACTTGACGCTATGGCCTCGTATTCGGGAGGACGCTGGTTCGAATCCCTGTCCGGGCATCCATATTTGGGTTTTCCATGGTTTCCCCAAATCACTCCATGTGAATACCGGGATGCTTCCATTAAAAGGCCATGGCCGAATCCTTCACGTTCCTTGACCCCAGTCCTTTACCGCCTTTAAAGACTTCGACGTCGACGAGGCGTAAAGCCATGAGAAAATTGTTAATTCTGTTCTATTATCTTTAAACCTGTCGCATCTTTCCATCATAATGTTTAGAATTTTTAAAGTTTGATGAAAATACGCCAGCGAATGCAAAATATTACATTTAAGTGATCATTCTTGAATGTAGTGGATCTTTGTGCTAAGAAAATTAGCTGTCACATACAATTATATCATAAGACTGGAAACTTTCCAAATCAAATTTTACCATGTTTTGAAGTCGAAATTTTCTATATAATAGACGGAGGTATATCCGTAACAGCATTTCCACTTGTGATTTTGCAGAATAATTGAACCACTGCTTTCAAGAGAAGTTATTGTTCATGTTTAAATTTTAATATCACCGTCAAAAGTACGTATCTTTCTTTTTTCGCTGCATTATACATTTAAAGAAAGCATTTTTCTGGTAGGAATTTTACCACAACTGTTGATTCTTAGTTCTGAAAGATATTCTGACGAAAAGCTCTTGTTACTAGTTTCTTATCAACTAATAACCCTAAAAAATTAAGTTGGGATTGGAATAAAAAATTATTACACGATGACTGAAAGTATTTGAATTTGATTTGCATAATGCATTCCGACGAAAGAGTTGGACAGGTGTCATGGCATAAACAGAACTAATTGCTGAAGTATATGCCAAAGACTAAACAACAATCTCTGTAGACAAACTGGTTCTTTTTTTAAAGTTATATCCATTATTACACTGATCTTGTTTTTGTACACGGATAATAAATTAATTATTGATACAAATTGATTATTTAGCTGAGGAAATATCTCACATCTGTTTTCTTTCCTTTTTTACGAAAATGTACGTGCAGAATTGATCACACCAATGGGTAAAATAAGGATTTTTAGATATTTTTAAAGTCTGGGTAGAAATTTTGTAAAAGAAAAAAAAATTGAGATAATTCCGGATTCACTTTTATCTTTATGAAATAAGGAGATCATCCTATGGCATATATTTTCATTGAATGAAAATTTATTTTATAATGAAAAAATATTTTACAAGTAGTGTTTAGTCTAATGTAATATTACCAATATAATTAAAATCAATAGGGTCATCTGCGATGAATTATGATCAATAGATTTTCCGGATAGGTACTTCCCCTTTTTTTCATTTCTAGAAAAGTTGTTGAAACCGCTATGCTTTCATTTTGGTTAAAGCTTAACACACCTTTTCAGTTTTTTTTTTGTTTGTTTGTTTTTGATTTTTTTTTTACTATTTTCACCTGATAACTTTTTATCTGCGGGATCTGGTTCACTCTATGGAAACTGAGTAACCCAGTTTCATTCTTCCTTGTGATGTACATTTGGCATTTTGATTCTGTTTTTTCATATGGAATAATGAAATTTTCTCGTAAGCCCCCGACTTTCAAGGTTTATTTTTTCCCCTAAATAAAATTTCTTTAAACGCCCATCTGATATAACATACGGTTAAATTAAAATTCTTGTTTTCGTAATCTTTTTTCCCTTCCTTTTCATTCAACCCGTGTTACAATTATAAACTCTGAATTTGCATTCAGTTTCTACCTGACGACTTTATCTTGCTTATTCATCCTCTCATTTTGTGAACAGCCATGGTCATTATCTTCTCCTCTGTATTTCCTGAGAACTTTACCCCTGTTAACATAACAATAAGGATTGTTTAATTTGTTGGCACTTTGATTCCTGATTGAATCGGTCTCCATGTGGTTTATCCTATTGATCCTGTTCATCTTGATTTCCGAAACTGTTTGGCTACGACAGGAAACAGCTTCACCACAAACACTTACTCTATGAAATACTTACGAAGTAAATCATCCAAACTTTTCTTGTACATCAGACTAATATTTTCAAAAGTATGTGAAAGCTCATTTAATTGTTAGTTTTAATACACGCACTATTCTAGTGCGTGTATGAGTAAGGAAATATATGGGAACATTAGGTTAAAATGATCAATACATTAACGCTGGATTATTTAACCGAGAAATTGATACCGACAGACTGGCTTCACCAGGAACAGGGAGCAGGACGTTTTCCGCGGAGGAGCAATGCAGGGATTCGGTCGGGTGCATCAACAAGCCAACGCAGAATCACATCGAAAGCTACACAAACTTGATAATGGCTGAAATCTAAGGCACCGTTAATCTGCTTACTCGCAATCTAGCAATCATAAATCCTGGGTAAATCAAAACGTAAACGTTTTTAATTGTTATTAGTAACTATTTAAAATTATTAGAAGTGATTTGAATGCAATAAACATTTTAGATGAGTTGTAAATCAGATAAAAAATGTTTATACCATGCCGGTGTTTCTTTGCTACTGACTTAAATATTCATGTAGACATGATAGTAGTTGTTAAGTTACAAATTCATATCTACAATCTATGAATATCAGCGATTTGCGAGTGCTCTTGCTGACCAGTATGAAAATCCTTCCATCAAATCCTCTATTTCAACTGTACACCGTATAACCCACGGAGAAAACTCTATTGTCCAGCACTGCTTTCTTCAATTTAGCCTCTATTGCTTTAATTACTATTGAATCTTACACGCCGAAGTGGAAATTAACTATAGATGGAGGTAAAGATTTGCGTATGAGAGTCGGGCAGAACGTTGACTGTAAAGGAAGAACGGATTTTCAAAGTTAAGGAGAATCGTAGGATCAATACTGATGCTGTAACAAAAAGTAAACATCATAAGGACAAACTGCGTCAACAGCGTGTCAAAGATCCAGATAAATGTTAACTGTTTTGCAGTATACTTCCCGGATACGAATTTACTGCGCTTTGCAAGGTACTGTGGATGTCTGTAAAATATATTACGAGGTTTATGTGAATAGTTATTAAATTACTTATTTGTTGATAACAGGATGGTGGTAAAGGGATGAAGAGATAAGGTAATATATGTCGTTGTACGAGTATTGTTATGTCTCCTGATTTCAGCCACGACTAGTAATTAGCCGAACACTGCAAATAAAAATAATGGAGTCATAAACACTTACTGTTAGATACTTAATGGACGATTGTAACCATAATTCTGAAAGGTACTTAGTTGCTTCTCACGTATGATCTAAGCAGGAAAAAGATTCAGGGTATTTTATAAATTTACCACCTTTGGTCATCTTGGTAGACTGAATGCTTGAAAAGAACGTACTGAATAATTATAACGCGTAATGACTGCCAGAAACACCTATTTTTTTAAAAAAAAAAAAAAAAAAATTGTCATCTAAAAATTTTATAATTCCAAAATAATTATAAAAAGCTCTTAAACATACCAGCAAAATAGACTGGAACGGTGCAGTTTATTATCACTTCAGCCAAAACCTTTGTCGGTAGGTTACAACGTTATGTTTTGACTCAAAAGTGTTTAAGCATTTTAAGTATTTTACTTCCATTGTTGATATCTGACATTAAACAAATGTTCACTGGGCGGTTGGAGACGTTTTTCGCAGTTGGTAATAGTGCGGCAGCTGCTGCAAATAACTCCCGCGAGGTCGGCGCTAACGCAAAACATGGAATCACGCACTTTATTATAGCTTGTCAGCTCGACTGCCGCAAACTAGCCGCGAATTAAAGATAAACTCTCTCCTTACTGGAGACACTTCTGTGGTGGAAAAATTCGAGGACTACTACGTAAAAAGCCTGTTCAGATAAAGGTGTAAAAAGCTTACAGTAACGGACGGAATACTAATTTCATTAAAACGTTACCTTACGTAGTTCCATCAGACGTGTTCACAAAGCGAACATGATTTCTGTCGACATTAAAATAGTACGCATATTCCGTAACAGATAATCTTCGGCCACAGAATACTGTTTCATCTTTCCTCCTAGCTCTAAGAAACGTTATTGTCAAATGTGTGTTAAGTCATATACTTCAAGCATTCATTAGGTCAAAATACACCTGAGCGCATCAAGTAGGGTCCTTTCCTTCAAAATTAAAAATTTTCTGTGCACCGTATCATGCCCGATATATTGATTATTGATTTTAATATTTAGAAAAGTTATTCAATACGAAAGTCATTTTCTGATCCTACATAACGACTAATTTTACTATGAATTAGCTGAACATTAGCGAAATTTGATTCAATACTTTCAATTATTCCCGCAGATGTGAAATTGTAACGAGGCATTTTTTTTTAAACAAACATATTAAAAAAAACCTTGTCTCAATTCCTGTCGTATTTGCGGAGCGGGTATTCTTCGATCGCAACCATTAGTTGAGTCTGGCCATCAGCTTTAACCCGCTGTTTTCTTACGCTTTAATGTTTGCGTCCAAAAAAAAATTAGAATTTAAATTGCCGTTTTAATTTATTTTTAAAGTGATTACACTTTATAATGAATCTTATTTTTCCCACCGGTTTCTGTAGACAGCAGATTTTATAATTTCTCTTCTCGGACTTGCTTGTGCTTGATTATTACCTAGAAAGATGAATCAGTTTGGGAAAAATAATGAAAGTAAAGTGCCGATTAATCAGGTAATTTAAAAGAATTTAGGTGAAATCCTTACCGACAGCTGAGTCTCTTTCAGAACCCAGCGAACTTCAAATAAGGCTGCCAGTACATTACAGCAAGATTTATACGTAAATTTTGTACGTCGTCAACTAACATAGTTTATGGTAATTTATTAATGGCAGTTGAAGGTTGGGCATAATTCTCGAAAAACTGTTACGCAAGTTCTGATGTGCTTAATATTTTTCATGTTGAGTGAATTTTGTGACTAGCGTCATCGAACTTTTCAATGGACAGTAGCGGACAGTTAGACACTAATACTGTAAAATGGATGCTTCAGTTGGTGTATTATTTAATGTCAACTTAAGTCATTCCCACAGTTATCTGTTGTACTGCTACCACAAAATTGAGTTCAGTGAATGATAACAAAATATAATCCATGAAATAATTCTGGACTGCAGTCCCGACGGGCGGATACAGGAGCCAAATTTCTGCAATTACTAAAAAATTGCTGTCACGGGACATTACAATATGTAGTGTTTCTGTATTTTAAGTCATAAGAGAGCGAGAAAAAAAAATCAGATAACTTACTCTAACGTAGAAGAAACTCGATCATAAAAAGAAATGGTTGTCAGGAAAATTTAGCACAGTGAAAAATAAGGGTTTCACAAATTTCGCCTGTGGTCTTGCAACCAGCTCTGTGGTTGCTGGGGTAACAGACGAACATGCGTTGTGCGTGCTGTGTCGTATTGTATGTTTACTGTAAATGTGCTGTTAATTCGTGGGATTCAGTGAGTCGTCTTCTTTTACCTCTCACTGCCCAGCACGAACCTAGTGTTTAGACGGCTCCGGAAGAAAACAACCACCAAAACTTGTTGAAAGAGAAAAACACTTCACACGTAAAGATATACTTCCGACCACTGTACAAGTAGAAAAGAAAATTCTTTGAATACAATATCCATTCAATTTCATGTGTATTCTCATTAACAGTTACACTACATGTTTGGAATGTACAAGTTCAAAAAATTTTTTTTTTTTTAAGATGGTATAGAATACTGTTTTGCACACTCTTTACATAAATCTTATCAAATGTAATAAATGCTGCAATCCATATCAACATTCTATTACTGTGTGGTTTTATTTGTCTTTAATACCAATTCGAGATGAATACGCTAGCAGATCTAACCACCAATGTATCATTCTTTCATATGTTGCTCAATTATTTCACCATTACACATTCTAACTTTTTTTCATAGTATTTATTATACAAACATAAAAAATAATACACTAAGAAAACAAAATATCTAGGAACCTCACGAAATAGAAAACGATTTGCAAAACAACCAACTCAATGCCACCTATTTCAATAACGAGAAAGCAGACATCATTGTGTATGTTTTGTGTTTCATGTCTATGTGGTTAGCTCAATGCGTGTGCGTCGGAAAGGAACTCCATTTGGACAGAAGACGTGCAAGGAAAGAATGTATTTTGTCCTTTTACTTCTGGTTGCTATATGCTATAACTCGAACTCGTGTTCTGCTAAAGAAGGATATTTTTTTAAATCTATTAGGGGATGAAATACATAGAAAAATTATTTTGCCATATCAAGCTTTCTTGTTTTACGCATTGAATAAATGCATACTGGCAAATTTAACGCAACACGTGAATAGGTGTAAAATTACATATTCTGCGTTATAATATTCAGTCTGTCTAATAAATACAAACGTAATTGCTCGAACTAATGAATAGAAAATAATGTTTATATCACTAAGAGGTACTTGGTTTAAAAAACTAGTGCCTGTGTTATTGTGAACACCAGAAAGAAATAAGACATCTATGTATTTTTTGTATATTTTTAGTATGTATTTTTTTAAAATATGTTTAATATTTCTTTTGCACGTGAGTGGAAGAACTATGCTATACTGCATTTGTACAGTAGTTAGTAACTTTGTTCAAGTTATTCTCGTAAATAAATGATAATAAAAACAAACAATCAAAGCTCATTTCGCTAAATTTTAGAATATTGCATCTGAACTTAGTCGGTATTTTGTGTTTAACTCTTTTATATCGGAAAACATCAGATCACCGTTCTTACAATCAATTTTCGTTAGTAAGTAACTTCTAAGTCCATTTAAAAATGACGGGTTTAATCCAGAATTCTGGCTCAGAACTTAAATAATGTTTAAAAGGTTTAAATAACTTATCCCCTCTGCTGTAAAGACTAATCATAATACTTCTCCATAAAAATGAAAGTTTTTATAGCACGCGCATTAATATATCCACTGTGTCGCGATGCAAAGGTGATTCCATATTTCTTTTCTTACTATAACAGCTATCAGAGAATATAATGAAACCATCTCATCGAACGAATATAAATCAACAAGAAGCTACTAATAAAGAAAAAAGAACCTAAAATAATGGTGCGTGTAACATTTTGTAATAAAAGTGACTTCTCCGAATGTAAATATACTGTCTGGAGTCGACACATGTTTTCCAATGAGTGTTAAAGCAAGTTAAGCTTTAACATTTTAAGTGCGAATGCGCGGAACGTTGCGACGCATGAGCTCTTAACCCGTAACGCTTACTAATTTTTCCCTTCCGCGCCCAAAGAAGATTCACCTCAAAAATATTATCACAGACTGCTAGCTACTGACCTCAGTTATAAGAACTATATTTTATCAGATTCATAAACGGAATCATGGAATCCGAAAAAATACGTTCTATGTCTCTTTTTTTTTATATAATATTTACACAACAGTGACGCCAACTGGTAAGACGTCACTTGAAAAATGCATGGTGTTGAATTTGTGTTCGAAATGGAATGACCCCCCCCCCCATTGAGGACGTGTGTGCCGATGGTTAGGTTGGAGCAATTGTTCCTTTCTGGCATGTGACCAGAGAGTGAGTGACAGTTGTGAACGCAAGCCGGATTTCAGTTTTCCGCGACATAATTATAGTACCTTAACTGCTTACTGTAACAAATTTTGACAAACGACTAGTAGTGCCCCAGTGAAAACTATGGAGGTGATTCCAAAGTGCAAAAATTAATAATTCATTAAGCGAAAATGACAAACATTGAACTTCTGAACTACCTATTGAAGGAGAAGTGAGAAGGAACAGGGCATCTTTATTAAATAGCGAAAAATTAAAATCTAATGATTATTCGATTCCTTTGTGAGAATATGGATAGGCGTGGATTTGTGATCAGGGGAAGGCAGCCAAATTCATCGTGATAACACTGTTCCGGATCCAACATTGACTGGACATTTAAAAGAAACGTGCCTAGAGTCTGAGTTGTTAGGTGCATGATTTTAATTATTTCGTGCAACAGTCATCTAAAATTCATCTTCGTTTTTTTAATATAAATTTGATATTCTCTGTTGAGTATCTCATTGCATCCTCAGGCTATACAGCATTCGTACCACATTTAATGTGTTCATTACAGTAGGTGTTTAACGTTTAACATTTCAGTGAACAATGATCTTTATGTTGTTGATTTATTGCTGTCACAAAATATTACAACCCTTTCAACTTCCCCGAAAACTACCTCAGCTAAGATTATACGTTACATATTTCATCGTCGTCTAAGACATCAGAACTTAAAAGTTCTACATATTGTTACTCAACAAAAATAAAAGAATTCTACCAATACGATTTCTATTTATTTCTGAAACGATTTATTACTGGTATGATTGCTTCTGCTACCGATTTTTCGACTTGTAGAAACGAAAAATTCTAGTGTATTATTATTCCTGTGATCGACATTTGATTCATTACATTGTTTTAATATCAAGGTCAAGAGGCGAGTGTAGAAAATGTATGTTTTATTTAAACCACTATTAATCTCATATAGTGAGGGTGGGGCACAATGGAACATAAAAGTTGTTTTTGCCCATAGCTTCCAACATGAATTTATTTTTTTAACATTTTAATTTTTTCCTGTTACCTAAGAATCTAAGCTATAAAAGGAATGCATCAACTATCATAATAAAAACCATTTGTGACCATGAGCGGCCATTTTCCAAAAAAATGAATTTTGTTTCGTTGTACCCCGTGCCTGGGGTACAATGAAACAAGGCAAGGGGTACCTTGAAACAGCTGAAAAAAAACGCCATAAATCACAAAAAGGTTTATTTTTTGAATTAATGAAAAAACGGAGGTATCTGGAACATAAAACGAGTTCAAGTGATGTTATTAAAGCACAAACAAGAAATCCTTTTACGTTTAGGCAATGTTCAAATTGCCAAAATCAACCCCGAATGAGATGAAACTTTTTTGTCTTTAAGTGTCGTGAGAGACTGAACGTTTTTCCAACAGTAGCTTTATATCTTTTTCATTAACCGCAGCTATGTCATCAGAAAGAGACTCAATAAAGGTGTTGCATTTTCGGTACCTTAGGAATTTTACCACATAGTCCCCTTCATCTTCTTTCATCTTGGTGATTCGACCAACATAAAATTTAGAATAGCTTCTAATCTTGAATTCGATCAAGACATAATCTCCTAATACAGGAAGACGGTTCAATTTTGCAGAACGGTCTGGCTCAACAGAAAAAAAAACTCCTCATCTACGCCTATGTCCATGTCGTCGTCCGTGTCAGCATATTCAAAATCTCCATCGTCTTCTGATGAATGAATAGGAGCTTCTTTACCAGATATTATTATTCTTTGGTTTTTTATTGATTTACATACAACTGCCTTTTGGCTGACTCCATTCTGGAAATTGGAATTGGCTTCTTCTTCTCTGCATTAGCTGTCATTTTTGGACTACTTGTAGCAATCATACTCTTGCCTTTCTTCCTGTGCTTTAGATCAGTTTTTCGTTCAACTGCTTTTGGATAGTCACGAAAATCTTTAGGAGGTAGGAAAGCATGACCTGGACCAGCTCCTGGATCGAGGACTCTGATGACTGTCTGGTGTGAAGCTGCTCCTTCTTCTACTTGATGGAAGGAAACGATGAGCGAATCACTTGGCACAGCATAACTATGGGGCACAATGGAACACTCATGGGGCTCCATGAAACGTTTCATTGTGCCCCGAACTCCTCTGTTTCAAGGAACCCCAAACATGCCATTTCAGTTTTCCCTACTCTCTATCACGAATGTGTAGCAGTAGAAATGCGATAGTCGGGCAAAAGCTTAAGGGATACATATACAACGAAACGTCAAAAGAGCCGATTGATTACAAAAATCACTCTTACCTGGAGACGAAAATCCGTTGGAGGAAATATTTTACTTTCAGCCAAAAAACAACACCTAACCTTGTCAAGCCTGGCGTGCAACTGGATAGGAGGGAGCAATTAGCTGGCATTGATGGGAGTGGTCCGAAGTGCTTTCTGCCGGAATCCCGTTGCACTATGACTCTTTCGCGAGTCCGTTATTCACGCTGTGCCCCGTGTTCCATTGTGCCCCACCCTCCCCTAGCGTATATAAAACGACGTGTGTTTTTATATATTTCACTTTTCAGCCACCACTACCTAGCACAGATCACGTGTTTGTGTGTGGAAGTAGCATGCAGTTTCCTGTCGTGCACAACGTTGGCCTAATGCCGAAAGGTGGGGATGTGGGAGATATGATGATTAAAGTTGGTCAATGCAGGGCGTTTTCATATTCCGACCAAAAATTTGTGTCTCCTTATACTTCTCTTTCTTACCACAACTACATAGCATAGATTTGGGTGTTATAGTAGAATCGTGTCTCCTGTCGTGCACTATGGTTGTTAGATGTCGGTAGCTATTGGGGTTGGGGACATATGGGGGTTGAAAGTGGTCCACCTGCGTCAATTGTATATTTCTGCCAAAGACGCGTGTGTCTTGTTGTACCACTTTTCAGCGAAAACTTTCTATCGCAGATCACTGTCGTTTGTGTGTGGTAGTAACACAGAGTCACCTTCGATCACAACGTTGGCCGAATTTCAGTAACTGTAGGAGTGTGGGACATATGGTGGTTGAAAGTGTTCGATCAAGGATATTTTTATATTTCGTCCAAAGACATGTGTGTCCGTAAATTTTACTTTGCTGCCTGAACTACATAGCGCAGATGACAGGCATTTGTGTGTGGTATTAGCATCGAATCTCCATCGTGCACTATGGTTGTTAGATGTCGGTAGCTGTCAATCCAAATTCTTTACAAACACGAACGAAGTCGTGGATACTAGCTAGTATTAAAAAAAAAAAAAAAACTTTTGTCTTTTGTAGTAACAATGGCACAAAAGAATCTGAGGATGTAAACAAGGTAGATGAGGAATTTTTCGTCTTGAACAGATATATTAAAAACACGCCGAATAGCTGGGAGAGTGTTGGCCCTGGTTTTGGAGTGAGTTTGATCGAATGCGGGACAAAAGGCGGAATTTTGACTTGCGTGTCTCATTTGGTCGATGTTCGCATCAAGTTATTTTACCTGGAGAACGGCGAGTGGTATCGGAAGTTCGGCAGCCATATCTGGAACATGGCACTTCAATACCTCTGGGAGATTAAGAGACAACGTTTTCATGAAATGTTGGTTACGTGTCATTAGAAGAGAGAATAGACATTTTTGTGGGGTGAGTGAGCGAAGATGTTAAGAATACCAAGGGTTGCCAACAATCATAAACAGTTCGCAAGAACGAATCGAACGACGAAAATATAGTTTCCAATATCAAAACAAAAGAAAGTAAATAACAAATATCATTGTTTTTTTTTTTTTCCTTTTTGTGCTAAAGATGGTGAGCTAACCTGAAAGAAGAGGATAGAGGGGAGTGGTTCGGCGAAGCTGGTGGAATACTTAGACGTTGCTAAGACTGTTACATAGGATTTGGCACTGGAATATGAACTTGCAGTGATACTTGGAACTTTTGAATAAAGGCTTGTGGCTACCGTACGATAGAGTGTTGCAATGCAGTTAGGACCAATGGGTTTTTGGGCATAGTGAGTTGCCACAGTGCAGCAAACCTGACTTCACAATGCTAAGTATTATTGAGTTGGTTTAGTGGCCTGAAGGTCACACAAACACTGGTAAATTAAGCATGCACTTCATTGTAATTGCTTTGCGATTCACGTTATCTGACCCGTCACGTGCTGATAGGGAAACCTGTAACTAAAGAAATTTCTCACTTCCGTGGAACTTGTAATTGTAAAATTTAGGCAAACACAGTGGCGCGCAAAACCCAAAGGAATTTTTAATGTACTTTTTATTTCTTGTTTTCGAAGTATGGTAAAAATGCGATTGATTTGAGGGAATTTATCATGATGGAACTCTGTTCATAGAAGGATAGTCTGTTAATTTTGTGTATCGTAACTTGTTACTTTGTTTCATAAAATTTCATATGTCTTCTTAACGTTGAGATTTTGTTGGTTAGATAATAAATTTCTTTGTATTTTTATTTGGATTATTTTCGTGCATATAATGTACCGTGTTTGTATATACTTAGGGGAACCCGGGGTACAGGAGCGCAATGAAGTTCAAAGTTTTTCCACGTGAATTAGGTATTTTCCAGTAAGCAGCAATAAGTAGAGTTAGATCAGCCTATAGCGGCTCAACTACGGTAACCATGTTAGTCTAGTTTCCTCTGTGGTTAGTCTGTGAAGCTTTCGTTTTGTGATTTTCTTCTCCGGAATTATAACTTCTGTTGTTTTTGTAATCAAGGTTAACTGCCCAAACTTGTTTAAGGTTACAAATAAAGTTAGCACATGCTTGAAGTACTTTTAACTGTCTTTAGTTTCGTGTAGTTAAATGTTTGTTTATGTATCTTTCTCGAGTGACCTTACCTCCCTAACCTAAATCGTGTCCCTGGGGCGGAATGGGGAACTACCCCATTCTGACCCGCTCTTGGGGTGCTCTTTCATGACAGCTGACAACAGGGCCTCTTCATTTTATGTTTCATCTGATATTGTAATAGCTTTTCCTAAAGTTAAATAAAGCACGAATAGGACGAACTTTTTATGTTTCACCTGAAATTGTCATGTCTATTTCAGAAGTTAAAGAAACCACAAAAAAGACGAATGTGAAGTGGTGGAAGGTCGATGTTTTAACAGATTCCCGATAAAAAATAGATACATCATCATATCTCTCGCACGTAAATATCTTAATTTTGTTTCAGTAGTAATTATTTTTTGCCTTTATAATCTTGGTGCAATAACTTAAAGGAGAATGGGAGAGTGCTTATTGTATGTATTTCATTATTATTTATTCAGTTAAAGGCAGATATTTTTCGCTTGGTTACGATAGCAGAGACTGTTTTACCATAATACCTTATATACTGACTATTCCGTGTCATATGGTTGGTTGGTTGACAACTGCCACCATGAAGTGTTAAATAATCGTCGTATTACTCACGTATGACGAATTCTGAATACAAAGTATGGTAAGGTGTTAACAATTCATTTACATGGGTCTCGTTCGTGCGATACCAGTGCGTCACGAAAGCGAATGCTGTAGTGCTCCAACCTTTAACTTACCTCAGACTCTTTAGTGTACTGAAATGGCTAATCAAGCGCGAGGACTTCTAATATTATCGCTGTGTCTTTTTACAACACAAATGTTTGTAGTCCACAAGACCGCAGTATCTGCAACTACCCTTACTAAGGCGCACTGCACTGGAGCTTCCATAAGAGAAAATGTTATTCCACTGTACGACTCCACCGAACACGATGCATGTAATTAGAAGTAACAGCTTTTGCTCTAATAAAAAGGATTGCAATAAATGTTAATTATAACAATTTTTTTTACTTAATTTCTTCATTTGATGATCACTTGCCTCGTTGCGTAGAAATTTGTAACACAACATTATAGTTTTTAAAGAGAGGGGATTACTTCTGTCCAGCAGTTTATGTCTCTTCTCGTAATGGGAGTTGCTGACATCTGCAATAACTAACCCTGACACCATAAAGTCGTCAATCGACAGAAATGTATTTCAGTCAGCATTTTAAACAAACTGTTTAATCTGGGAATGAGTTAACATGTAATGATCATACATTGGCACCTGCTCCGTACAAGAAATAAATCCAACCGTACACAGAATCAGTTCATTCTTCTTGCTCAGTTCGCCTTGTGGTATCATTTACTAGCAGCTCCAGAAGTCAGCATCCCCATGGCATTTTATACGTCTAGTCAGAGCATTCTGACCGCGTATCAGTCATTTCGCCATTCTCCCTTCCTGGAAGCACAATGGAGGTTTGAGTAGCTATCGCTGTGCTCACTGTTTGCTTGGTAATTAGATTGCGTTTGACAGCTCACGGTCAGCTGTATACTGCTTTCACTACGACCTTCCGCCTAATTACCACCACACACTCTAGTAATTACCACTAGGTACAGCTGCTGCGTGGAAGATGATCTGTTGATGTAGATTATAAACGGTGCGTCACCAGGGCTCTAGTAGACACCCAGGAAGCAATTTTTTATAGGTCACTACACAGAGTTGTAAAATTTTCTTCAGCTATTGATATTGTAGAGTAGTAAAGTAGCGAAATATGCCTTATATTTTTTTATATGATTCGCATTAAAATAAAAAATTATGGACGAACAAGCTATCATACTTGACCTACTTTCACTTCATAAACGTTCTCCTTTTTTCTTTTAACTTTTTACTAATGTTCGTGAACTCAAAAAAATATTTGTAGCAAATACTGTGTCAATATTTCGTGTAAATGACTAAAGTTACAACTTTTTGAACGTGGGGAAATTAAAGTTAAATGTATCAACAAAAATAAAGAAACGGTTAGTATAATGATTGAAATTACTAGAAGTGAGGCGATACATTTTTATAGGTTTACTTGGAAAACTGATTTGAACTAGGTGAGATAAATAAAAAATTCAAAGAATGCCTTAAAACATGCGGCAGCAATACTACCTCTATTAACATTTGCGTTGTTTCTTCGCAGTATGTTACACGTGTCTTCTGCGCGGCAGAAGCTTTATTAGGGAAAGTGAAGAAACTTTTTTAAAAAAGTCTCTATTTAGAAAACACGCAGTTTTCCTTTCCAGCTATTTTCAATCATCTAACTGGGCATGTTTTCTATATTGGGCATCAAAGGAACTGCTAACTCTTAAGGCCTCTTTAATGCTTAACACATTCAACAAATAGAAGCCGACAATTGTGCACACATTCCAATTGCAGTCTTTCAGCTCAAAGGAAAGGAGAAAGTTTTTATGGTCCGTTTCTACCCTTTCACTTTGAAATTGGTTTCTCTGATGTCCTTGTGGATTTAAAACATTTGGACACTACAGTTTTTACTTATTTTCACTTGATTTATACGTTTTATACTAATGACCTCTTAACGACATAATATTAGAAATTAATTAAATTAAATAAAACTGCGGAAGGATGGCCAATTTACCATATATAAAGAAATATTTTTTTCTCTTCGTCTGTCTACTTCTAATGCCTAGCCTTTAGGTTATCAAAAATCTCCATTGTTGGAAGTATAAGAAGATAAAATTCATGTTCGAACGAAAATGATAGTCCACTGGTTACTCAGTATTATAGGGGATTTCGAATGTGTGGTTTCTGGAATCTGCTGTTTACCCCGTAACTCTGGATGTAGACGGTAGTCTGATATCTGTAATCTCGTGGAGACCTTGGCACTCGCGACTGTACGTTTTAATCCACTGCGCGATTGTCTTGAAGAGCCACAAAACGAAGTAGAAAGCCTCAGTACAACGTGCTACTCATAATCGCAGGACGCCAGACGTGAGGAGACGACGGAGCGAGTTGTGAATTTTATTAATATTGTTACCGAAAGTTATTTTTCTAGATAAATGCAAATTCGTGTAGCCTTACGGTCTGGTATAGAGTTTCAAATTGTCACCAACTCCACCTCTGCCGTGAATGGGCCTACAGCTTAACGTGTAATCCGAAACCCGGATCTTCCTTTGCGTAGTCATAGGAACAAAGCAAAGCTCGTATGAATTCCTAGCTGCACCGTGATTTGAACTCGCAATCCTCAATTCTCACGATTAGTTCCGTAGCCATTGAGCTGTATAACACTCCAGTGGTCAAGTAAGGTAATGAAAAACGATCTATGGGTCTTAAACTTAACCATGTGTCTGCGAAACATTTGAAGATTGAGTTAGCGTATGTTCTGTAATTCTGTTTGTGATACGCGTTTTTTGAGGCTACAGTCGTGGACGACCGTCGAATTGTCATAATTTAGTTCATGCTATTCTGTACAGTAGGCTTATAAACCACCTCACAGAAGCTACAGGTTTTATCTCTCACTCGCATTCACAACACACAGTCAACCTTTCAATATTCCAGATGCTACACGTTTTCTGCATATTTGGTAAGACTTATATTATTCGAATTCTCCGTACAAATATTGGTACTGAAGGATCCTTCCAGTATACTTATTAAAGACTAATGTAAGCCTGTTACCGTTTTTTGCTTATCGTGACGGGTCTAGAATAGTTCCAGTTTTTAACGTCAGAGATTATGACAGGTTGACCTGATCTGACCAAATGTTAATTTGACCTGTGTTTCACCCTGAGGATGAATAAAATCTCTTGAGCTTGTAGAACTCGGAAGCATTAATAGATGTAGTTATTAAACACGGACAGGGTAGATCGCGCTGTTGTATAATTGTTTCTCAATTCGTAGACTCGAACTTGCTTAAATACATACTTGACTTGTATTTGACCCTTAAAGTTTACTCTGCAAAATTTGAAGAATTCCTGTTTGCTTCGAAAGCATCAAGTTGTTTATTATTATTATTGAGGAGGGCATTCATAATACAATCTTTCGTCATAGTGCCTGTAACGGCCAGAGGACTTAATACAGATTCCAAATTATTAAACAGTTGAACAATTCCGAAGAAATGAATTGCCAGAATACTCGATTCGGTAACATATTTAGTCTGATGTCTACTTTAAACAACCTAATAACTCACGTACAGCAAGCATGAACAAAGACTGTTAGCGAAAGTGGCCAGTGTAAACTTTGGTCAAGCAACGACATTATATTCTTTTTTAACGCCCCGTCAACGGTTAAAGTCATTAGAGGTGGGATGGTACTGGGGACAAGAAACGGGAAGGAATTCAGCCATGGATTTTTTGAAGGAAGCATCCCGGCATTCGCCTGGAGTGTTTTGGGCAAACATTGGAAAACCCAAATCTGGATGCCCGGATGGGGATTCGTACCCGCGGCCTCCCGAATGCTAGACCACAACGTTAACCGTTCACCCACTACGCTCGGTAACAACATATCGAAAGTTTTAATTTAACTGAAATTTAGCCTATACCAGAATGACAACTGGTATTTGTGGTTACCGCAGAGACCGTGAGTAATTTAATTTTTTAAGAAGTTTTATGTTGCTTTCATTGGCAACATGTTGCTGAAGAGAAGTTCCACGTTTCTTTCAGCAGTAAAGTTTATCGATATTTTTTTAACTATGAAATACTATGAAAAGCAAACTTAATGAATGTATTTTGGCAGTTCATTTGATAACAGTTTCTTAGCTATTAAATTGTGGCAAATACCTCGAATTTCTCCTGATATTTCTGGTAGCTGTTGATTTGCGAGGAAGGCTGACACGTAACAGCGATATCCAGCCAATTACTAACGAGAAGAGTGAGTGAGTTTAGGAAATTATAGAGTAGATATAAGGTTCAGGAGAGGTATTAATGTAAATTTTGTACTTATTATTAAGTAGAAAAACATAATACACGTAGCGTTGATTTCAAATATCAAGAAGAATTACAATAATTGATGCGGTTAAATTAACTCTTGATGTCACTTTTCTAGCTGTGCTCTATATTCGAGAGAAAATCGTTATTTATTTACCGTGGAAATGGAAAATAAATTATCTACTTATGCCGTGTACAATTGAAAATATAAAGGAACTCCCTTACGATATTTGGAGTTTCACAAACTTCTGTAAAACTGACCAGTAACAATAATTCAAAGGTTTAAAGTATCAGAAATATCAAACTTTCCACCAGTAAGGCATTAGAAGCTGGCATTCGTTGATCGAAGGGAAAGGCAGTATTCTTTCCGCCGGTTTCGCCAAACGTTATTGCAAACCTCGATTACAAGGCCCCTTAAGAGCGGAAACACTTTGTCGGAAAAGCAGCACACACACTGCCGAAAAACGACTAAGGAGCGAATACATTAACTTGAAGCAGTGCTGAGGAAGGCCCAAGTTTGGTACCGAAACGTTGGCAGCCTCAGAAACAGCGACGCAACGCTAAACCAGAAAATTAGCCTGCGCAAAGCATGAATGTAATCTACGCGTTTTGTCGATTTTGTCATTACTAAACGGTGTCATGTAATATAAGTTAATAATCATTGTGTTTCCTTAGTAAAACAGTTATTGCATCCCTTGCGTTTCAATTACACAAATACAGCTACAACCGCTTTCTGGTCTCTGTTATTAACAGCATATACTCGTAGTTAGCGCAATTAATATTGCTCAGTACGAAGCAATAAAATTTACCAATAAAAGGCAACCTAACGTGACATTAGATTAATTAACAAATTCTGAAATTAATCACGTGTTGATACGAGCGTTGAGACCTATAGGAAATCAAATTTGCCTTGATGAATATTCGTAAATTAAATAGAAGCCAACGTGTTATTTGTCTTTTTCGGTTAAATGGTGATGCTTTTATCACTGCGCAAACAGCCGTGGCTGAAATCCAGACTTCAATAAATGCTTATCCTCTAATCCCTTTATCACACTCCGGAACAAAAGAACATACCAGGGTTACTTGCATTTTACAATATGCTACTGTGGGCTAATGGAGAGGGGGAAAATGGTTTCTAATGTTTATTTGTCGTGACCTATGAGGAACAAATAGGAGTGGTTCCAACAACCGAAAACAGTAATTACCAGATATGACAGTAAAATGTGAAAGTCGATTCCGTACATGTCATTTTGTCGAGTATGTAGAAAGGCGTGGTCAGTGTTCCACATTTTCCTCGAGCATGCCATAACTCCCTGAAGGTGTTCGACTTCCGACTCGTCAGCTTGCTAGACACCCGGTAATGGATATAGGGCACACACGTCTTTGGTCGAAATGTGAAAGTGCCTCAAGTCGACCACTTTCAACCACCATATCTCCCATTGCCCCATAGCTACCGACATCTAACCACCAAAATGCATGATGGGAGACTCGATGCTACTACCACATATAAACACCAGTGGTCTGCGGTTTGTAGTTGCGGCAGCAAAGTGAAATATACGGACACATATGTCATTGATCAAAATACGAAAATGTCCCTAATCGACCACAATATCTCCCGCACCCCTACAGCTACCGACATTCGACCAACGTTGTACACGATCGGTGACTCCCACACAAAGGTAGCTTTGACTGAAAAGCGAAATATAGGGACTCACATCTCTTTGGTCAAAACATGAAAGCGGCACAGGTCGAACTCTTTCAACCACCATATCTCAAACGCCTCCATACCTACCGATTTGCTACCGGCAAGGTGCATGATAGGGGACATGAAGTTACTACCACAAACAAGCACCAATGATCTGCGCTATACAGTTGTGACAGCAAAGGGAAATATAGTGTCTTCGGTTGCAATATGAAAATGTCCTTGATCTACCACTTTCACTACGCTGCTGAGATTGGCTAGGTTTATTTGTTTGTGTGTTGATGAATTTTCTGTCCGATCCGAGGACTAGTAAATTGGCAAAAACAATGATTCCCACACTATCTTATATATTTTTAACAACTGAGACAAAATTTACTTTATCATTCTAACATAATATCTAAAAGCATGTATTGAATTTATTCGGAAACACAGTTACGAAACTGGAAGTGAACTATTACAAATTAATTACATACTGCTCAGACTCTTAACATTTATAAATCAAATGAATAATGTTACTATAGGCTTAATGCTACACTATAAAACCGAGCTACACGTACAAAACAAAAGAAAAGTCTCTAAACCTTAAAAGTTTTAAATTTTTTTAATTACAATACTCATACTACCAACACTGCCACGTACCACGGTACCTCACAGCAACTACAGGGTACTCAGTAAACAGTAACTTAATGCTTAGACAAAACGGTTCTCTTTTTGTTGCCAGATGGAAATGATTGGAGTATTATGGTAATGACATTATCCTATCCTCATCCTGCAGATGCCAGATTTTTGCCTGGTAATTTAAATATTGGTGACTTTTAAAAAGTTGGGATTACTGTAATACCGGATTATAGCAGTATACAATATGAATTCGGTATCTAAATTTATGATATTCTGCAAGCGGACAACCTGAACCATCTTCGGGGACCACTTGAGGTCCGCGGACAATAGGATGAGGAACACTGTTCTAATGAGTAGATTTTCAGTGTTTTTTTTTTTACTTATGGCTTTACGCTTCGCCGACGTCGAGGTCATTAGAGGCGGGATTGGACCGGAAACAAGGAATGCGAAGCAATTCGGTCATGGCCTTTTTGAAGGAAGCATCTCGGAATTCGCCTGGAGTGATTTTGGAAACCATGGAAAACCCAAATCTGGATGCGCGGACAGGGATTCGAACCGGCGTCCTCCCGAATGCGACGCCAGAGCTTTAACCACTCACCCACCACGCTCAGTATTTTTCAGTGTTGTTAAAGGATGTTAAACGGAGAGCGTAATGGTTTAAGGACAATTTAAATTTACTTATTGAATGAAACATACTCTTCTCAGTCCTGTTTCTTTCGGTTTAGTATTCCTTTTTTCCTATATAACTGGTCGTGAAAATCCTTGAGACTTTAAGCCAGACGTAGCCTGTCGACACATTTTAAAGAAATTACAGTAGAATCGCTACAGCAAAGTTCCGAATTACATTCAAACCGATTTTCAATCTCAGTTTCTGTTCTAGAAATTTTTCTTGCAGAAGATACGAGATTACAGAAGGCGGAGTCTGCCTTGGTAAATCAAATACTGTGTCGTATTCGAGAAGACTGGAATAAACTTCGAAGCAAATAGAACTGTAATCTAGATGTTAAATTAAGCCAGAAGTTTCAGTACTTTAAGCTTTTGATCGCAGTTTCAGAACAGAATTGCTCCCTTTCTTCTGCTGATAATACCTCCCCATCTCTCCCTCTTCCACTAAAGAAATTGATTTTTCACTATCACAAGTTGTAAATACTACATTTGATATTTGTAGAGTTAGTATTACAGTTACGACATCCAACATTATTCCGGAGTACCATTACTCGCAGTTAAATGCGCCTAAGAAAGTGAAGCTGATTGGTAAGAGGCGACAGCTAGACAAGCGAGGAAAATATGTATAAATTTGGTTAACAGAAATTCGAAAAGAAGATGTATTCAAGAAGAAAATAACAAGTTGCGTTACATTGATTTAATGGATGTTGCACTATTTTGGATTCTTTTACTACAGATCGCATAATAACGAAATTAAATTTTGAAGTATCTCTAATGAAAGCAAAAACTTTTAAAGCCAATATCAGTTTGCTTAGACATGCTAGTGAACCTTATTTTCTATATTTGATGCGATTAAACGATTTATTTTCCTATGAAAATGCAACAGTAAGCCATTAGTGAAAGTAATTAAGATTTCGCCTTTGCCAATACTTTAGAAATGGCTAAAAGGAGCGTAGTTGAATCTAAAATACTTATTTTGTAAGTTTAAGAAATTAAAGTTGACTACCACGTAAATTACATAAATTACTTTTGTTGTTTCACAAGGAATTTCGTTGCCCCAGTACACTCTAAGTATTCTGGTATTACCTCGATATACCTCTCTTGGTATTGCTACCGTTTTTGGAAGTACTTTATAATTATATATCTTTAAACCTAAAGCGATGGGCTAATAAGTTTCATCATTTCACAGCGAAATAAAAACCACTAAGTTTATTCATTAACGGTCCACCCGGTTGCTGTGGACGCGGTAAGCAAAGTGCGCAATAATTCCATGCTAGCGCACGAGCGACATGCAATCATGCGACATAGCTACATGCAACCTCCCCAGTAGCTTCGCTTGTCCCCGCGGTGAAAGGATTAATGTTCCACAGCATAAACGAAAACAAAAAGAACGTGTGTATTAAGGAGGAAAACTTATGTAATAGACCGGCTGGCATCAACGGTGCTTTTGAACATATTAATAGGAACATGCTGCACCGAGTGTGGCTGGAAGTTGATTATCGACTTGATATCTGTATAATCACAAAGGGGGCGCATACCAAGCACTAGTAATATGTCAAATAAATTTATCTATAAGACTGTAAAGTTATATGGCAATATTTAAAATAATATAGCTAAAGTAAATTTATGAAATCGGTTCAATCTATTGTAATAACACTGTATTGTCAGCTTTCTTCCATTTACTTCGTAACTATCAACTGACGTTCCGATCACCAACTCACCTTCTACTGAGATTGACTGTAAGAACCATTTCGTCCCAAATTAGTTCATGACTTTGAATAACAGTGCACTCTCTCAGCTTGCGTCTAATTGGATTTAAGAGTACTTGAAATTCAAATTTTAATTCAACATCTAATAGAAGAAACAAGTGCCAAAATTTGCAGCATTACCTGAAAATCAACAATACTAGCATATTCCCGTCTTTCAGCAACCAGAGCGCAACGTTACTTGTTTCATAAGTATTAATTACCTAGGCAGAGTTCCTTCCAAACGTGAAATATCACATTTTATTATTATCTTTAAATAGCAAAAATGAAAGGCTAAGGTATTAAAATACCGCAATGTGACATAATGTCGTCTGACAAAAGTGCCTTTAAAAAAATTATAATTTTAAAACGGAATTCTCCTCGTAGTACCATACCAGAGTGAAAATAGGAATACCGCGAGACTAACACAAGTTACAGTTGTAAAAATTCAATCCAAGGACGCGCGGGAATCATTTATTCTTCAAGGGCAAGAACACGTTTTTTTTTTTGTAAGTTTAGGAATCTTCAATCTGACCTGCTTATTCGTTTCGTGTGAATTCTTTACTAAACCTGTTTACTGACGATGTGATAAACACCCTCACATGAGAGCAAATAAATATTCAGTATACTACGTGCAATCTGTTTTGTTTATTTCTCAGCTATACTATCATTTCGCCTTATCTCTTTTCTGCCGTACGCCCTCCGAACTATAGTGCTGCATCCCATGTAAATCACCGCGTTTAGTGATATCATGTGCTGTTAACACATTTACGTCTCAGTTATTATTGTTATAAAAAGTTTTCTACGTTTATCAAAGTGATATAACTGGGATCATGTATAACACATGCAATTATGACATCAACGATATGTTACAAGTGAGTGTCGAGTGAGCGGTAACGCTCTCACTTCGCATTTGGGAGGCCGCGGGTCCCCCCGTCCGGCAATCCAGATTTGGGATTTCCATGGTTCCCCCATATCACTCCAGGTGATTGCAGCGATAATTCCTTTAAATAGGCCATGGCTGAGTTCCTTCACGTTCCTTGCCCACCTCTAATGACCTCTACGTCTACGAGGCGTAACGCCTTCGGTTGCGCATTCGGCACTTATCGTAGACACCTAGCTCGGCGCGATAATACTACTGGGTATAGGGGATGTACCGCTTAAAGTGGGGGCTTTCTGGCGTACTTCACACCACTCAGCAAGTTGCACCAGAGGTGAAGGTAGGATTATGGGCACATAAAAATCTCCGTCTAGAGAGGAATTCGTACTAGAGACCTCTCGATCGGCAGTCAGCAGGCCGCGCAGTCAGCAGATTAAATGTTTTAATTGCCTTATCTTGAACCTCGTACCCACGGTTAGCAGATTAAAGATTTTAAAGGGTTTTATGTAATTGTCGAAGCCATTGGTCAACCTGTATCGTACTATTTCAAATTTAAGTACATGATTTTTACAGGATTAAACTATGCTAATATATGATGCAATAAAATACTTCTACTCTACTTACTGATACTCATACGTTATGCTTGGGCCAGTCATTTGAGAGGACGCGGTTCGAATCACCATTCATACATCTAAATTTCGATTTTGAACAGTTTCCGTGATAATGCCGCATTGTTCCCTCAAGAAGGCCATGTACGGATTACTTCCATTTTGTGATCCCAAAGAGCCCCCCTCCCCCCCCGTATTCTTCAACCGAAACTACTAACGTCAGCTAACAATAAAGCTATTAATGTTGATCAACAGTACGTGAGTACTGCAGGAATGACCTGTATGGTAAAACAATAATGTCACTGACCCATAATTTCAAATATAATTTCGGTGAAAAACGAAATTTCTATTTGCATATTTTCTCATGTAGATGATTATTATGTTCAGTTGAACTTGCTGAGTCCTTACAACGAGCCCGGTGTCTGGCATACTGGAGGCAACTGGTTAGATTTCCGATCAAGCTATCCCGATTTCGGATAAACAAAATAAAAAAATCGATATTTTTAAGCTTGCTATACGCGTCAAAATTTAAACGAATTATCATTTGGGTTGTCGAAGTTGGAAAAATTTACCTCTTTAAGTTAGCAGTAGCTGCAACCACAAAAATGGAGGATTTGACCTGGGAGCAGCTGTAGATGAAGCGGTCTGGTAGCTCAGTGGTAAAATGAAAGACTGGAGGCCAAAAGATCGACAGTTCGATTCTCAACTAATGCTCCCGAAAAGCGTTTAAACCACCACTTTGCCTCTCGCGAAGCTTCCATGTACATCCAATAAGCAGTTTTTTCGGTGCTTATTAGCTGTTACGTTAAGCACATCAGCTTAGGCCTCTGAGGCAGGGACGGAATGAGCCGCAGGTTTACACTGCTCTGTAATTATATCATGGAAACCACACGGTATCATTTTTTTACAACAATCCTTCTAAACATATCAATTTTGTGCACATCTTTTTAAATACATCAGTCTGGATTTAAGAAAATTAAACGCAGGTGTTTCTTTTAATTTATGGAGTAATATAAATTTAAAACATAGTATTACGCCGAAAAGTAAATGGTGAACATTATGACTGCAACAATTCTCCTAAAAACGAATATTTTCTCAAATCTTACAATGATTATAATATGGCTTATAATCGTCAGAAAAGTCCAGCATCGACAAATAATCTGATTGCTGTATCTATAGCCTATATTCCAGTCAGATAAAATGCAGTAGTGTGCTGACCCGATTGCAGAAATGTCTTAGAACGTGCAAAGACAGGCATAATTCAAGTCCAGTGATGCCTGTAATTTTTAAAAGTCTTTATATTTAAGATTATCTACAGCAAAGTTTTGCTTTACAGCACGCTGATTAGAATTTCAATTTGAGAAACTAATTCCATTTAGTTAATCATTCCGAGGAAAGAACAACCATAAGCTTATAATGCTTCTACTGTATAACCTCAGATTAGCCGCCACCAGTGTGGCCGCTCGCCTTAACGCTCCGCCATAATGTCCGGGAAAGGTACAACTGATCAGAATCAAATCGTGGGCCAGCGTATCGACCGTCCTGATTATAGTTTTTAGGCAGCTTCCCGTAATCATCTATCCGAATGCTGGGACGGTCCCGAAACTCAGTCTCATCAATTACACCTTTCAAAAACAAAATATACTGCTATCATAAATAAGTTACACATTTCACAGAAGGTGACATTTAGCACGCAAGTAGGACAATACTCTCGGCATATGCGCTAGACGGGAATATTCCATAAATACTGCCACTGGGCGCCCAAATACCACTATGATCTCCTAATCAAAACAAGACATGCGATAAAAGAAAATAAGCTTCCATCTTTTAACATGTCATTGGCATTTCAAACGGTTCCATGGTTTGATATCACAGAAACACAAACATGAAACACTGTGTATAAACTGCTCTCGGGTGACTAGCCGAGTCAAGAGTGCGTTGTCACACGATATTTCGGCAACTAGATTCATTGCCGCCATCTTCTGGTGAAGATGGCGGCAATGAATCTGGTCGCCGAAATATCGTGTGACAACGCACTCTTGACTCGGCTAGTCACCCGAGAGCAGTTTATACATTCTCAACGCCGAGAAAGACTTCGTTCTTATATATGAAATACTGTTTGAATCATAAACCAGGCTTCAACAAGCACTACTGACCCTTCGCTATTATTATAAAATACGTTGAAGGGCGGTAAGGTGGCTCAGTTGTTCAGATATTTGGCTGGAGATCGAAAGGTCCGCAGGTCGAATCCCGGTCTCGGCATAAATTTTCAAAAGGGCCTTGACCTGACCATCACCTTTGGCACAGCTTGCTGGGGAATGTGAAGAACGCCAGAATGTTTTCGCGGCTCGCATTTTTCACATTAAACTGTAGGTCCTCCCCCCCCTCCCCCTCCAGGGCTAGCCACCCTAGTTGTAGCACTGATGCGTGGTCTTAGTTGACCCAAACGAACATTCGTACAAAATACCATGAATGTAGCAGCATCAAAGTGTTATCGGATGAAGTAGAACTTTATATCTTTTTCCAGGAGCACATTCCTAGAGAGGAGGTGCAATCGCTTGTCTTCATTTGACAACGGGTAAACCAGGACAGGTGAAAAATCAGCTCTACGGATTAAGATACACAGTTAATCTAACAACAATAAGAATGAAAAGGCAAGCAGATATTATAGTTTGATATAAACATACTCACAATAACTTCCTACACTAAAAAAGAATGATATTCTGCTGCAGAAAGTATTACTTAAGAGAAGCGAGGATCGATGATAACGAAACGCATAGTTACGTATATTCCAATGTTGCCGAATATTCCTTTGGTTTTTTTCTTTTATTCTTTTTCTTTTAGGTGTGTAACGATTCATTTGTTACTGTAGAAACATATCCCATATCCCCTCAAAGATTACGGTGTTGAGATGCTGTACGTACAAATGCTAATAGCTATGAAATTTAAATAAGCAAAGTTTAAGTATGTACAAAAGTAAGGTGTATTTTGGTGAAATAATCACGTGTACCGTTACAATTTGGCGCTCTCAATTTTGTTTTTCATTTTGAAATGCAAACTACTGCACTCTTAAAACATTTCGTCCAGTACGATCCAGTTAAGTAGTGTTTTTAAAAGTGTAGGGAGTGGTTAAAGGTACAACTTCAAGACTTCACTGCAAAGATAACGAGTAAACTCCCATGAACGTTGCATTGGTTTTCTGCGATTGAAAGATACGTTTTGATCTTGGATCAGTGGTTTCACGTGTCTCTTAAAATTTCATATATATATATAAATTAGCTGCTGACCTGACAAAAAACATATTTTATAAATATTCATGTTATTGCATTTTGTAATAATTTGTTTGTTTAAATCTTTTGTTTTTTTTTCATCTGGGGTATGAGTAAATGTTCGTTTCTACTTCTATAGTGGTTACAAATCACATCTTCTCTCAAAAATTACAATGTTGAGATGTGGCAACCAAAGTTGCGAGCAGATTTGAAGGTTGAACATTTGAACAAGCGAAGTTTAACTATGTACAAAGGTAAGGTATAGATTGGTTAAATAATCACCGTTACAGGTAAGAGGAGGACAGAACAACTCGTCAACATCGTGATCGTTAGAGCCATATTAGGATTACTGAGGGACAGCGGGAGTTATATTTGCCATGGTATAAACGAAACCATGGATAACAAATTCAAAAAACGAACATTGTTGTCCTCTAGAAAGGCAATTCCAAATGGTACAGTCTTAGTTCCTAACTTTGCTTCCGCCATTTTTTTAATAAGAGACTGTTTGTGGTAATGAGTCATGGTTGTTTATGAAACATACATAAGTACAAACTACATTTAAATACAATAAATGTAGCTGCCTCATTAGCATCTAAGAGCGTTACAGTGTTAGTGGTGGAACTAGATCTTCATATCTCTTTCCATGACCGCAGTTCTATAGGAGGGGTGGCGAGATTAGCCCCTAAGACCAGTCACTTGCCCCCGGGGAGATTACATAATCATAATCATTTGACAATAGGTAGAGTAAGGTTGGTGAGCGATTCTATACGTTCAGATTCATGAAAAGGAAATCAGTTCTACCGCCTGAGCCACTCAGCTAACGTAAGAATAATAAGAAAGAAAAGATAGCAGATATTATAGCTTGTTACAACCCATGATAACAGTAACTTTTTTTTACTTATCGCTTCACGCCTCGTCGACATAGAGGTCATTAGATGCGGGATGGGACTGTGGATAAGAAATGGGAAGGAATTCGGCCCTGCCTTTTGAAGGAAGCATCCCGGCATTCACCTGGAATGATCTAGCGGAACCTAGGAAAACCCAAATCTGGATGCCTGGACGGGGATTGGAACCGGCGCTCTCCCGAATGCGAACAATAAATTACTGCACTAGAAAAGATTTATATTCTACCGATTTGTGCTACAGAAAGCACTTGTCAAGAGAAGGGAGGATCTATAGATACGTATCTTAGAATGTACTCGAAATTTGTTTCTTAACTATTTTTTGAATTAGTTTTTGGAGTGGGGAGAGAGGATGGGGATCGTAACGACTCGTCGACAGCGAGATCATGAGAGCCAAATTAGGATTACTGAGAAAGATTAAGACTTATACTCTCCGTGGTGTCTACGAAACTGTGGAAAACAAATACCGAAAACGAGCACTGCTGTATTCTAGACTGGCAACTCAAATTGTTACGATCATGATTTCTGACTCGGTTTCGGCCAATTTTCGAAAAAGGGCCTAGTTTGTGGAGTCTGTATGAAGCGTTTCGCTGTAGACTGAGCGGCATGCAGACAGTACTCACCGAGCACTTTAGGACGCGCCTGGACTGTGAGGAGTGAGCCGAGCGGCTGCAGCTGCCGCCAGCTGTCGCCGACGCGGCCGCCGCAGACGCCGCCGTCGCCTGACCGCCCGACACCTGCAGCTGGCTCTGCTGCTCCTTGTCGCCGCAGCTGTGGTGGCCCTTACGGCAGAACGAGCCCGAGCTGCGCTTCATCATGTTCGACCGCCGCAGCCGCAGTCCGATCAGTGCGTACAGTATCGTGATCAACGTCATGGGCGCGACGAAGAAGAGGAAAGTCGATATCTCGAACAGGTAGAGCATGGTCTCCTCGCGGATCATGCAGCGCGTCACTTCCGGCGGCCCTACGATCTGGAGTTGCATCGTCTGCGGCACGGCGAACGCCAGCGACACGCACCAGATGGCCACGATCAGCTTGACGGCGCGTGACAGCTTGGACATGGTGTGCGACAGGAAGGGGTGGCATATGGCGACGTAGCGCTCCACCGTGAACGCCGTGATGGTCAGCACGGTGGCGTTGGACGACGTCTCTGCAGCCAGGCCGCGGAGCCGACAGAAGGTGCGCCCGAAGATGTACGGGTAGTGCTTCCAGGTGAGGTAGATCTCCGGCGGCAATCCGGAGACCAGGAGGAGTAGATCCGACACGGCCAGGCTGAACAGGTAGTAGTTGGTGGCCGTGTGCATGTGCTTGTTGCGAGAGATGACTACGCACGTGGTCACGTTGCCTATGACGCCGGTCAGCAGGATGATGAGGTAGAGAACTGTCATCGGCACCACCACGTACAGTGGATGCCTAGCCACGCCCACCACGGTCACATTTGCCGCCGAAGCTGCTGCTGCGGCAATCGCTGAGGTATTCGCAGTGGAAAAGGTGGAGAACAGTAGGTTCGACGCAGGCTCGGTTGTTACTTCCGATTCTATGTCGTCAGCTACAAACACATCCATCTCAAAGTCTTCTACTGCTTGCAAGGTTACACTCTCCACACTAAGTGATTCACCCATAGTCTCCCTCAAACGGCGACGACACAAGTCCTGGATGTCACCAGTTGGTAAATAATTAAATTATCGTTTCGGTTACAAATATCCCCACTTCTTTCATTCTCCAAATATTAAACAATATTAGTTTGGCTTAAATAATGCTTTAGCAGTCTTCGATGACGATAAGCTAGCAGTCTTATTAGAGGAACATAGTCTTATTTGGTTTATATATGGATGTTTGCATAAACAAACTGCTGAATATAGGTTTGGTGATGCTGAAACACACTGCTGAGGTGACAACTCAAGGAGACTGATAGGACGATTCGTAGTTATCTGCGACAGCCTCGGAGCCTCGCGGATGCTGCCGCGGATGCCTCATGAGTGGCTCGCTGCTGAGGTTCGCGCGCGCGTCCGTGCCACGGGCGACTGACTGGCCACTCGGCGCGGCGGCAGGGAGCGCCGCGGCGGACTCCGGTAGGCGCCGCGCCTGCGCGCCTCGGCCGGTGGGTCCGCCACTGTCAAGGTCGCGGGAGCCGTCACCCGGCAGGTTGCCTCGCCGCAGCTTCGCATTAGCCCGTGACGGATGGCTGCGATATCCGCCGAGGCAAGGCCTATTAGGCAAAACGTCGCAGGTGTTTGAGTCCGCCGCTCGCAGAAACTGTCGCCAATGTCTGCGGAAGACGGAAATAGCCTCGGGATTACCAGGTTCTCTTTTGCGTAAAGGCTGCGAGAACCCGTTTGCCATGAGATGGTAATTACTTTCCAGATTAAGACCATTAAGTAACGAATAGAGTCTGACTGATAGAGGTATCAGAAATGACGTGGTCATCACAATGTCTCACAACTAGATTTCGTTTATTTGGTAAAGTATTCGCTAATTGCGTGTTTTTATGAGGGTACTGACAAAATTTAAGAGGCACAAGACTGTATACCTAATTAGGTTCCATGGATTCCTTTCGGGATGAATTTTTAATTATATCGTTGTCACCAAAATTAATTCAATCTACTTGTTGGACAGCGCTTTAGCCGCTTCACTTCCTCTTTCTGCTTCGGCAAAACAGTATTCAGTAGAGAAGGATAAAGGTTATGTTGATGGCCTATGCCGTTGCATCCAGATGCTCAAAATGAAAAGCTTTTTCTTCAGCGTTACTATCAGCACTCACACTAATATTATCAAAGGAATGCAATTTATTTTGGCAGCTTAATTCACTACTGGTAATTACACAATGCTGGATCAGTAGTAAAAATTGAGGACAGAATTTCAGCAGAACTAATATTTTACTCTGGATTCACAATTTCAGTTGAAGAATTGGCAGAAATATTGGTTAAATTGATAGACTTGCTGATTGCCGATTCATTACCACGCTCATATTATTCAAAGAACTGGGCTTGATGGGTGGTGAGTGGTAAAGCTTGGGTCTCGCGTTAGGGAGTACTTGGTTTCAAATCCCAGGTCAACCATCCTGATTTCGGTTTTCTGTGAATTTCCGAAATCACTCCGGGTGAATACGGGGATGGTATCTCTTTTACGGTTTCTTGTTTCACATACTTTCCTGATCTCTTAGTCAACGAGCCACGAAGCCAAAAATAAAGCAATTGTGATGTAGAATACTTTAGGTAAGTCGTAAACAAACAGTAATTGGAGTGAATATGCGTGTCTGTAGGTTCCTATTTTGAGGATTTTTTTTCCTATCGAGTGTTTTGATGCAATTCTACATCTCGTTATATATGGAGCAATTTTGTCCTTAAAATACTCGCTTTTTATATGCAACAGTTCGTAATGTTATTGACATTGATAGAAGATTGTAACACAAAGCAATGTAGTAATTATCCTCACAATTAATCTGTTCATAGGTAAATAGCAAACACCTTTATCACCAATTTACGTACTTTTTAGTGAATGATTATGTTTATGCATTGGTGATACGAACCCGCAGGTTTGTCAGATCAACTGGTAGTGATAACACGAACACTGTGTCCTTTACGAAACCGCAAACAAAGAAGTCGCAGGGGGTTAGGTCAGGGGAACGAGGAGGCCATGCATTTGCTCTCATTGACAGAGACATGCTGCACCGGGTATGTGAAGAACTCGATTATAGACTTTATGTGTGCAGTCACTAAAGGTGCACATATTGAGCATCTGTAGACACTCAAAAAAACTTTCACAGTTTGTTTATATATCTGTGTAATCTTGTAAGTATATGTCAAATAATAAATCTGTACTAATTTTCTGAAATCACTGCAATCATTATGACTAGCCCCGTATTGAATATTCATAATCCATACACTCCATTCCTATATACCTGTCGATCGCAGTCTTCACTTTATATGCATAGAGAGAACGCCGAAACCAAATTCGTTTTATCTGGTGATCTGTGAAACCGAGTATAGTTCTGCAGTATTGGTGGTATGGTGCACGCAAATAAAAAAATCTAGGAAAAAACAATTATTTTGTAGTCCACAAATTTCAGACTAATTCATGCCAGTGGTGTAGTTATATACTTGTCTCAATTTTTCTGAAGATAATGACGGAATAAATAAGTTATAAGTAACTATGACCGCTTTTCTGCTTATCTGGGCGTACGCTTAAAGCATGCTGTTGACCCTTATTGCTAATGTTGTGGATTTTGACAAGCAGAAAAAAAAATCGTACACAAATTTTCACCTTAACCATGAAACAAATAATAACATTTTCCGGTAGACAATTCTACATTATAATGTGTCATGCGGAGTAACTCAGGAGAAGAGCGCTGACAAAAATCAGTCATTACTTTTCTTATTTAATACATATGAGTCTTCCACGAAAAGTGAATAATTAATATAATTCATCCTGGAGTCAGCTGCTGAAACTGATTTTCAGTCACATAATGATTTAGTTTTTCCTATAATTATATAAAAATGGCTTAAAATTACAACACAATACATTAATTTTACACAGATGTCAGGCTGTGGAATGTGAAAAGGAAGCAATTTACAACAAAATAAATATATACACCAAAAGATGAACTCTCACAAAAAATATCTACATCAATTATATAAATTACATATATACAATATACTGGCAATTCATTTGTTGATACCTTACGAAGAAATTCTTCTATGGAAGTGAAGGAGTGGTCAATTAAAAATTCTTTAATTTTTTTCCTGGTTTTAATCTTATCACATTTACGATGTGTTGGGAAATTGTTGATGACATGTATCCTTAATATCTGACCCCTTTTTGAGAAAAGGATAACGACCTGTAATGCTTATGAAGATTGATGTAACTGTCGCCGTGAGATTTTAAGTGATTCTGAGTTAGAATTCGGTGACCTCTATTAAGTAGTTTGCTTATTACATATTACATATGTTAACAGCTAAGCTCCGTGTAGCATAGCCGACCATTGTAACTGCAATAACGTATGGAAACAAAAATCAGTTACGTATTCCGTTGCATATTTTAATGTACACTGCCCTTTACTATTTCATATTAAACAAGTGGACACAAGAAATCCCCTAGTAACGGTAGCGTAATGATCGGAATGTATGTGCTATGGTGTCTCATAGTCTGTCTGGTTAGACTTCCGAAAGGGCCATATCTCGATAGCTAATTGTCAGCATCAACTTGCACAGAGAACCACCACTGTCACAAGATGAATATTAATAATAATAAAAATTGACTGTACTGATAGAAATACGGTGTTTATGATTTTTCGCTTTCTGGTATCGTTAAAGACAATAGAAATGCTTGATAAGGCAACCGTTCTCTATTTCGACACTGTACGGATACTGAAGATCATTATGTCAATCCATTCACAGTTTGCGGCACCTTCTCTTGATCATTGCCTCTACAATAGCGTCTGCAAAAGTTGGTTCGCTCTTAGTTTAACAGGACCGATTTACTTATGATCGGTACAGCGAACAAACAGGCTAAGAAGGAAATGGAGTTTTGAATTACAGCACACAGTGATTGGTTTAAGACGTGCGAGTAAAGGGAAGCCACATGATCACAACTGAAATGGTCTCTATACCTCGTCTGTTATTAATTATTAAGATAAATATTTCCAGGGGTGCCATTCCAAAAGTGAAAGATTAAAAGGAACAGAATTCTTCCTTACATTTGATTATTTGAATGAAGGAATTATTTAAAACAATCCAGTTTTTATTCTATATATTAATAAAACAAATATTGAAACTTATTTAAATAGTAATTTTCAAAAAAATCGACATACATGATATTTAAGAATGAATAGATTATAGAGTTCTGTACCAGAAGGGCAATAATTGATCAATAATTCAAAAAGTTCCACGACTAATTCAATGAAGTTAAATTGATGTTGGGCAATTTTCAATGCTCTCAGGGTCGCACTGGGCCAATCACTATGGCAACGATATGTCAAAATGTTTCGGTCAGAATGAATGGTACATTACGATATGAAGTCCTTCCTGGTGCTGTAGCATCTCACAAATCCAAATAAAAACTGTGCTCGCAGCGAACAGCGCTGCCTGCCACCTGCCACGTTCTGCGCTAATACGAGTAAGTCCCTTTCCTCTTCTCGGCGACCACCCACCGTCTCTCCTCCACATGGAACACAAGAGAGTCAAACGCGCGCAAATTCCAGCAACCTTTTCGGCTTTTCGTTCAAACCGTCTAGCTGGACCCTATTCGCTCTTCCCTCGTCTCCCCTCCACCCGTTGCGCCCGGAGCAGTCCACCTCGTTCAACGCCAGACCTTTGTCTCCGACTCGCCGACAGGTGGGCGCGAAACTGAAACAGTCCATATGTGACCTAAACCTTTCCTCCGACCACTCTACATACGTTTACTTTACGCAAAACACTTTACCTTTTAAAATTTAACATTTGGTGGCGTATAAAACATGTGGCGACGTTTTGCGATCACCACACGAGGGACATTCAGAATTCAGCTTCAGTTTGACAAAACACGTAAATCTGCTGTAAGTAGCCCGACAAAGACAACAGTTAGTGTAACATACTTGAGAAATTATAGCTCTTCAACTCATAAATATTTTACTCGTATCTTAGACCAATGACTTGTGTATTATTATTTTTGACATGGCGTTTTTTTTTTTTTTTTTTTTATAGCTGAATATACTTTGAATTGCAACTGTTGTTAAGTAGTTTTGTTTTTGAATCTTTTTTGGTGTTTAATTAGATATTTTTTTATCAATTATGATGCGACTTCCACAGCTTACTAGGATCCAGTGTTGTACATAGAATACAGAACTACGCCACGAATTTTAAATTTTCCATTTTCCAAGGTGAACTAAAACCAACAAGCTAAGGAAATAGTCATAAGTATCATTCTAAAAAAAAATAAAATATGAAATGTTACTTTATGCACGAACTGAATGAATGATTTTGGGAAAAATTATTTAAAATGCAACCTAAAATTAATATTCCTTAGTTTTCCAAAAACCTGAAAGAAACTTGTATAGTTACGTTAGTCCCTGTATAGACTACAACACAGAATTTCAATTTCTTTTAACCTATCACCCCTTTTCTTTTTCTTTTTTTTTTAAATGAAAGAAACAGTACTCACCGCCTACTTTTAAGAAAAAAAGAACTCCGACTCATTTTCTTGTAAGCTATAGTAAAATCCATATTGTTCCAAATTTCTTTGGTAGTAATCCACTTTTTCAAACAATGATTCGATGGCGCTCCTCTTAAATAAAGTGTAATATATCATTTGTTAGAAAACAAGAACAGATTTTTGAAATTACTTTATTAAATGGTGTTACGTATGATGATGGAAATGCAATGAAAATATTCTTTAATGCATCCCTTGAAGCCGGATATAATACTGGAAACCAGGAGCTCCCCCTATGATCTTCTCAGCGCTCACCGCCCCCATTGGGAACCACTGCACTACACTGATGCTAAGCGCAATGAGAAAGAACCAGCCGGCCTTGGTAGCGTAGGGGCTAGAGTGCTAGCTACGCGTGCCGAAGGCCGCCGGTTCGAATCCGGCCGCGGGCATGGATGTTAAGTGTTGTGTGTCTGTGTGAATGTCCTGTCCGTCCTGTGGCGTCCATACATTGGAAAAAAATACACATTGAGCTGGCTCTATGGCCTCCGTTGCCGAATGCCATTAAAAAAAAAAACCATTTTTTTTTTTTAACTTAGGTTCTGCGAGAATGAGCTCCCTTTCCACCAAAGCGAATATTTTTCTGCGGTTATGGCACAAAATAAATGGCGTCTAGTGGCTTGTCTCCTAAGAGCTGAGATAATCCCGACTCTAGGGTACTGTCGCATTACACAACCTATCAGTTCGTTCGACCAGCTCACTTTATAAGCCTGTTTCACTCAGAATATGTGTCTTTATGGTCGAAAGATAACTTTCGCTATTGCTTATTGCTAGCAACGTAAAAAGGAACCGAGCGTGGTGGTGTAACGGTTAGCGTTCTCCCCGTCCGGGCATCCAGATTTGGGTTTTCCATGGTTTCCCAAATCACTCTAGGCAAAAAAAGAAAGAAAGACGTAAAAAGGAATCAATGCTAGAAACCAAAGTTGTTGTTGTTGTTGGTGGTAGTGTTTTCGGGCACGTTGAAGACGGGATCATTAGCGCCCTAGAAACAAAAGAACGAGTGAAAGGTTACGTTATTTTTTATGAAATAAAATCAACTGCTGGACACTTAAAACAACTTTATAGATAATGGAAGTTGTGCATCACTGGAGAAACAGTTCTAACTACTGCAATATTTATTTAATGAAATTCTAACTAATGTGGAGTCCCTTTCCTAGGCCGATAGAAAGTATGAAGGAGTAAGCCTAGCCTCTATTCATAAGTATTCAGAAAATAGTTATTTACTTCTTCGTGGTTGGTGACAGCTAACTGTATTGCGATCACACCCAGTTCCTTCCAGTTCCTTCCAGTTAATAATAAGAAATCAAAGAGGTTTCAATGAAGTTGTGTAAGAGTTTCTAGCGTCTACGCAATTTGTCTCTTGCTGCCCACCTGAACTAGCCGGGTAATTCCATCATGTAAAGTTTGGTTTTGAGCATTATCAGAGCCATGGAATCATTCTAACGGACTTAAAATTTACAGAGTTTTTAAGGAGAGTTTAATGACCTACGAAAATCCAGTCAAGGGCACTAATCCAAGAGAATAACTTTCAATTCGAAATCTGACGCCATACCACGGAATTCCAACACCACTCTAAATGATCATTGAGTTCTTGAACGTCATAGACCCATATTCTTCTTTACTACCATCACTTTGGCTATACGTAAATAATCTTCCAGAACTACAGCTGCAGAATTAGATTTGAGCTTTTGGGTTTTTGGCGGCTACTGAATCGTATCAACATAAGAATTTGCACGCTAGTTTTACTTTAAATGTTGTCCATTAGGAAGAACGGAGAAAAAATACCAGATTTAATTGAAACGACCAGTGGTCTGCATTGTACTTCAAACTCCAAAGTTTACACTGTTCTTGCACCAGGGTTGAGACTTTCCCTACTAATATAACTATATAACTAACTAATTACCTAACTAACTCCCTTATAACTAAATGAGTACATCTCGCTTCCAGGTCAGCAATGCGCTGTTAAATACACCGAAACGCTATTCGACGGTCTAGCAAGTTTCTGTATGGCTTGGTGCGAGAGATTCAATGTTACATCCACGTCGCTGGGGAGACTGAAGCCGGCGTCAGGCCACAAGTTTGCCAAGTGACGAGCCTAACCTGCTCAGCGCAAAGAGTTTTAGATGAAGAGAAAACTAATTAACGCTATGATCAACCACCCGTACTAGTGACAATAGGACTTGTCGTAACTGGTATCATTAAGAGAAATACAATAAGTAGTGTTTACGTAGCTTAAACTTTAGTTTGAAAACTTACATATTTTTTATTATTTTTTAATATCTTCAGTTAAGCATTTAGAGCGTTTTCGTCATCAACGATTTCTATAAGCCTTCTTAATGGACTCCCCAAAAAAATTCCGTTCATTACTTTGTTTCAAATGTCAGATAGGATGGCATGTACGACATAGGTATTTCAAGTCCGTTAAAAAAGCGTGTAGTCGTACGCTTGCCCTACATATGCACCATGGAGTATGTGAAGCCACAGGAAAATCGACGGTGGTGGTTTCCTTTTGCCCTCCACACTGTATGATTAATCTAAATAACTGTCACGGGCACTTGGATTGCCTAAGTGTAATTTCCTGTGCGTGTTGTACAGTACACGAGGGATAGGTGAAGGGCTGACTTACTCTCAAGTTTACCATAAGTTTAACTTCCGTTGCTTCTCTTTATTCTTTTAATGACAGTTAAAGGAATTTAATCATTTTTAGGTAATGTATTTATTAATTAGTTTTGTGTTCTCCAAATCGCAACTAATAAACACTTAAATACACGTTATAACCAACATCAGCATCAGTAGAACATAGTAACTGATTACAAACAATCTCTTTGTAATACGTTTATTATCTACGGACTTCGTTCAGTCCATCATAACCAACTTCCATTTCATTATTCCCATTATTGCTCGTCACTTTGTTCTGCTCCCATTTTTCTTTGAAGGATACATTTCCTCAAACATATTCCGATATTAATTATCAGTACAATAAATATTATTATACTGCATCCAGTATGTCGACGACATCGGCATTATAAGTCCGTTATAAAAACGTGTATTCATAGGCCTTCCCTCCATATAGAGATTTCTGAATTAATCCAGGACTTCGGCAGACAATTTGACGGTTATTAATTGAGCTTCTGCGCTATTGGGGAGTGAAAATGTTCTCAACAACTGGATTTCGAAACACTGAGTTAAATGCACAATGTACTACACCTTAGCGAACACAAGATAGGATTCTTCTGAATTGTAGCTAAATTTGATTCATAGTGCGATGAAGTCTTCACGAGTGGAACGCCGTATTGTCTTGCGAAAGCACTATATTTCGTCCTCCTCGCGTGTTGTTTGGAATGAGATGTAAATAAAAATTTGTAAGAACTTTCCCACACACTATAAACGGAGATATCCTGTATGAATTTGCCAAGGCTGAGCTATCTCACAATCTGTCAATCAGCAGACCACTGCAGATGTTTTCGCACCTGAGGAAGACTACGTAGCTAGTCGTCGAAATATCGTGTTTTTACAACACAATCCGGTGGCACAGTCGCTAAGACTTCATTGCAATCATACCCCGTGAAATTATCCTTTCTATATATATGGAACGTCTTAGTAGCATCGCAAAGCAGAATTTAAATGGGCATTCAAACTGACACCTCCCCCAAAACAACGCACTTGGTCAGTCACTGCGGGGTGGTAAACGCCAGTGCTGACTGTTGGTATCGTGAACTGTACGTTTCGTGCGGACCTTACTACCAGCTAGCTTCACGGCTGGCCTTTGTGAAATGCGGAAGACATTGATTATGTTAGACTGGAATTAACCGAAGCTTGTAGCGGAACACTAAAAAGGCATTACAGCCACCGTAAAGTGCATTACCTGTTTTTATGACTGGAAAATTCTAGTTATTTCTCGCCGTAATGTTGCGAGGGAGAGAAAACAAAATTTCAACTGAACACACGAAACATGATTAATTACTGCTTTGGTTGAAAAAAACGAGTAACTAAAGTAAATGAGTCAGAAATAATTTATGCAGGACATTGGTAGGAAATTGAAGAATTAAACATCACGATCAGATATTGAAAAACTGCAGTTTATTAAACAGGCTCTAGCACTAGAATCTTCTCTGCTTTCTTCTTCTGTAAGGAGGAATTACCAGCTCAATAAACAGTTTCAAAATGATGTTGTCGATTTAAAGAAAATTGATGCGTGGGGACAGAGGATAAAAATTTCTCAAAGAAGAACTCGAGGACGTTTTCACTTTTAAATGTGAAATTTGCTACTACTTTCCATTATCATATTACCTTCAGCAGAAGTCATCTATGAGTGTAATATTCACCTTCTCAGGACAAGTATTAAAGTATTTCTTGTACTTTGAAGAGTGAGTAGCGAGACACCTGTCATTGGGGACGGCTCCGGAAGCTAACCTATGAAAGAGAGGAGAGCTTGAAAAACTTCTCGTGCTAAGTACGCTACTACTATGGATCATTACGTTTTACTTCACACTCATTATAACTACCGTCTATACTGTTCGCAGTAAATATCTGTTACACATTGCGCAACATTAACGGTATCCAGATCAAACTTAACAAAAGGTAGTATAAAGGCAGAATCATATCAAATCGAACTTTCTACAGGAGAGTTTATTTTTCTATCACCTATACTGATTTCAATCAATTTTCTAACGTTTCTTGAGCTAAACCGTTCATTCAATTAATAATTCCTTTACAATTTTCATCCTCAAATATTTGCTTCATACGTTTTAACTTTGTCTTCCATCACAGATTTTCATTAAACTGTTCGCTCTACTATCAAATTAACCAATACCACATCTCTTAAAGTGTAACCCACCATCCGGCTTCTTCTTTCTCTGAAACTGATAGAAAAACTTCTTTTCTCATCCATCATTTCCAAAGCACGTTTTGATTTTGATTTTTCCTACCATTAGCCTATTTGCTGATTTATGCAATCCTCGAACCCATTCCTATCTTGCACTAACCTCTTCATCTCAACATACCCCCATTACAGCCCACGTCCTCAATTATCTGTTTCATATATTCTAATCTCTGTTTTCCTCTACAGTTCATACATTCGTCTTTTCCCTCCACTAACTGGTTAGCCAATCCTGCATGTCTCAAAATATTACCTACCATCTTGTCTCTTCTATCTGGAAGACTTTACCACAAACTTCTTTCCTCACCCATCATTTAAAAACTCGTTCGTTTCGTACTTTATCTGTCCACTTAATTTTCAGCATCCTTATATAGCAACACATTTCAAATGCTTCGATTTTCCTTTCTCCTGTTATTCATAAACTCCAAGCACACACTGAGATTCAAAAAATTCTTTCTGAGTCTTAAATTAATATTTGTAACTAAAAAATTTCTCTTTTTCATGAAAGCTCTTTTCGCTAGTGCTATTCTGCTTTTCGCATCATTCCTGCCTCGCCATCAATTGTAATTTTGCATCATACATAGCAGAATTCATTTACTTCCTCTATTCCAACCGGTCTTATTTTTATATTTAATCCACCGTCATTGCTTGCTTTGGTTTATATTTAATCAAAAATCTTCCTTCAGTATTTTATTCAGAACATTCAGTAACATCTCAATATCCTCAGTCTGTTCTTCTAATAGAACAATTTCATCAGCAAATACTGATTTTTTCCCTTGTTACTCGTATTGAAATTTTTCTTTTACTTCCTTTATTGCTTCGTCTATACTCAAATCGAATATTAGTGGGGTTAGACTCCAACTTTATGTCACCTTTCTTAACTGATGCATGTCTCTCATGATTCTCTACTTTTATCACAGCCACCTGAGTGTTATATAGATTATAATTTATTCTTCTATCACGATATTTTACACCTGACTCCTGTCAAAATTTTGAATAGTTTGTCCCACTTAATATTATCAGAAGCTTTTTCTAAATTAACGAATGCCATGACAGTATCTTCGTTTTCCTTTAACCCCCCCACCCCTTTCAAGCATTAACTTTAAAGTTAGAATTGCTCGAAAACCCAAAGTGATTTTCAACTACTTTCTCTCCTATTACCCTTTCTACTTTTGTGTATATTATCCTGATCAGTAATTTAGACTTATGGTGCAATAATTATCACATTTTTCGACTTTTTCTTTCCTATGAAGAGTGAAGATGATACTTTTATTGAAATCGGTTGGAATCTCTCCTGCTTCGTGACTTCTTGATATCAATTTGAATAATCTTCTTCTCATATAGATCTCAGAAGTTCTGTAAGAAACTCATCAATCCCAACTGCCTTATTGGATTTTAGATCTTTCAAAGCTCTGTTAAATTGTATTTTTAAAACAGGATATCGTAATTCATCACTGTCAATATCGCTTTCTTTTTCCAGTACACTGTTGTTTAAATCATTCCCATCATACAGTTTCTCTTCCATCCATCCATCCATCCATCCATCCATCGATTAGCTCTGTCTTCTGAGCTTAAAAGCGGTTTCCCATCAGCAGTCTTAATGTATATACATCTTTTCTTCATTTCTCCTAAATTCTGTTTGATCTTACCTACGACCACTTCATTTTCTGCTTATTTGCACTTCTTTGCAACCACTTTTCTTTTGCTTTTTTACATTTCTATTTATTTGGTTTCTAAAATATTTGCTCTGTTCTCTGGCTTCACATTTTTGTGCCTTCTCCTCTGATCCGTCAACTATAAAATTTCTTCTCTGATCCAAAGTTTTCGGGTTTCTTGTGTCCTAAAGCCTAATGTTTCTTTACCAGCTTTGATTATTTATCTCATAAATGCACCCTCGCCTACTATTTCTGCAGATTTTTCTCTTATGTTATATTGTTTCAATCCGTTCACTTCCAGTCTGTAATGCTTGTATTACTTCTTTATTCTTTTGAATTTTAGCCTGTACTTCGTAACTATCAGAGTCTATGTCAGCTCCTGGGTATGCTTTGCAGTCAGTAACTTGATTCCTGAATCTTTGCTAGCTGATATCTCCTTAGGTTCCCTGGACGTTTTCAAGGTGTATATCCTTCCTGCATGATTCTTAAATAGTGTGATCGCCACGGCTAGTTTATATTTTTGACAAAATTCCAACAATCCGCTGTCTCCTACGACAAAACTTACCTTTTCCCACTATCGCATTCCAATCACCCATGATTATTAGATTTTGATCCCGCTTCACATATTGGCTTATTTCTTCAATTTCATCATATGAGTTATCTATTACTTCATCTGCTTCCTATGATCTTGGCATGTTTATTTATTTTTATTTATTTATATCCTGTTACATAATATCCCAATACCTAGTATCTGTTCTGGGCCCATATTTCCAACTTAATACAAAATGACATATGGTTAATTTCTGGTTTGGCAATACTAGTTGAATTTTGTTCAGGAAGTTAGTCTTATTCATGTTATTAAAAAATTATCAAGTTTCATGAAAGTTAGTGACAGAATTAAATTCACCATGCGAAAGATTGTATTTAATTTATAAATTAGTAATTGGAATAACAAACATACGTGCACACAAACATGCTTACATACATGTACAAACTCATGCACAAAAACTGATCACTTTGCACAATTATCTCCACACTTACTCCCAGCACAGCCACTTCGGAGCAACTAACCTCCCTCAAGAGATCTGGAAGTAGACGTTTCTTCCTTCGACCCATCGTGAGTTTCTTTCTTCAGGGATGGTCATTTTTGGTTGTTGGTCGCTGTCAGTTGAGACTGTTCCTAAATGCCAAGGAAGAGGCTAATATAGCCTCTCCGAAACCCTTAAAACCCCTCATATTTTGTATGTCCATTTAATTTTCAATGTCTTTTTAAATATGTTTTACTCTTTTTGGTATTTTCAAGGTTCAAACTTCACTTCCATAAAGTGCTGTCTGTTCTCCATACAAACAGTTCTTTCTGGATCCTAGATCAGAATCCGAAAACAAAACTTTTTCAAGAAGACTTTCGCTAGTGCTATCAACATCATTCCTTCCTCTGCCGTCAGTTTTAATTTTCCTTCCTAATAATCAGAAATCTCCCATTACGTCTGGTACAATTTGTATATTTTATCTACTGTTTTTGCTGTGATTTCCGCTACTTTTCATTATTTTTGTCTTTCTTACCCCTCAGTATTTTGTTTACATCATTTATTAATTTCTGAAAATGCCCACTCTTTTGTGCCTACAGGACAGTGTCATCTGCAAATCGCAGCATACTGATTGGTTCTCCTTGAACACGTGTAACACATTTACATTTTTTCTTTCAACTCCAAAACTGCTTCCTTCACACATATATATATATATATATATTTATTTTTACTTATAGCTTTACGCCTCGTCGACGTCGAGGTCATTAGAGGCGGGATGGTACTGGGGACAAGGAACGGGAAGGAATTCGGCCATGGCGTTTTGAAGGAAGCATCTCGGCTTTCGCCTGGAGTGATTTGGCGAAACCATGTAAAACCAAAATCTGAATGCTCGGACGGGGATTCGAACCACCGTCCTCCCGAATGCGAGGCCTGAGCTGTAACCGCTCATCTACCACGCTCGGTCATAGGAATTGGAATTGACTTCAAGCTTGCCTTACACCCTTTTTGATTGTTGCGAGTCTCTCGTGACATCTATTGTCACCAACTTTTTATCGAATAGATTACAAATTATTCTTCCGTCTCGATATTTTAGACCTGTTTTCTTTAAAATTTTGACAATCTTGTCCCATCTAAAATCATCCAAAGTTTTTTTGCAACTAACATTATAAAATTATCCTTGCTTTTCTTGATCGACTTCTCACTATTAGTCTTAGAACATGGACAGTTTCTCATGTTCCTAAGTTTTTCCTAAATTAAAACTGACCTGAACCTAATATCTCTTCTGCAACACCTTCTTTATACTGTATATTACCCTAGTCATCAATCCTAAAACCAAGAACGTTAAGCTCATGTTTGTTTTAGATAATAAGGTACAAGAAATTTGTAATGAAAAATTAAGAGTTAGTGTGATGGAGAGTATTTAAGTAGTTTCGCTGAAATGTGATTAGTTGTCTCAATTACTCAGAAAGCTGTTAAATTTGTCTTAAGGAAGTTAGGTAACAAGTCTGGTAAGGGCAAAAGCTATTTAACTATTCAAATTAATACAGGACTCTGAGGCGATTGAGGCAGATTTTAAGATAACGTAGATATGATGAGAAATTAAGAAACTTCACAAGCGGACCAATGATTTTAAACTTAGTCTAATCCGAGAATTACCTACTCAATCATACAGTACGAAATCCAAATAAAGTAAGTGTTTGAACCATAGAATAAAGCTTATCACATAGCATCGAATTAACACTAGTATTATTAAATATGAATAAAAAACAGAATGTAGAAGTTACCATGATTTATATAATACTGAATAAACACAAGAATTGAATTTTTACGAACAGTTTAAAATGAAGTTAGATAATTTAATTACTGACATAGATTCCGAACATTACCACTTCAGCTATGGCACGTGAATAGAGTATTATTGCTAAACAAGTTAGGTTATGTAAAATTTCACGATTTCTACATCTGTTCGTTGTGTCTTTTCTTCATGGCTTCGTACATTTTTTTTATGAAAGAGAAGATTGTCAGTCATCATTTTATACGCAAGAGTAAACTATCGGGAGCAATTACTTTGTAAATTAGTTACATTAACAAACTGGATGTATAGAAAATATTTCATGAACAATTTTAATAAAAGGTAAAGGACAAATAGTAGTTAACTCTTTCCTTTACAAACCCAAAAATCTTCTTCGCTGTTAATGTTACTAATTTTATCAAACTTTTTGTAATAATGTATAACTAAATAAATCTGTCACAGCAAGTCTCTCATATTTCACCTTTTCTAATAAATTATTTGTTAGTCGTGCGTATATTTAATATTTCTGTGAATAGTTTATCACTTGATGCACTTTAATGCATGGTTTGGGATTAAAGTAACATGCTTCCTGTACCTTTTGTCATGATTATGTGCATTAGCCTAATGCACATAAAATACTCACCAACCCCGGGACGATAAATTCAATCAAAATTTAACATGTATGAAATTAATACCTTTATTATGAAACAAGGAACGCACATTAAATTTTGGTTCAAAAAATTGTCTTAATTAAAAAATAATTTTATTAAAAAGGAAATCTTCTATCGCGTATTCCTGAAATTTACTTGAAATTCTTTGTTTCACACCAACGAAAAATTAAAAAAAGTGAATCATTGAAATATTTGATTTACGAATGAAATTTCAATGGATTCTATCTAACACCACTTTTGAAACTCCAAAACCATTTCAGCAAGTTTCATATCATGCAATTAAGTAATCTTCAAAGAGGCATATTATTACAACTTCTTTTGAAACAAAATGCGAGGCGTGAAACGTCTAAGCGTAAGTTTTATCACAAGGGGCTGTGAAACGAGTTTGCAGTGCGTGACACAGACAGCTATAGGCCTACGGCGAAATCAAACTGGTATGGAGCTTTAAGAATCTTCTTACTGCCTTTCATGTGAAATATCGGCCCCTGTTTTATACAGACTGACATTCTATTTTATTCTCTCTGGTCTTGAATTAAAACCACCACTATTGAGTACAAAGTAAAAATATAAACTCGTATAGTCTTAAGACCTGGTAACAGAATTTTGATTTGCTGCGCATTCCTCTTCTGTCAAGACTGGATCCTCTGTTTAACGTGGAATCAGAACCACGCAGCGTCCTACGATACTTAAGTAAATTGAAGTCTGTAAGAATATATCACTACACACAGGGATTTAAGCGAAAAACCTTGTATTTTAAAGGTGATTGTCTTCGCGATTGAGCTGCCAGATCGCTTGCTGTGGAGTTATTTTAGAGGAGTTCATCCCAACATATCTCCTGGCATCTGAGCCGCCTGGTGGCTCAGTGGTTAAGGCGTCTGACTGGTGATCGAAAAGTCTCCGGTTGAAGCCCTGGTCTAGGGTGAGATTTTCAAAGGCCCTTAACACTACCATCACCTCTGGCACAGCTTGCTGTGTAATGTGAAGTGCGCCATAAAGCTTTCATGGTACGGATACCACGTTAAACGGTAGATCTTCTATATCCGGTAGTATTACCTGGTCAGGTTAGCTATCGACGAGAAGAGGCGTATAGCTCTGCGAGTCGCAAACTCTGTCAGTTTGCGGCCGACAATACCATACTATAATTTCAATTTTATGTTCCCTTCTTTTGCAGCTTCAGGAGTCCTTTTATGGAGAAAACTCAGACTTAACTAGAATCTGTAACAAAAACTATGTCACCAATTAGCACGAGGAGAAGGTACCATCTATGCGAGTCTCATACATTCCGATATACCGAAAAAAATACTTCATGTCGCTACACAACAGCGAAATGAGGGAGTGGGATATCTTTTAAGGTATTTACCTCGACACGCGGGAAAGATGATAAACACAGTGAAACTTAACCAGATAACAACTAAAGATGTGCAAGGACAGGCTGCACAATTTAAGCATGGCTGCTCTGAAATACACTTGATGTTTCTCCAATATGGAGTGCTATATCGTCTCCGTACCTGTAATATGTTGACCCGTCTCTACCTCCCTTGCATTAGCGATGAATTGTTTATTTTTACTGGCTACATAAGTACAGCTGAATTTCCTGTTATTGTGATTGGCCCGTTTTAAGTCATAAACCTTGCCATACAAGTTTTCCGGATGGAATTTTTTATTTAAAAGACGTCCCAAAAATCACAGGAAGAACGCAAATCTGTTTTTCTACTTCTTGAACAATGTGAGTCAACGGCTACATCAGTTATGAACACGAAATTTCGGCGCGGACGTATTAACCATGTAGTTACCTGACAGCTAATTTAAAAAACAAAAAATGTAAATATATCATATAAAAACAATATTCGGTAAAAGTCCTTACTATCAACGATTTTTCAGTCATATGGTTAGACGATTACGCATGGGGAACACCATTGTTAACGAATTATGGATATCATACCTCTCGAAATATATAAATAAATGAAAATGGCCAATAACATCATTGAGTGCATCTTTGAATAGCTGTTCAACGGTATTAAAAAAGGTCGTTCTTTATTTTTAAGTGGATGGTACAGTATTTTCTTTGAGGGGGGGGGGAGGAATTAGAGAAGACCATACAGATTTATGGCCATATTTGTTAGATCTGTAGCGTTAAGAAAAAACGTTATAGTTGATCCACAACTCCTCACTCATGCAGCTGTTGGGAGTGATAACTGAGGCATTTTTCCTTACTAATCCTATTTACCTTCATATAACTGCGTTTTCTTCCTCTGTGACTAGATCGAACCGAACAGTTGCTCAAACAAAATCATTTTATTCCATCATGAGAATTTTATTTTCTTATCTTTATATATAAAAATGAATTGCTGTTCGTTTGTTCCGCTAAAACTCAGGAATGGCTAGACCGATTTGGCTAATTTTGATCTTCAAATATTTGTGGAATTTCAGGGAAGGTTTAAACGGTGAGAAAAAATGGAAAAATTGCGATGAAAATATTGAAAACGGCAATTTAATCTTATATATAAAAATCAACGTCAGTTTGTTTGTCCTCTATGCGCTCCTAAACCGTTCATCCATTTACGGTGAAACTTTGGTGAGTCGTCGAGAGCGTTTCGGAGGTGGTTCCTATGAAATAAAATTTCCAAAAAACCACCCCCTCTTCCCCATAACACCCCATAATTTAAACAGCCCAACAGATTTTGTCCGATTTCCACCAAAATTTGCACACGTATACTTAAAAACAAATTGAAAAATATTGCCTACGTATGGTTTCCAAAATCTCAACACCTCATCCCTTTCACATCCCCCTAATTTAGACAAACCCACAGATTTTATACGATTTTGATGGAAATTTGCAAACATATGCTATAAAATAAAATACTGCCTAAATATTGTTTCCACAAATGCAACCCCTCTTCCCCTTTACATCCCCTTAATTTTTACCAGTGTAATCACCAAAAGCATTGCATATCCAAAACCATTGTAGAAATTGAATGAAACAGTAATTAAAATTTAAATACAAACATTCAAATTTATTCATTTAATCTATATGTGTACTCAAGTCTAGCAATAGCAAAGCATTGCGATCTTGGGTGATCTTCTGCTAGTTAATTCCTAAAGCCCTGCGAATCTCTTTAACCCATCGGTTTGTGGTGGTCTTTGGGACTATTAACACTATTTTTGTCCATCTTTCGACTTTTCTCCGCGCAATATGGCCAGCCGATTGCCACTAAGATATCTGTGACCTTCGTAGCTGACCTAATGTCGGCTGCTCTTTTCCAATACAAACTGTTCTCTGCCAGCGCTGCATGCCTTAAACAATTGAATATCATGAAATAAAACACTATCTACAAGACGATATTAATGTAGATAAATATTTTGTATTCATTTGATTTGTTAGCAAATTTCGTTTAATAACCGAACGAAATTAAAACAGTGTGAGATATAGTATGCTGAATGTGTGTGAGACTGTGCGTGTGGGTGTATGTGAAATGTGTGTGGTATTGTTACTAAATCATATCCGTCCGAAATTATATAATTATTGTTTTACATTCGTCACTACGTAACAAAATGTTATAACAACTAGAACATGAACTTCGGTTGTCCTGCCACTCTATCCACTTCTTGCAAAACGGGCAATGCATATTATATTACAGACCGAAAATAAATTGTAGGCACCTTATTAGTTGACATAAGTGTCTGCAGTAGAACAACTGCATAAACCGTGAGGTGCATAAAAGATACACTATCGTACAGTCATGACAATAAAGAGTTTTTTATTGGTAATGTCAGGTAATGCCATCTTGATACGTCATACATATGTGATGTAGGTGATACGAAGTTCACCGGGTCAGTTAGTTACTTACTAAAAAATTATTTAGGTTTTGACTTTATTTTTGTTAGTTTTATAAAGTTATAAGAGACTTAGGAAATAATACTTTTTTATATTTTGAATACAGGGCCAGCAAGCCTCCACCACGTGTTAGCCTGATCGTGGTTTCACCGCTTCGATATGCTCACTACAATAGCAGGCGAATAGACGACGAGCCTCGCCATTCCTGAGATACTCGTTCCCACGGACCGGGACATAAAAATTATCAGTATCACTTACGTCAGCGGATTTTATCAATGACTTCCCATGCTCCAGTCATCACTGCATGATGTACCCGCAACGTTACTACACAACTTTCAATTTTCGGGGGCATTGGTCAGGATGTTTTGGCTCATCAGTGTATTTTAGTTTCTATTACGGTCGTCTGGCAAGCGACGCAACCTGCACGATAGAAATGGAGCTTAATTACGTCAATGACGTAAAATAAACGTAGAGCTGTGAGGACTTTAATTCTACACGTTCACTAATTGTATGCTTTAAACTGCTGTACCCAAAGTTTAAGAGGATACACAGACGACATCAAAACCAACTCAGTCTTACGGAGATTCAAAAACTCGCTTTGTCAGAAAGTTGTATGTCAGACGAGAAAATAACTGTTTTGACTGACAATTAGAAATGTTTGTCGCAAACAAAAGATTGCGCTGCAGAAATTCACAAACAATTTTAATTTTTTCCGTTTGGAAAAAAATGAAAATGGTAATTAATTTGGACCATGTGACGAAGCCACTCATTGTAATACGGGTACATGCCCGGAAGTCACCGTGAATAGAATCTTTAGTGTTCAGTGCTTCAATTACATATTTTACTTCTTGCGTCATTAGAGTACATTTTATAGAATACTGAGGCCAGCCATTCGGTACTGTATACAAGTCGGAAAAGGAGTAATTAATACTATCAACTTAGCTGAAAACTGACTTTACAAAAAAAACATTTCATAAAACCAAAAATCTCCGTGGTGAATTTTGACAAATAATGTTCTTATCGTAGGCATACAAAATTAAATGTTTCTCTTTCATTATGTTGAAGGACAATCAAGAAAATCATGTAAGAATATCCTCAAACAAGGTACTAAACATGCTCTAACAGTATTGATATGCAATAGTGAATCAAGGATACCAGGTTAAGCCTTAGTTACACATACAAAAATATTCTCACTTTTCCACAAAAGATAAAATGCTAATCAATAATTACCTCTACTTGAAAAATCAGAAATATGCAAGGTATTATTTAACTACCCACAAAAATTTTAGATCTATACATAAAAAAATTAATTAAATCATTTGTGTATATAAATAATTAAATTTAATCTTCCCACCTGCTTTCAAAGCTTTACTTGTACGGAAAATAATCTTAATGAAAACGAGAAAATGATTATCTGGTCCTAATAAAAAACTTTATTCTATTTTTGTACATACACTCTAAATTCAAATATTTTCGTTCACCCAAACAGTTGGTGAAACGCAAAGTAAATAATGCTAACACAATATACCATCAAAGAAAATTCAAATTGCCTTTAGTCAATGAAAAAGGAAACAAGAAAACCCCTAATACACTTGAAACCTTCGCAAAAAAAAAGAATATTTCTTCTTGTTCTCATAGGACAAAAACAAATTCTTTCATCCACAACAGCTTTCATTCTTTAGGAAACATTTTTCCGTTTTTGTTTCCGGAGACCATTTGAAAGTCTCAAGTTCCAACAAATTCTTCAAATGACCACAATTCTATCAACAAACCTACGATCCACATTATCAATAGGTTCATCCGATCGGTTTTACATGTTCCGTCATACGTTCTCTCCTTTAACTTCTTCCATGAACGAAACATGCCTTTATCCACACATCATTTCTGACGATCAAATTATCTAAAGAGCACCTCATTTCTACAAGACAAAAACAAATCTATTACCCAATAATTTCCCATCCTCGGTGAACTTAAATAACAACAAACCAATTCCCGGTAACTGTCATACTAAACCAAGGAGAAAGTTTTGGAATAACAGACGGAAGTTCCTAAGCTTTCAGATTAACATTTATGTAATTGGTCATATATTGAACTGAAGGTTTCCGGTGTCCGGAAGTTCAATGCGTCACCTTAAAATATTCGGTTGTATCAATTTCAATTATTGAAGTTTTATTTCAGATACTTCACGTAATTTTATCTTTTTGGTGAAGTATTTGACGCTTCGTCGACTGGAAGCCCTTCTGTCGACTACAGGCCTGTTTACGCGTACGCGCCAAACTGTAGGTTTGGAACGGGCGCGCCGTAGACGTTAGGTTGGAGCCTACTCTCCTGGGGGTGATGCGAAAAATAGTCAATATTCCCGTCACACGCACCAGAGCTTCAGGTTGGAACGAACTTGCCAAAACTGTCCGTGTAAATACAATTTTCAAGAGTTATGGCGTGGAGCGTTGGAAAGTTTATTAGACTCTCCAAGCTGGCGTCGTCCTGTTTCGACACAGATGTTTTTTTAGAGGTAGTTGTATTTATAGGTGTGATTAAAATGTACACAAATAAAATTACAGAAACAAAGCAGTGGAATGTACTGCTTCATACTTTTTTTTCTGTGCACAAGGAAATATTAAAACAAAACGTAAAATAAGGCGTGAAAATAGAGATCAATACGGAAATATGCCCCTTTTGAAAGAGCATCGCTAAATGAACCCGGATGATTTCAAAATTAATTTGATAATTGATGATTTGACTATATTTTAGGAAATATAAATAAGGTATAGCCACGAGGCAGGGCATACCTACAGATGAAAATTTGGCCGCTGCTCTTCGTATTTTAGTTACTGCACGATCCCCACAAGATCTACAATTTTCATTTAGCATTTCTACATGTCCACGTGTAAAATTATACACGAAATATGCCAGATAATTTATACTGTTTCGCTTACCATATCGCACGCAAGCTTCCCCCAAAACTTCAGACTCCGTAATAGCTGCCCCAGCGTATTCATTTTAGATCTGCATTTGATTAAATATTGATTGAAATCGGCTATTTGATGTGGTTCTTGCACGGAAGACCTCTGGTGCATCATTTTACCCTCACTCTAATATTAATATTGCAGCATGCGCTCAAACTACTAAGATTACTCCAAATAGACTCAAATGGGTCCTTATTTCTTTTAATAAGGGCCTAAAACCGTCAGTTGATGAAGTACCATTTGATGAAAATTTCTAGATCAAAACGGAATCTAACCAACTTATCTGTCAGCTATTTTCTGAAACGATGTAACAAAGTTAATGTTTTTGCACTGAATTAAGTCTTATTTGGAAGAATCAAGAGATACGTATTTTAATTTTTCTGTGTCCAGTCTGAATGGCGATTCAAAATATATGGAAATGTAAACCTTAATTTAACTGTGGATGGATTGCAATCAGTTTTTTTTCTCGTTTTTCAACGTCATGTAGAAAGCAAATACGATTGGGCAAAGGGGTTTTCACCATCACTCCTAACTTGTGTAAGGTTGAATCTGCGGCGTGATTTTCTTCGTATAATTGGCTGTTATAACACTAGAGTAAGATAAAATTATTTTTAAGTTCTAAAAATACAAATTTATAGGTAATCTAGCAGAACGTAAGCTAAAGATTTCGAATTCGAAACTAATTAATGTTGCCAAATGCTATAAGCCATGTGTCGACGTTACAAGTGGGCGTTAAACCGCGAGCAACCAGGCAAGAGGCAATTTTGCTGAACGCTATCGGAGCCATTATCGGCTTCGTGTGGGAGTGGCAATCCAAAGGGAATTCAACCAATAGCACCTTTGATGTGTTGAACACCGTAACGAGTAATATCCCGAAACCGCTACTGGAAAATTGAAAAGTTAGCCGTAATCAGTTCCTCTGCTGGCGTTCTCAAAAAGCCGATTTCACAGTTTCTGGCATAATGATTGTCTTCTTATTTTTTTCCTCATTAACATGCACCACTGCTTTTAATGATCACAAAATCAGTAATATTAATGAAACGATTTAAGGTGGAAATTAACATACAGCTGCTTAGCTATCCGTATTCTAAAACTGCCATTTTCTCATAAAGTACTCCAGTTTAATATCTTTATTAATATAATAGGAACTATTTCTTTGCACCCATACAGCAGTCACGCAGGTGCGGCATCGACCATCTTGTTTACGGTTTGCTGTCTCAGAAATTAAACGACACAGGAACTATTAAACACCAACATAGCTCTACTCACGGACAGATGAACACACACTCCGGTATAAACTCTCAGTGTAACACTGTGGGAAGTACTTTCAATGAGAGCGCTAATGGCAGAAGAATCTGTTGTAAAACAAGAAAGGTTCACTTTTACTTTTAAATTGAAACTTTTATTCTATAGCCTCAAGTTTTTCCGCTCATCTATCGCATGTCGCATTACAGCCGGCCAGGCGCATGCGCGCAGGTATGACGTGACCTAGTGCACAGGCTTCTTGTCCGTTAACACTCACAAGGCGAGGTTTCCAGTGAGGAAATCGCAATCGTAGAACGAACAAGTCTGGGAAATAGAACGTCACCTCTGGTTTCTCGCCCTAAAGCTGTTCTGCCTGGTGGGCCTCCGTTTAAGAGAAATCGGTGATTTGAAAAAGTGCTTAAATTGTATGTAAATGAGCTGTACTTGTACGGAAGACCGTTAGTTCATAATGTCTATTCAGCGATGCTCGTTGAGGCGGTGTGATCAGATGCGTTTGGTCTGAGGTTCGATCTCCCCACCCGCGAAATTTCTTTTTTCTATTTGTATTTTTTTTATTGCTATTCTATGTTGTAGCATTAAAAAATGTTTTGAAATAAATTCTGGAAGTTTTTTTTTTTTTGGACAAATACACAAATATTAGGATGATACCACCGAAATGTACGCATTTATGTCAGCAATGTGATGTGTATTTCTATCGTCAGGTTAAAATACTAATAAAAAATCTCCAAAACGCGCTTGAACTGTTACAAGATAACCGTGCAATATCTTCTCGTTAAGATGCTGTTAAGATATATTCTCTTATTCATCACATTTTGAGAGCGCCTGTATTTTATGAAATGATAAAATATTCCTCGTATAGTTCAAAATTAACGAATAAATAGCCAAATTTACAAATGTTAACGAAACCTGCTTTCCTAATTCAATAATAAATACTGTATGTGACTGTCGAAACATATCCTTCATAAAATGTTCCTGGTGTGCACGTAAGTTTTGTTTCAAATGTTTTTATGATTTATACCATCCTAATATTTGCGTATTTGTCAAAGGAAAATAAAAATTTTGTAGATTTTGTTTCAAAACAAATTTTTAATGATACGAGAATGAATGGCAATAAAAAAATAGAAAAATAGAAAAAAAGATTCGCGGTTGGTGGGATTGAATTCGAACCCACCGCATCTGATCACCCCGCCTTAACGACTACGGCTTGATAGACATTATAAATTAACGGTCTTCGGTTAAATTATAGCTCATTTACATACAATTTAAGCACTTTTTTTAATCCCCGATTTCTCTTAAACGGGGGCCCACCAGGCAGAACTGCTTTAGGGCGAGAAACCAGAGGTGACGTGCTATTTACCAGACTTGTTCGTTCTACTATTGCGATTTCCACACTGAAAACCTCTCCTAGTCAGTTGAGATCTGTCTGGCGTCGACTACAGTTGAACTGAAGCAATGTAATCGGCAGCTGACGGGTGCTTTCTAATCTTTTCTTCCGAAAACAGGAAGTGTTATTTCTTCGTCCATCTATCGTATGTCGAATCACAGCCGGCCGCGGAGTGGGGATAAAGTGAAAGGCGCTCGGCATAGCAGCCAAGGCCAATATGGCGGCGCCCATAGCTCTTATCAGTTGACCGTTTAGCATTTACATTCTCACTTATTCGTGCGATTGTAATTATTATGTATTCCGTACTCTAATACATAGATTGAAATTAAAATTAATGTTGGATATCTTGTTTACTATTGATATACCATTATCATTCCCATTTTCCGATTATTGAGTTAAGATCAAGAACGCAATTTTAATACCATAAATCGACTAATTTTCCGAAAATTTCCAGTTAAATACTAAAAAAGTTTCATTTGCTTGATGGTTTCATAAAACCACAAAGTTTTTTTTTATCTAATTATATTATCAGATAAAATTATTTTAATCCTGATGATTTTGTTGACAGATTTTCCTATCTATCATGTACATTTTTGACCGACAACTGCAGCGTATTTTTTCACAAATTTCTAACTGAAGATAGACATGACATGCGGGGAACGTTTCGAAGAGTTTATTGTTCTAATCAGAAATGTCATAATGTGACATAGTGTCCGGACAATTATTGTTAGCTAATTACAGTAATGAACAAATTATTAATTACAACACTGCATAGGAAGAAGAAGATTAATTTAAATAAACACTATAATAAACATGATTAGATTAGGTTTGTTAACTTTAGAAGTGTTTAGAAACAATCATTTAGGGAGAGTAGGTCACGGCAGTGAACTCATAGTCATAGACACTGCCACTCTTAAACTGAGTTAGGTTGGAGCAGCTGCCCCGTCAGTTATCCCTAATGTTGCGCCTTTCCGCTGCCAATGAGCCATACCCTAGCTGCAGCATAGCTGCTCCAATATTTCTGTGCTTAAGTAGAAAAAATGTACCTCACTTCTTGATTAATCCCTTAAAAAATTTAAAATAGAGTTGATTAGAGAAAATCAGCGGCTTTCAGAAGGTTGTGGATTGGTACTAGCTGGCGACCGTATGCTTCGAATGATGATAGGCTGGTCAGAAAAGTCCGATCAACCAAGCCCCGTACAAGTCACCACCTACCACTTTGCACATACCAGTAATTCTTATTAATTCCACTTTTGTCAGTTCCTTGGTTGTATCCAAATACCAATCTACTTTCAAAAAGTGGTTGCCGGAAAATATCAGAATATATAATCCATCATACAGTAAAACCAAAATCATATTAACAGATGAAACTCATAAATCCGTTGCCATCATACTCGAGTTTAAATCACAGATGTATTAAATATAATTTTGGTCACTGCCTTGAATTAAAAAACAATTCATTATTTTCTAAGAAGTAGAGAAGAATGTAATTTTACTGTGTCCTTTATGTCTAGCTCAACGGTTAGATGACGACCTCCTCATTTCATCGACGTTCTCAGGCGAGTGAGTAAACGAAGATAGAAGCTCCTTTTATCTTTGAGACAGCAGGGTAGCAGAAGATGCTGTTAAGCCCTAGAGCAAAGATCAGCAACCTTCGTCTTGTTGAACGCTCTTAAGACTGAAACGTGCTTCTCGATGGGCTGTGTGCTTCAGTTCTGCTCGACGCCAAACAGTATCGGATACGTGCTGGCCCTCCTCTTTGTGATTGTTACTCAAGTGATGGGATGCTTGCAGAACGCTTCGTAGGTAAGATAAGTTAAAAATACGAGTGATAAATGTAACCACAGCACGCATAAATAGATATGTTTGCACACGCACCCCCTTTTCTATCACCTATTAACCTGAATTTTATTTTGAATTGGTAAATGGTACGACAAAGTATTACATTAAAAAATTTATATCATATTCACCTCATTGTGTAAGCTTGTTTTTTTTTTCAGCAATTCAATTTCCTTTTTTATGACGTCTAATAATTTTTACTTACGTTCCTACAATTTTTAATTTCAGTTAAATATTACTTTTATGCTTCAAAGTACTTTACCTATAGCCGATGTTTCTGGTACTAACACATATCTGTATCCATAAACGCGTAGCAGTGGAAAACACTATATTATTGCAAATAATGAATAAGTTTTAAGGTATTATAAATATTTATTATTTAAATATTATAATATTTGAAAAAATAATTAATAGTTTTTTAATTGGTAATGGAGGAAATCATTCACAAGAAGGAAAGACAAGTAGCCAGTTAAATGTAAGTCTTCATTAATAAGTTATAGTACTATGAAATACCTCAAGAAAATTATTTCTCCTTATTTTTTGTTTTGCAGCTATTCCTACCTCCATATCTTAGTTAATAACATCCAAAACGAATAATCAGTTGCATACACAATGGAATAAATTGTACAATCCTTTCACCACTGGCTTGTTTTACATTCCAGCTAGTAATGCTGAGAGCTTCAGTTATAGATCTTGGTTAGCATAATCATTTCCAACTGTATCAATTAAATCTTAAAATCCTCATCATACCACTGGATAGAGTTTTACTCTTAAATTACATTGAACAGTTCCGCAAACTTTTAAAACAAACCTTCGTATTTGTAAAAACTGAGAAATAGTTTCTCTGTTACAAGAAACATTACTCTTTTCCGAGAAGTAGAGAAAAATGTAATTTTATTACTAAAGCCTGCATTGTGTCCTTTATGTCTAGCTCAACAGGTGTGTTCTTTCATTAAACTTTCACAAAATGATATTTCCTTCATTATCTAATTTCTTGTCTTTCATTTCTTCCCATCGCGTTCTTGTGTCAATTTACCTCAATAAAATTTAATTTAAACGTTTATTCTCAGGTACTCGCGCTTTATTCTCTTAATATTACTTTGACATGTTTTCGTTTATTTCTTCCTTATTTCTCACACAAAACATTCCATACCCGAAAAGTTAGACCCTGATTTCTTGAGTGAATCATTGTCATTTAAACTATTTATGGATCAACAGGTTTAAACTAGTTTTTTAATCCTTTCATGATGGTCAACAGGTTACTAAGATTAAAAGTAATATAGATACACGTACAGTTACTGCACATAAAATAAATAAAAAAAATGGCAAGAAAGACTTGCTAGTGTAAAACACAAAAATACATGTATATGTACATTCGTTCATTCCCATTGCTATATATTGAAGTGTTCAGTGTTTCAGAGTATCTTCTTTCAAACTGGATACTTTCTTATTGCGTTGTCTTTATTTCCTTCACATAACACACTTAGTTTTTTGTGTTATATGTTCTGTACGTGAATACGAATTTCATTGTATTCGCACAAGCAATTAAATTGTATTCCTGCTTTTATTTATTTTACTTACAAATGTTGTAAAACCTATTTCATCAACATGATGAACACCCATATCATTTCACTGATCCTTGGCTGGAAAATAATACAGTAAGAATTATCCGACGCATTTTATGAAAAAAATTTGCCTTGGATAACAGCTTTCTGTCTAGTATGCATTCTCAAAGTCTAGATAAAGCTAGTAACATTATACGAGTCTCACTCATAACATCGACATGAGACAATTTTCTTTATTTTAAATTTTATTGTTTAATAATATCATTATTAATTATTGAAATAATGGAAAATATTTAATTTTACATCTGATTAGCATTTTAATCAATAAACAGGAAATGTTTGTCATATTCACTTTTTATTTCTAAACAGATAATATTTTTTTGCAAAATAATCTTACTTCCAAAGTCATTTGCAGAAGTTAATATGTGGCCTAATCCCATCAGGACTTACACTTTAACATACTGTTACCGTACGTTTGCCACTGACGACGACATACTGGGAGCAGTCACCGAATTGTATAAAATAAACCATAAGGTAAAGCTGCTTTTTTTTTTTTTGTCAACTTACATACTTTTAGTACAGTAGTAGGGTGCATTTTGAAACCAACAGAATTTGAGAGTATATTTTTCATAACCACTTCATTTGTAATAGAACTGACATTTCAAAGTAAGTGATAGGGATTTATTCTAATAATCATGATTGTGAAATAATAAAGCACGACTTTGTGGTGGCTCACGAAGTTTTGCTATAAGATATATTACACACAACTAAAGAAATTAATAAGTAATAGTAATAATTTTAATTTTTAAACTTCACTAACTATAATCGAAAACCGTTGTTGACAAAAAAATAATTAGGCACTTTTGTAATAATACAAAATCCTTAAATATTTTTGAATAGATCAAGTTATTTTATTTGATTTTAATCAAACAGAAAATTTACCATTCCAGTTTCTTCCAATTTTTTTCAATTTAACGTACTAGAATTTTTAAAATTATTAATTCGGTCATAAGAAAATCTTTTATTTAATGCTAGGCTTTCTAAATTTTTTATTCTCCATAACGCAACGTCTGTTAAACGCACAAAAGTTTCTTTGTCTCCAATATCTTCAACAACTTTTATCCAAAGTTAAACCTTGAGCTTAATGAATTGTTGCTAATTATAATGGAAATTGTTTTCTTGAACAAGTGATATTCCCTCTTTTAGAAAATTCAGTTGTGGGTGGAATTGGAATACAACCACTATTTTGATAAGTTAAATGAAAATAATTTTCAAAACGAACCATTATAGTCTGATAGCATCGCTGAAAAACTTACGTTTGTAGGCAACGTGTCATTAATTTTTTATAGTCTTCAGTTGTACTCTTGCCATTCCCAATACGATCAAGTATATCACGAAATATTTGTTGAGATTCATTTTGTCGGAATGATATTGAAAAAAAACAATATTTTTATACACTTGATTTGAATAACAGTTTCCCTTCTAAGCTTTTCTTAATCGTAAATCAATTTTTCTCAAAATACTGTATCCAATCATACTAATTTCGTCTATGAACAGAAATTTACACTCATGAATTTCCTCTTGAAATTGAGCAAGTGAATGGAAACTGAGCTCTCTAAAATCCTTTATTTACTGCTATTAAAAGTTTGTAATGTATTGTTGAACCATTGATATTGACAGCAGCAGCACCAGTTGCCGCAAACAATAGATAAGGAGATGGTCCCAACGTTTGATTCAATCGAATAGTAAAATAATTATTAAATGTACTTTTCCAGATACAGCTTTCCCTTGAACTACAATTCTTTTAATTGGAAGGTCTTCTTCACAACCTTGTAGATAATTAAGTTGTTTTTCAAATATATTTATCAGTTCTTGTTGTTCCCTAGAAAAAACAATATTCGTTAGTAAGTTATATTGAGTATAAACATTTCTCTGATTTCCTATTAATTTTTCATTTTCAATAAGTGTTCTAATATATTCAACACTTGTCCATTAGAAACAGTATGCCATTTATATTTGATATCGATTTCTGTTCTACCAAGATCCACTTCTGACTGATTATTATTTGGTCCAGCGGCTAATTCAACCAGTCGTATGGTTGATTTACTTGGTCTATTTCTTCAAAATCTTCTTCGCCTTATAAATTTTGTAACATATAATGTAAATCATTATTCAAAATATGTTGATTTGTAAAACTCTGCTTACACATAATTTTCCAGGTGCTATTTTGTGGATTTAGATCACTTATTTGTCGCCAAGGAACATGCAACAAAACTTGTTGCTCGTAAAAATTTTCATTGTTTTCAACACCAGGATTATATTTAAATTTTGGTATAAATTTAAGAATAGAAGGTACTGTTTTAGTAACATAATTTGCACCTCTTTTACACATTTTTGTAAAAAAATATGCAAAGACATATTTTCAAATTGCATTGGCCGTTGCTGATATTTATTCAAAGAACTGGAAATTAAAATGCTTCCATCTTCTTTGTTCATATGAACGTGCTCCCATACATTGTCTGATAAGTTAATTGTTACAAATTGACGAGATGATCGAAACAAAGGCCAACTCGTTAAAATCCAAAATACTTCTTGAGTAGAGTAATGCCGTTCAGTACACATTTTTATTAAAAATTTTTGAATTACATTTTGAACATTAACATTATTATGAGACGCTTGCACTGTTTCTCTAGTAAAATCTTTCATGCCATCCGATCTAGGTTCAGATTTGCTAGCAATTTTGCAACATATTTAAAAACAGCACATATAGAAACGATAGCTTGTGTATCGATATTTGTCTCCTAAATTTCCTAAATTTGTTGACAATGGATATTTAAATATGAATTCTTTCTTTTTGAAATATATTATAATTCATCGTGAATAAATTGAATCTTACTTTCGTTAACACATTCTTAGGGATACTTAAAATGACAAGTAAGTTCAGTAGATTTTTTTTTTCTTTGACAGTAAGCTCTGGAACATTTATGAAGTTGTACTGCACGTGTTAAATGATTGTAATCAGTATCTTCATCAAGGACATCAGAAAAATCATTTTTTTATGGATGTGTATCATAAGCTCGAGAAGGATCTGGATGCCAAGTAGATATAAATTCATTAAAATGGTTGATAATTTCTCGTATTTTTTCAATGTTATCTAGATTAAAATTTTTGATATCTGGAGCATTTTCAAACCAAAAAATACTATGCATATGAGGACTACCTCTATTTTGAAATTCAATGCGAAACCAGAAATCCTTTATTTTGAAAACTTAAAAAAATACTCCATAAAATAATCTAATCGTTTATAAATTAATAATAATAATAAGCAGCAATGGATTAGAATTCAACAATTTCGATTTATAAATAAATTCAGAATTCTGATTGAGATTAGAGATTAGAATAATCATAATCAGTATCGAGAATACGCCAAATCTCTGACCAATGTGTTGAAAACAGTAGGAATTCCTAATTCTTCAACCATGTCCGTTAATTCTCGAGATCTCAAATAAATAAGAGCTTTCTGACTGTATGTTAGCATTGTAAGATAAAATTGATTTATACATTCTTGGATCGTTCTTTAATAGTTCTTGAAGTTGTTCGATTGTTTCAATATTATGCAAACGTGGAAATTTTTTATCACAAATATTTCGGTTTTGCAGAGCTCTCCAACGCATCAGGCTGTTAAATACAAAAAAATCGAAATCTTGGATTTTGAACGAATCTGCCATCTTCATATGTCATCAGAAAAAAAATTAAAATGCTCACTATTTGAAATTTTACGAATTCCTGAATCTTTAAGATCACCCTTACGAGTATGAAATAAAGTTGGAAAGGCTTTACAAATATATCCGTCGCATGTGTATTCATTAACGGGCACAGAATCTTGTTTAGGTCGAGGTAAAACACAAGGTTCTTGAATATCAAATATTTTATCAACTGCTTCTCGATTACATTTAAAATTTGTTGGAGTTCCAGATTCATAAATATTGTTAAATAACAGTAAAATTTTCATCATTTTCTTGGCATAAACATTTTGTTGTTTTGACTACATATTATTTGTTGCAAAATGCTTTCATTATTTGCCAATCTTTCTAAATTATTTTTGTTAATTTTAATATCATAGTACCAAGGATTATTAGTTTATATCAAAGCAGCCTCGACATATTCGCGATTGACAATAAAATCTTTATTCCCCTCCCCTCGTGTCTTCTAACAAATATATTTCATGAAATAGTATCAATGGAATGAGGTAATGAGGTTGTAAAATTTGTAATATCTTGATGAAAATTAATGACTTGGCCACTATATCCAAACTGACCAGGTTTATACCGATAGACTGTAATTAATGGATGAATTTCAGCAATTAACTGTTCTTCAAAAATCGTTAATTTTTTCAATACATCTGGCTGAATACCTAAATCCATATTACTTTCTATAGAAAAAAATATTCATTTCCTTCTTGATATTTATGACAAATAGAACGCAGTCCAACCTTTTCAATATGTAAATCAAACCAACGACGTCGACATATTCAAATTTTTTTGAGCATGTTCAAAATTTACTGCGTGCTCATAAAAATAAATATCATCTCAATGATTTTGTATTACCTTATGTTGATCTACTTGCTATCGTTCTCTTACATTACGCATTAAAGCATGCGTTCTTTCCGACCTGTCAAGGTGTGATTTCGTGGCATTTTCCTGTAATAAAAATAACTAATATTAATAATAATAATGCAGAATAATAAAGATATATCACACACATTTCTTTAACGATAATACAGAATAACGCTATCTTCCACACTGAAGCAGGCAGCCCAGTTGACAGCTGTGGCTGATTGTCGAAAATTTCAGACTCTATCAGACTTTGGAATGGCCGACAGACAGAGAAATAATTATCTCTCAATGCCGTGCATTCGAGGTGAGACGGGAACAATATAAAAAAGACGGTATATTTTTATGAACATATAGTGTTGAAAAAATCTTTCTTTGAGTCACTTTACCAATACAAATTAGTGGATATTTTAATCGGTGGCTTGGTGATCTTAGAGACGGAGCCATTATCTTTGACGCATTGAAATGCGGGCGATATTGTCGAGGCGCCTTCCGGCTGATTGCATTGAATAGTAAAATCTCTCGTTTTATCAAATATTTTATGGTTTTTGTGTTTGTAATCTTTAAACTACCGAGTTGCATGCATTCTTGGTTTGTTTCGATTACATGGAAACATATTTCTAACGTTAAACAGATTTCAAAATCTCCATGTGGAGTATTTTATTTTGCACATATTCTTTAATTTTGATCGTCATCATACTTTGCATAGTTTATCAATAAAATTATATAGTTATTTAAGTAACTGATTAAGAGATGGAGCGGGGTTTCTTTCAATAATTAGAAAACCGATGGATTTACATTTACACAAGTCACCAATAAATTTACGAGGAACATTTAATAACCATAAATCACCTTTAATAAAAAAATTAATATCTCCCTTTCTGGAGTCAGATTATATGAATAGTTTAGTTTGTGGCAACGTTATTTTCGATTAAAGTTTGAAGCGTACCTGTTAAATGTATCTTCCTTTTATATTTTATTTGATTTTTACTAAACTTTGAATCGTTAATCATTAAGATTATATAGTTATATAAATAACTGATTAAGGGTGGGAGAGGAATTTCTTTCTCATATAATTACAAAACCGCCGCAGCTACATTTCCGCAAGTCACAGATTTATTTACATATACCATTCAACAACCATTGATCGTCTTCAATACAAATAATAATAATAATATCTCTCTTTCTAGAGCGTAAGTTCTCAGACCAACATCGGAATCACAAACTACACTTTTGATGAACAGTTTATTTGATTATTCTACCGTCGACGTTGCTGCGAACGGATGGCAGCACTTCAAGTATAGTGTTAAGTTATTGCGTAAATGCCAACAGCGTTTTCAAACTGCGTCTCTCTCAATGGACACACTAAAACAAAACCACATAACACATTAACACATTTCCAATACCTTGAGCATTAATTGGTTCACTAATTCTAGACAATAACTGTGTCAAACCACGTGGCGCAATCGTCTCTGGTTTCTCACAGCATGAATGAAAAACAATAATAAAAGTTGTAGCAATTTATTTGTTTTTTACAAAAATAATGATTGACGGCAGATCTAGAATTGACTTTGAATTAATATGCTCAGTTTCGCATCTACAGGTGCAGCAATTTTTTCAAAAAGTGTACCACAAAAGTCTTCAAATCGTCTCCTAGTGTAAGCGCTCGTTTCGTTCACCCTAATAATGTAGTTCCTTATGTCGAATTATAAGGACATGAACATAAAAGCAGGTTTTCAGTTTCATTCTGCGAAGTCTGAGCAAATGAAGTTCACGGTAACACTGCTGGGAAAGGATAATCTCCAGGGTGTTCGTTATTTGATATGTGCATCATTAATGTATACAGGCATTTCCCAGTCACCTCAATAATTGATTACAAATGCCATGTTCGATTTCATACTGACAAAATACTTGGCTATAACATTTTCAAGATCTTGTACCTTTTACCATTCAGTTTCACAAATTGCTTGTGGCACCTAAATCAATAATATGAATCGGCTCGTTTGAAATCACATAAGGTATTGACAAGTTTTCTTATAATCCAAATCACTCTAGTTACTGCAAGCTAATCATAATAAGAATGTCTTCTCACTATTTATTTACGTATTTATATTTTGTAACTTCCAACATAGCTTTTAAGAAGTTTATTCGCATAGAGCGTCACATATTACGAGCATACTATTTTAAAGTTACTAAAAAATTATGTTACGTTCACTACACCCACAAGAATCTTAATTAATCACCAATGAGAAGTAAACTTTGCGGCTGTGGTTCTTTCTTGTACATCATCATCATCTAGGACAGCTTCCAACCACTGACCGGGTCTGCTGGGAACAAAAGCCTCGCCAGGGCCTCCTGTCCAACCACCATCTCTCTTCTTCCACTGACGCCCAATTTCCTCCTCTTTCCTCCACACATTTCTTAACACCTTTAATCCATCTGTCCCTCGGTCTTCCTCTATGCCTGTTCCCTTTCAGCTCCATGTCCAGCATCTTCCTTGGTAGCCTTTCCTCTCCCATTCTCTTTACATGCCCGTACTACTGTAGCCTAGATTTTTCAATTCTTTGTTGTAGCGGTTCTTCCTTTATCATCTCCCTGATTCTCTCATTCCTTATTCTGTCTCTTCTTGTTACTCGCACTCTACTCCTCTGAAATTTCATTTCCACCGATTGTACCCTCCCTTTGTCTCTCTCCTTCATCACCCATGTTTCTGCTCCATATGTTAAAATTGGTACAAAATATGTTTTATATATTGCCTCTTTACTCTTTTGTTGTACATCCCTACTCCATACCAGGCTTCTAATACTTTTGAAAAATCCATCTGCACATGTTCCTCTTTCGTTTATTTCCATCCTGTTTCCTCCATTTTCATCAATACAGCTTCCCAAATATTTTAAAAATTCCACTCTACTTAGTTGCTCCCCTCCAAGTGATATGCCTATGTCCGTCCTGTTCTTCTTTCTTGTACGTTGATATTAAATTGTTCCAAAATTCCGGTCATTCATATCACCTCTTAAAACTTCAAGTGAAAACATTTTAAACAATTTGTTTCACAAATCTCACTATCAATTTTTATTATGCCATGTGTTAGAATTTCCTTGAGGGAAATGATCTTAATATACAACTTAAAGCACCATACGAATAACTAATATGAGAGAGTCCGTACTGAATTCTGTCTAGTGAGAATATGAGAATACATATCTTAATTGGAAGGGAGATTACACCTTAAAGTGCCGGTTGTAGGTAAGTAGTTTGTTTGGTGCATATCTCCAAGTATATTATATAGAAACGGATAGAAAATCATTGACGACGACAAAAAACACTTTTTTTTTTGTTAATCCATGAAATCAGAATAATTGGTTCTACAAAAAAGATCTGATTGTTTCAAACGTCGTTTTTCTCTAATTATCGTTCCAAGTTACAATTGGTAGCACAATAAGTGAAGGGTGAATCAAACTGAGATCGTGGATGGTTCTGCGTTTAAGTAGTTCCTCTCTCCACTTGTTACAGAATTGTCGGCGCCTCCAAAATGTGATCTATTACTATTTTAATGGAAGTAAAGTATGAACTGTTACATCCATCACCGACAGCTATCTCTTACGCGACACGTGGGCAGCTTTCTTCCTGCTACACGAGTAAAAACATATACTGAGAACTACGACACTTTAATGGAAGTTATCAGTGTAATAAATGAAGCACATGAAATGAAACATAAAAAAATAATAACTGTGGCTGCGCGCGTGAAGGAACCAGCGCAGCGTGCCGAATCGGGGAGGCACAACGGGACCAGTTTCGAGTTTCGGCCACAGCGTACCGACTGTCTTGATTGCAATTATTAAGTGGTTTCGAGTTTCGGTCCCAGCGTACCGACTGTCTTGATTGCAATTATTAAGTGGTTTCGAGTTTCGGTCCCAGCGTACCGACTGTCTTGATTGCAATTATTGTGGTTTCGAGTTTCGGTCCCAGCGTACCGACTGTCTTGATTGCAATTATTAAGTGATTTCGAGTTTCGGTCCCAGCGTACCGACTGTCTCGATTGCGATTATTAAGTAATTTCGAGTTTCGGTCCCAGCGTACCGGCTGTCTTGATTTCGATTATTAAGTAATTTCGAGTTTCGGTCCCAGCGTACCGGCTGTCTTGATTTCGATTATTAAGTGGTTTCCCGCAATCTTCTATGCCAGCGTTTCTCAATCTTTATTAATCAGAGGACAGCAAAATCTCAAAAATAATTGTATGTGACACTAACTTCTGTGGACCTAATTTTTTATCTCTTAAAAATAGAAGTAAATAATGTATAGTGTAATGATAAAGTAATAAAGTCGAAAAATATATTAGAATTCGTACTGAATCACAATTACGAGATTGGAAATACACTATTAAAAGTGAGTTATACATTGGATAGACTCTTATTATTTATCACGCAAATGTTATGAACCGGTAAAAGAAAGGTAGCAACATCGTGTTATTGGTCACTGTTGATGAACTTTTCACTCCTGGATATCTAAATTAATGTTAGTTCAGTACATTAAATCGGTTTCTGTATTTTGTTTTCATTTGAAGGAGCCATGAAAATCCTTTCTCACTAACATAATTTCCGATGATTCTTCACATTATTTGAGATATTCACTCCTCAGTGAAGGAGACATCCGAAATAGAGGCAAACCAAGATCACAGATTTGCTTTGTAAGCTTTTACAGCCTTATACACTACGAATACGGTATCCCCTTTAACAATTTTTACAAATTTATTTTTTGTTATGATATCTAAAATTCAATTAGGATTAAATTTTTAATATTCTACCAGCGGACTACCTGCCCCAACTTCACAAACCACAGCATGAGAAGCACTGTTCCAGGCGAATGCAGGGACATTTCCCAATCTCCGTCTCATAAAATACATACTTCACAAACAATAATACACATTTCGCCAAGAGATGGAAACGCAAGCACTCCTCCTGTACGTTAAATGCCACGAGTCTTACAAATCCGGTTCTAATTCGTGTAGGTCGTAAGTCCTCTTCTCCCTCTCAATGTTAACACTGGCCGCCCGTGTAAAAACAGGGGGTTTGTGTTGTGTGGTCCTTAGGTGGGCCAATTGAGAGAAAACAAAATTAATATTACTTTCGAATTTTCAAGCTGCTAGTGGCGAGATGCTTCCAAATATATATTTGCTGTGTAGATTTACGGTATCATCCTATCATATTCACAAGCGAGTAATGAGCTATAATTTCATCGTCGAGTAATTTGCACCATTCAGCTGAGGTCAGATTATGGAATTAATCCGGTAAAGTGGCAGCACGGTAGAACGAAACCTATCTTCACTAAAGTGATGCGTTCCAAGGTCGCACTCCAAACAATTGAGGACGCTGCAGTTTCAACCATCTCACGCCAGTCTGTGCCGATAATAAAATCATAGAAAAGTTTTGTCTATTTATGAAATTAGTTTCATAAAGAGAAATTGCAATAAGTATCTCAAAACCTACAAATTTGGAAATTTTATGTGTCTCTCTCTCTCTGTATGTCTCTGCCCACATATTGCAAAAAACAATTAATGTATTTAAATGAAACTACACAAAAGACTGGAAAGACCGGTCAACATATAGGATTATTTTTATCTACATTAGTTACATAGTTCTCAATTACACAGAGGTCAAAATCATACAGTTTAGAACTTTTGTCTGTCATTGCGTGCATCGATCAAAAACTAATGAACAGATGTCTACGAAACAGCACATGATCAACAGCACATGTCATCAGTTAATAATAGCGAACGATTTCAATGAAAGTTATCAATTAATTTAATTTAATTTAAATGCGATGGAGAGAATATTCCGGTGGCAATTTGCCATCTTTTTTACCAGAATTCTGTTTAAAACTATAGTTATTATTGATACAGAGAGAAAAGTTTTTTTTATATATTTTAGCGTCTGTGCAGGCCTCAAGCAAAAAGTAATGAGCCACATACCAACAGATTAATTGTCGGATTATATATGCAATAGAAGAAAAAACCTATCATTTGCTTTAACATTTTTGAAGGTTGTTCTCTTCTTCTTTTACAAACCGAAATAGTTCACTTACTTGCCAACAGGTACTAAAACTAACATTTTATACGCGACGACAGTCTGTTTCAGTCATTGGAATTAGAGATTATAGTCTTAAATATACAAATCAATCTGGTTTTACATCTCGTCGACATCGAGGTCTTTAAAGGAAAAGTGGATTATCCATAACCATAAAATCTTCAAGTAGATGCTGTTTCAAGAAGCAGTAGGAATAAATGACATGAGGAAACACATTTAAAATATTTACGTACAACCTAAATGCAGAAGGAGAGGAGGAGATTCAAGAGAAATGAAAGAAAAACAGAACAGTTCCTCTGCTCTTTGAAATCAAGCCAACAAGTCTTTGATAGTTTACCAGCGAATTAACAGAACTTCAAATTCCTTTCGCATTCAGTGTGCCGGATTATACTAAGAAAACCGAGTACTGAAACATAAATATAACACGCTACGTCTCTGTATTCAGAAAAATAATCAAAGTAATAATATTTTTACCTGTTTTAGGCCTGAATTTTAATAGAGTTGTTTACAATATTTCATACAATAACTCATCTGACAACCGGTGATTTTACTGACATTTTTCTGAGTTCGTGAAACATGCTACGCAAGTTCGGGTCGAAGTGGGAGTAGCCAAAAAACTGAGAATTCAGGTCAGAAGCTACATTCGTTATTAGGTAGCCGTAGCAAAATAAATATGAGTTTATAAGGAACAAGGCTAATAACAACAGGAATGAGGCATAAAAACAACTAATGAAAAAAAATTACAACTGAAAGGAGTATAAGAATAAAGAGTAAAGCATAAAGTAAACAATTTCTAAATCGCCAAGCGGAAAATAAGTTCTTTGTTAAAAATACTCTTCGTGCTGTATGCAAAGCAGTAATATAAAATTTCTGTGAAAACTGAAGATAAACACACGCAGATTTTGTATTACTTTTTCCTAGAAGCACATGACAACATGTAATTACGGCGATTCTCACGGACTGCTTAACTCAACCGTGCAGTCAGCTGGCAGTAAGTGTGCGTTGAACCCTGAAGCCCAGCTTGCTGGTTTACAAAGGGCCGTAATGCAAGCTTAACAATTCTTTCTCCGTATCATGGCACCAAAAAGCATTGTTGCTGTGAAATAATCATGTTTTACTTTTCTGTGAACTCGATGTTCTTTGTTTTTCCTGTAAAGTTAATATTGTCTCTCAAAACAGCGAGAAAGGCAACTTACGCCTGGCTTACTCGCTAATCGCTGCAGAAGAATAAATGATAATATAGTAACTGGCCTAAAGGACCGAGAGTGGTGGTGTAACGGTTAGCGTTCTGGCCTCTCATTCGGGAGAACGGCGGTTCGAATCCCCGTCCGGGCATCCAGATTTGGATTTTCCATTGTTTCCCCAAATCACTCCAGGTGAATGCCGGGACGCTTCCTTCAAAAGGCAATGGCCGAATTCCCTCCCATTCCTTGCCCCCCCCCCCCATCCCTGCCCGTCTCTAAAGACCTCGTTGTTAAGAGAAGTTAAGCAGCTAAAAAAAAAAAAAAAAAAAAAACCTGGCCTCATAATCTTTGTTAAGTAATTAATTAGAAGCCCACCCCGTTGGCTTTGTTGGCTGCGGCATCGTGATGGTGTGATGGTGTCCAGCGCTGATACGGGGTTAGTTGCTTCGGGTGCTGGTGGTGGAAGAAATTTTCAATAACAGGACTTTGCCCGGCAGGGTAGGAGAGGTGATGCACGCTTCCTAATCGCCAGATTGTGCACCAAAGACTTGCGTTAAATCCCAAACCTCTCCCCACTGCGTATGGAGTGAGGGCATACGACACTGTTGATGGTGCTTCGTCCATCGGATAGGGAAGTTAAATCTGACGGACCTCAGGATGTCTTTCGGAGGAGTAGAGCAGAATAGGCCGGGACAGAGTTTCACCATCTACCTTCTTAATCTCTCTTCTACAACAGAACATCAATATCACACGCATCCATCCTAATGTTCACTGTAGGACTGGAGGTATTTCTGGCGTTGAATATGAATAAAATCTTTTCGGATAACTAGCCGAGTGAGTCCATCGATAAAACTTTTCAGAGGTCATAATCTCCATTGTCACTTGACAATAACGGCAGAGATTATGACTACGGAACATTGTGTTTTATCGATTGACTCACTCAATTATTTACCCGAGAGGATTTTATTCACTTACGAACACTGCCACACTGGGGAAGGCGAAGGGAAACTACTCCACTTCTTCTTCCTAGACGTTTACATGAAGTGGTAAAAATCCACTAGTGTCACCTCCTACACTCAGACATGTGCAAGTCGTTCGTAACAAGAAGAATAAACTAACGCCAATAATAATCATATATATTATTTCTATAAGGTGTTTTTTTGTCACAAGCCATTATATCCCGTCATATCTAACCGATATAGATAAATGAGGTATCAAATTAAAGATTAAGGTCTCCACGGTGGTCACATTATATTTTAAGAAAGGAATTTTTCGTAATTCAACCCTAAAGGGCAAAAATATCAATACTTCTAAAATGCGTTGTTTGTGTTTCGAGCCATTTATCTCCTTGGATATCTAACCGAAATCGATAAATGAAATAGGATTATGAAGAGTAATGTTTCAGCTTTGGTGACGTCGTATATTAATAAAAAAAATTTTTTTAATTCAGCCCTTAAGGGGTAAAAGTATCAATGGTTCTCAACGCATCTTTGTGTCACGAGCCATTTATCTCCATTAATATATAACCTAAATAGATAAATGAGGAATCATTCTAAAGATTAAGGTCTTTGCTGTTATCACATCATGTTTTAAGGATGGATTTTTTCCGAATTTAACAGTTAAAGGGCCAAAATACCTGTATTTTCAAAATGCGCTTTTTGTCTCGAGTCTTTCATCTCCCTTGATAATTATACAACATTGATAAACGAGGTATCATTTTATTACGAGCCATTTATCTCCAATAGGTACCTAACCGAAATCGATAAATGACATATTGTTTTAAAGATTGAGGTCACCAATTAGTTAAAAATCATAAATTAAGAAAGAATTTTTCGGAATTTGATGCTTAAAGGAAGTCGCGCGTGTGAGACAGTTCAGAGCCAAGTCCCTAGATTGCAATAAGTAGCTTTTCGGATATCTTTTTCTGTTACAAAAACGTTTTTGTGTTGCTATACGATTCCAATGTAAACATTTTATTCGCACAGCGACACATATTACAGAGATGTTGATATGCTGTGTGCATTTTGTTCTGGTTGGTTGTATTCTGTTAACATCAGTGACAGTTTGTCGTAGATACAATGTGTTTTAATATTTCCTAACTGTTTCGTAATATGTTTTGGTGCGTTCCTATTACACTAAACAAATAAATATTTTCTGCAAATGTGCGGTTCTACTTTTTATTACATTACAAATATTCAACCTCACTATTCAAGGTATTCAGTAAGCGAAATTTTCGCACGGGTCGTCTGGTAATAATTATATGTTGCATGCTGTGTATTTTGATCTATAAGACTGGCTGCCACACACAATTACGATCTATCTTTCTATCGTACTATTGCTACAGAAGAAATTTTGACAGTATCGTAAAACTAGGTTTTACCCAAATTCTAGCTTTTCTAATACAATATTATAACTACCTGTCATAACTACAATTACCATAATTAATTGAGTACAAAGTTCACTGTAAAAATTCAATTACCGCATGAGTTACAACCTAAAATCATATTGCATCCTACTGGTAACGAAAAAAATCGTTTTACTATATCAACATCAGATTGTCCAAAGTCTAAACTGCGAGTACTTAATTAGAGGACAGAAGGGTAATCATCAGTTAGATGAACACGATCACAATAATTTATGAGCATCAGTCATTAACTGCCATGTACAGGTAGTAATAAATGTAAATATAAAATACTATGTAATAGTATGATAACATCACAATTACATTATTTGTTTAGTGTGGTTATATGCAGCAGGTAACAATTATTGCCTGTACTGGCATAAACTGCCAGGGACAAGGGGGACCAATCGGGTCAACCACCTCAGCCAGCTTCCAGGAAACCAGTGGCATTGTTCCTCTAAAAAGAAGCGACCCTCGCAAAAGGTACCCAATAGAAGCCTCAACGGAGACCTTTCTCTCAGAGCGGGATATTTATGTGCCTGCAACACTCACCATGTATAATTGTGCAGTCGTGACAATTTAAAGTTTGCACGGATTTATGGAAACAGACTGTAGTGAAATGAGACGTTCCAGATAACAATTTTCCCACGAACAGAGTCAACTACCCTGGTGGACAATGGAAAGCCAGGGAAGTGCCGATAAAATGCGATTCCTTGCAATTTAAACTCGCAGCCAATCAGGATGAGTCTGAATGAAGAGAGGTCGTGTGTGTGAGCGGGTGTGGACGATTGTGACCCTCCAATAACAAAATTAGTTACTATTTTATTTAAAACATTTTTTTATATCTGGACGTATCCGGAGATGGCAGAATAGGAGATGAGACTGGATTGGCAGAATCGACTTCCGTTGGTGGTGGGCGATCCCCAGGGCCCGATATGGGAATGCGAGCGGCTACGCTGGCAACAGGGACCGACCGATGGATCTCGAGGCGAGAGGTCATTGAGACGAGCTGGCAGCCAGCAAGAGGCGACAAGTACAGAGTCATAAGTGTTTATATGTCCGCACGGGCACAAGTGTTACTTGAAGTGGATTGTGTGAAGACAGAGGTGCTGGGGTGTCTACCCCTGAGCAGACTCTCGGTAAATACCCACGTTATAAAGCGCACTAAAATTCGAAGGAGCTCTCTTACCCAAATAACGAGCTTGGTGAGGAAACTTGAAGATAAGAGTTTCAATCTGCCGAAATATAATGACTTTTAGCCCGAGCATTAACTTCCAACTAATTTTTTGCTTACAATAAAATCAACGACGTACCTCTGCCTTTCTTTGAGTAATCAATTTGTTTGTACTCTATGTAATACATATTTAATTGCTGGCCGAAATAATATGTTCACTCTGTGTGTTAATTTAAATGCCTGAATAAATGTCCATAATATGGAAATTTTTGACTAGTCATAATGCCATGCAAATTAATTAATTATGGACCCTTTCTCATTTGAAACAATTTTAGTAAAACTTTACCTGAGATTAAAATTAAATTCGTATGTTTTATAAATGAATAAGGCACCCGAGCATACGGTAACGTTACATTTGTCTTTCCCAATAACGCGGGGCACGATTATGTTTTTTGATGAGTAGAATTTAAGTGCAAATAGGATTATACTATCATGAATATAATTGTGCCTTGCAGTATTTAATGGAGGAGTGGACGAGAGACAGCCGTTGATATTGAAACAATTTATTTGCTGCTCTTGTTAATACTTATATGTTGATGTTCATGATATGTGTAATGTTTTTGCATAAAAATTATTTTCAGAGGAGATGGCTGTACCTGTTGGCTTGAATGTGAAATCATAATTTCTGGTGTCCTTTGTTGCATTTCTCATATGTGTTGTTGTAATGGGGATTGAATTTGTTTGTGTCGAATGTTTCTGTCATATTGGATATGTGTTTAGACCAGTGTTGCCTATGGTCGTGTTTGTAAACAATTTTAAAAACTGAAAGGAATATTTAAAAAAAAAATGTGAGACAATGTTATGCGGACTTAAGGAAAGTTTTTGTGTTTTCTTTTACATTTGATGACTCAAATCCGTCGGTATTAGGGAATTTGAACGCAGTGAAAGATCATATTTTACGTTTCTAAGACCGGGACTGCAAAGTTTATATATGATACGTGTATATTTTCTTTTTTCGATTTCCACCAGATGGGCGGAACATGTGGTTCATTGTGCATATAAACCTTGTGTGAACTTTTTGTTGTTTTTGTGTTTGATGTCATATGGTTCATCCATTTGATGTGTTGAATGATTGGCCATTCAAACAGCGTTGCTCTCGTTGTCATGTCTTTTAATATATCTTGATTGGTGTTAAATAGTTCAAAATTTAAAAATTTTACTGTCCTAGAAGTTTGCGTTGAAGAAAGAAGTTCAATGTATCGTGTGGAATTTCTTGTTAGTTTAGCCGTTACCTGAGTAGTTTATGATTCTAAGATCAGGATTTAAGTTCGGTAATAAAATGCAAAATACCAGTTCGAGCAATGAAACAACCGAAAATCCAACGAGTTTCAGAAACACCGAAGAACTAGTAGATAACACAACTGCTATGGATAGTTAGGGGTACGGTTGAAATTCCACAATCGATCAGGGGGCAATGGAACTCGAAAATTTGCCGAACAAAAATAACGCGGCATTGGAAATGGATCAAACTACATGTCAATCCACTGCAAGAGAATTTCAAATACACACACCAACCACGGAGAGATAACCTCTAGGATCTAATAGACTTCAATGTATTGCAAAGAGTAGTGATAAGTCTGGAAGAAGGACAGTAAAAGTTAAAGGCAGGTATCAGTAAGGGACAGAAAGAGGTTATCGATAATTTATCGAAGCAAATTAATGTCACAAATGGGAGAATTGATTCATTGCAGAAAAGACAAGATGGTCATTACAAAAAATTTAGAGGAAAATTTTTCCGGGTTTCAACACAAAGGCAATGGGGAGATAAAGATGTTGCGGGAAAACATACAGTCGGAGGTATCCGGCCAGCTTAACGCAAGTAAGACGGCACCTCACAAGTACATGCCAGACATTAATGGAAAGTAGTACAGAAATCCGTAACCGATTAGACACAACGGAAACTGTCTTTGAGAATTTAAGGACTGAAATCAGCAGGAACACGGGAAAAATATACGATTTCATTCATACCACAAAGGATAAATCGGAAGAACACATGACACAAATCAATTCAAAGGTCGAGCTTATTTCCTATTCAGTTATTGAATTGAAAGTGGATTCCAATAAAATGAAACAGTCACAACACACATTCCACGAAGAAACGACTTCCAGATACTTGAAATTAGAGGGAGTAGTAAACAGTATGGAAGATTCATGTGTTAGCCAAGGGTCACACAGTAGTGTATCTAGGTTTGGTACACCGACTACTATAGATTTGAAACTCAGAAGGTTCGGTTCGAGAAAGGATATCAACCCAAAAGCATTTTTGTCCGAATTGGACACATATTTTCGTATCAAGGCAGTGCCTGAAAATATGATGTTGCTGTTATCCGAACAGGCGATGTTAGAGGCAGACAAATCGTGGTTCCTAGTCTCATGTGATCCCTATATGTCGTACCAGGATTTTAAAGACCTATTTTTGAAGACATTTTGCTCCCAATAAACAACAAAATCAAGTGGGGATCGCAGAATGAAGTTAGCTCAACACAGTTTTCAAAGTTGCAACAGCACACATTACAAATGAACACAGGGGCGCTAAACACATTTTATAAAAAAGCAGAGACGTTGTATCTTTGCGGAGGAGATGCGAGATCGCGATTATATAAATTTTTCTACTGAAAGAAGGGTAATGGCCATCGTAGCAAAAATACACGTTTTCCAGTATCAGTTATTTGGTGAACTTCACACAAAACCCATTGGAGAGATCAAGGGTCATTAGGCGACATAAAACAGAGATTCCAAGGGACATACCTATGTTTCACACAGATGGGGTGAGATCTTTCCAGGTATACGGGTAAAGCCGTTGGCGGTCACTTTCTCTGACCTGCAAAGGCTAAGTTGCGATGTCATGTGTGACTCACGTAAGAAACGTAAGCTTGTGATGTCAGACATTGCAAGGGTAAAATTTTCAGTTGCTTGCAATGAATCATGAAATGATAGTGAAGGGGACATAATACACGGTTTTCGATGTACGAGCAATGGTAGACACTTGTCTATTGTTCACACGAAAGCTTGGTGCTTGACACACAATCGTACCCCACATGGTAGTCCAATGAGAAATCAAAGAAAGTCAGCAAATCTTGAAGTCCTGACGAAAAAGAGGTTTGCGCGATTCTGATTTCTAGGGAGGGTTACTGAAATTTATCCTGAAGTGCAGGGAATGTATTGTAATGAATTATTAAGTACTTGTTTTATTAGGGACCAAATGTTCCCACGGTCTGTGTGAATGTTGGCGGTGCGGCATGTCAAAAACTCAGGTATAGGTGAGTCAACAAAGCGTACAGAGTGACACGTCCGGTGGGTGACTAAAAACATTCTACCTGACTTTGGACATTCAGTGGATTTACAGCCACCATAAATAACTGAGGCCCGCTTTCTATTTGGTTATGTTTCGGAAAAGACCCACCGAATTCCGTTAACTGGTGCCGGTGACCAAAAATGTACCTTAGTGCCGTTTCCTAGTAAAGAGGCGCTTGTGGAAGGTGGTGGGAGACGATCCAGCCAATAGAGAAGCTGCAAACAATTTATTAACGTTTTGGTATTTTTTGTTTGTTCTGTGATCCAATCAGATGGCGTTACTTTGACGGGCGGCGCGGTAATTCGCCAAGGGCTGAGTGACGGAGTTCTGCTCGGGGCGGAAAAACGGACGAAGACTCTCTGGTTTGGATCCTCATCTGATCAAGCAACAAGTAATCTGCACTACTCTGGACGGCGGAAGAGGGATCGCGTCTGGACAGGCCAGGTCACCAGCGGGGGATCAACAGCAGACTTGGGTCCTCCGACCTCTCGAGGAGTGCAACGGTAAAACTTATGCAATCGATTCCACCCAGTAATCGACCCTGAGATATTGCTCTAACTGGTTAACATTAATGGCATTCAATGATGTATTATTGTTTACATGTTAATAAAACAAACTTCATATTTGTATAATTTCACAATGATCAAGTTTCAATAAATTGGACACACACTTTTCAGTTCTCCTATTAATTCCAATAATATTTCATGTAACTAGTTAAAAATTCATTATTATTTTGAAATTCAAACTTGATAGTTTTGTCGGAACAGTATGATCCAGAATTTACTTTCCCTAAAAGCAGACTCCACAGTATATAAACACAATTAAGTAGGCTGGTAATATATTTGATAAGGGAACATACTACTGAATGTTCAAAGTTCAGGCAACGTTGAAACTACGAAAATGTTACCGTGGAGATTCCGGGAATTACTTTAGAGAGATTCTGTTTGACACTATAATTGCTTTGTTGCGCAGAATTGTGTCTTTGTCCTTGAACGTCCAACGATCGCTGCGATGAATGTTTGATGTCGGCCAGAAGATCAATGTCTGTCTGTGCCAGTAGGAGTTTCCGTAAGTCTCAAATGTCTATTCCGAGAGAAAAGATACTATTGTTTGGTCAGTCAAAGAATTATATTTAGTCAGTTGTTGTTATTATAGCCTTCAGAGTTAAAGTTTCTGAAAGTAGACGGGAGATGCTTTCTTTTCAATGTTTGTGGTTCTAAGAGTTAATTGACTGATGTCTTTAGTTTCATTTTACACTGAAGAGGGTGACGATTTTGTTTAATTGGCTGTTAGGGACGTAAGACTAATATGTTTTTATGTAATGTTGAAACACATGTGACGCATTGCCAAAGTAGGAATGTAATCCACATTGACTGGCAGTTTTGTTAGGACAATTGCGTTGAAGAAAGGAGGACCGGTGAAAGAAATTTGTAGGTTAAATACTGATGTACGACTGAGGACCATAAGATTTGTCTAATATTGAAATTAACTAACAGTAAAGTTCTAAGAATAACTTTGGAACTGGTAAACGATGAAGGAAATACTGTGACAGTAAATCTAAATTTCGAAAATATTTTGACGTAGTTGACGCTACAGCTGGGGTGTATATGTATTCAGGGTCGGAGTGTCTAGGGAAGGCTATTAGCAGAATTCCTATGAATGCCATTCAAGTAGAAACCCTTAGGACACAATAGCTGTGGCTAGGATAAGCTGAATAGCTAGAGCGTAAACAGCTTTGGAACAATACGAGTTCCCCCAATACACAGATAGCTGGAACAGTACGCTAGAATCATACGCAAAGCAGAGTTCTGTACACGCATGAGACGCAAAGATTTTAAAACATCTTGAAATAACATTGTGGGGATACTTATTTCTTTTGGTTCTTAGGACTTCATTAAGTTCAGATTCATTAACAGTAATGATTTTTTGTCTTGAAGATTTAGGGAGAGCTGTCTGAACGCGTAATTTGTAAATAGTAACAGTCTTCCCAAGAGTATCGAATAATTATGTCACAGCTGGTTTACGAGCTGATATGGCTACAAGATGTATGATCTATGTGCAAGTAATGAACCTATACCGTTCACCATGTCTTTTAAATTTGTTATGGTGAGAGGTAATAAACTAAACACCTGTTTCTTAAGATGTAAATACCAATGGTAATCAAGTTTGAACAATTTGATGATAGATTTGTGGATCATCATTATTTTGTGTTAATTATTGTTGTGTTTCCTTCATTCGATCTAGTCTGTATATGTTTAAATTTAAGTATGTTGCAATAATATTTTAATATAAAGACTGAATGAAAGTGTGAATGGAAGATTGTGACTCCAGACAGGATGCAATTATTACATGAAGACCTATTGCATAATACGCGATTTGTCGATTTTTTCCCATTAAATTGAGAAGGGGTCGTTATATTAAGGAATATTTCGGTAGCGTTAATTAGATTGGATTTTAATGTTTAACGTAATACAACTGTAAAAGGGACGTCATCACAAAGCTAACAATGCTGAACTTACAACTCTTCTTAAAGTGACATAGGTGAAAAAACAAAAACAAAAAGACCCAGTTAAGTGAATTTATAAAGTAACGGTAATAATAACAACAATAAAAATTTCACTATATACAAATATTTTTTTGGGACGACAAAAACGTATGTAATAGTGTGATAACTTCACAATTACATTATTTGTTTAGTGTGGTTATATGCAGTAGGTAACAATTATTGTCTGTGCTGACATAAACTGCCAGGGACACCGGTGACCAGGGGCGTCAACAAACTCAGCCAGCTTCCAGGAAACCAGTGTGGTATTGTTCCACTAACAAGAAGCGACCCTCGTCAAATGTCACCCAGTAAAAGCTTCAGCAGAGACCCTTCTCTCAGAGCGGGATATTGATGTGCCTCCAACACTCTCTGTGTATAGTAGGCTATTTGACAGTATTGAAAATATATTACAAATTGTAATCATTCTCTTAGAATAATGCTTAAGGAAGCTATTTTTGTTAAATTTGAAAAGAAATGTGGATTATTTTGAATAAAAAAGCAAAATAAAAATCAGATTTTTTTTTTTTTTTTTTTTGCCTCTAGTCGCCTGACAGAAAACGCTCTGGGATTGGCGATCGCTTTAGTGACGTCACGTGTCTGTAGGCGCTGGGACTTTGTATGGAGCGTTTTCAACTATTTTTATTATTTGTTGCTGGTTATCTCTCGTCACTAATGAGATTTTGTGTTGAATATAAAATGAAGAACAATTTGTAGAAGCCCACAGCGGAAAAATACCGAAATTTATTTGTCAGGCTATCTATAGAAACAACGACTGACTTTTATTCTATGGAGCTTGAAAATGTGATAACTTCAATTCGAGAATCATTTATATTTAAACTAGTAGTTAGAGATTAACAGAAATCCTTCTTAAGAATGACTAAGAATTTAAATTATGTTACTTGTTTTAGGAGATATTTACGAGAAAAATGCGTGTAGTATAAAGTAAGCACAACAGTTAAATAACTGGACGTTGTGGACAATTTTTCTTAATTGCAGATAAATAATTATACATAAATGATATTTTTTTTTCTCAACGAAACTGAATTTATTATGTATTTATTTATCGACCGCGTTCACTTCACCGCAGGTAGAAACTGTGATGTTTGTGTTCACTATTAACGAGAAGATACGTGAGGATGCCATGGTGTCCAGGTAGCTGCATGGTTAAAGAGTGGTATAAGATTTTGAAGATCCTGTGTTCGAACCTTGATTAGGATAATATTTTTTTCGTGTGTAGAATGTTTTTCGTTTGCTGTTTTACAGAATCAGTTTTTATTCGAAGAAGTCGTAAACGTCATGCAAACGTTTGAAACATAAATTGCTGTCATACAAGAAAATTTTTATAAGAAGATAACCTCCCGCTTTTAATTTTGAAACAAACCATAGATACATTGACATTGCAAAAAATACAAGTGCTCGGCAGTGAATAATAGAATTTATTTTAAAAATAACATTTCACCCTAATCTCGCAAAAATTCTGGAACGCTTTGAATACCTTTTGTAGGAATTTTTACGTGACGATATAACTGCATGTTACTTCAGTTTTGAAGTCTTTTTTGGTTATGTTTCAAATGTTTATAATACGCTTACTATCCAAAAATTTGTGACACATTCGGAAAAAAATAATGTTTTCGTGGATTGTAGAAAAAGAAAATGCAGCGCTACCAACAGCAACTAGAATCTAAAGAAAACGCTCACAACTTAAAACATATTCCAAAGCGAGGATCGAACCTAAGAACCTTAACTTTACTGATACTTGCCTTAAATAGCAGACTGCATTATCTCAAAGAAATTATGGTGCAAATGGTATTTACAGCTAATGATATGCGACTTAGTCGCAATGTCGTCTGGGTTTCTACCAGCATGTGGCGGCGAATTTTTTTCTTAATTCAACTAATGCGGGAAAACTTACGTTTATTTGGAGAGTTTTTATTGTTGTGGTTGTAGACTGATGTACTACACATTGTTTATAAACCATTATACCAACACCTTATACACAAATACAGAGAAACAAACCAGACCTTACTTATGTAGAGTGAGGGCGTGCTGGATCGTGACGTCACGAGTGTCGTGTGCCCGCGCCAGGCAACAAAGGAGCGTTTTGGCGGGTTTTCAAATACCTTAAATTTTAAAGTTGAATTTTACGTAAAATAAGCACTTTCGTCAAAAAATAAATAGTACCCGGTAAATAACGTGTATCAATAAGCTATTTAAAACAATTTTTTTTAAAAAAATAGTCAAATAGCCTTTCGTGCAGTCGTGGCAATTTAAAGTTTGTGCGGATTTATGGAAACGTACCGCAGTGAAATGAGACGTGCCAGATAAACATTTGCTCACGAACAGAGTCCACTAACCCGGCGAACAATGAAAAGCCAGGGAAGTGTCAATAAAGCGCAATTGCTTGAAATTTAAACTCGCAGCCAATCAGGATGAGTTTGAATGAGGAGGTGTGGGTGTGTGTGGGGGGGGGGGGGGGACGACTTTGACTCTCCAATAACAAAATTAGTTACTACAAGACGACCCGTGCAAAATGCAATGAATAGTTAAGTTGAATGCTTGTAATATAATGAAAAGTAGAACCGCACTTTGTAGCAAATATTTATTTGTTTAGTGTAATAGGCACGCATCAAAACATATTATGATACAGTTAAGGAAATTTAAAACACACGGTATGTACGACATACTGTCACTGACCCTAACAGAATACAGCCAACCTGAACAAAATGCACACAGTATATCAACAACTCTGTGATATGTGCTGCTGTGCGAATAAAATGTTTACACTGGAATTGTATAGCAATTCAAAAATCTTCCGTAACAGAAAAAAATACCCGAAAAACTACTTATTGTATAAAATACCGTGTATTGACATCCAAGCGATACCGCTGCTGCTATCTGAGGACTTGGCTATGAACTGTTTGATATACGTTTCCACTTTAAGCATCAAATTCCAAAAAATTCTTTCTTAATTTATGGTTTTACCTAATTGGAGACCTTAATCTCTAAAATGATATATCATTTATCGATTTCGGTTACCTATCGAAGGAGATAAATGGCTCGTAATAATAATAAAAAATAAACATGTTGTAGAAATAATATTAAAGCTTTTGCCCTCTAAGGGTCAAATTCCAAAAAATCCTTTTATTAAATATTGTGTGACCAAAGCGGACATATTGGCTTTTAAAATCATACCTCATTTACCGATTTCGATTAGGCATTATGCAAGGTAAAAAAAGTTTTAAAACTGATATTTTTGGCCCTTAAGGGTTGAATTCAAAGAATGTTCTTTCTTAAAATATGGTCTGTCCAAAAGCGGATACTAAATACTTTAAATGATACCGTTTATCGATTTCGGTTAGATATCAATGGAGATAAATGACTCGTAACGGAAAAATGCGTTGTAGAAATATTAATACTTTTGACCTTTAAGGGTCAATTTTTTTTTTTAATCTTCTTAAAATATGATGCAACCAACCTAAGACCTTACGAAGCCCTCAGTCTTTAAAATGACACCTCGTTTATCAATTTCATTTAGTTATCAAGGGAGATAAATGACTCGAAACACAAAAACGCATTTTCAAAATACTGATATTTTTGCCCTTTAAGAGTTAAATTCAGAAAATGCCATTCTTAAAACATGATGTGACCATAGCGGGTACCTTAATATTTATTTATATCGGTTATATATTAATGGAGATAAATGGCTCGTGACACAGAAATGCGTTGAAGAACCATTGATAATTTTTCCCTTTAAGGGTTCAATTCCAACAAAACAAAACAAAAAATCATTCTTAGTATATGATATCACCAAAGCTGAGACACTAATCTTCATAATCCTACTTTATTTATCGATTTCGGTTATACATACAAGAAGATAAATGACTCTAGACATAAAAAATACATTTTAGAAATATTGAAATTTTTGCCCTTTAAGGGACGAATTACGAAAAATACATTTTTTAAAATATAATGTTACCACGGCGGAGAACTTACTCTTTAATATGATACCTCATTTATCTATATCGGTTAGGTATGAAGCGAGATAAATGGCTAGTGACACAAAAATGCGTTGTAGAACCAATGATATTTTTTCCCTTTAAGGGTTGAATTCTAAAAAAATTCTTCCATAATATTATATGAGGTCACCAAAGCCGAGACATTACTCTTCATGATCCAACGTCATTTACTTATTTCGGTTAGATATCCAGGGAGATAAATGGCTCGAGACACAAAAAAAGCATTTTAAAAATATTATCATTTTTGCCCTTTAAGCGTTGAATTACGAATAGTTAATTTCTTATAATTTAATGTTACCACGGCAGAGACGTTATCCTTTAATATGATACCTCATTTATCTATATTGGTTAGATATGAAGGGAGATAAATAGCTCGTGACACAATAAGGCGTTGCAGTAATATTGATACTTTTGCCCTTTAAGGGTCGAATTTCAAAAAATTCCTATCTTAATGTATGATGTCACCAAAACGGAGATCTTAATATTTAAAATGATACTTCATTAAACGATTTCAGATAGGTATCCAGGGAGATAAATGACTCGTAACACAAAAACAGCATTTTAGAAATATTGACATTTTTGCCCTTTGAGGATTGAATTCTGAGAAAATCCTCTCTTAAAATATGATTTGACCAAGATGGAGACCATGAGCTTTAATATGACATTCATTTCGGTTAGGTATGAAGGGAGATAATGGCTTGTGACAAAAAAACACCTTATAGAAATAATAAATATGATGATTTTATTTAAAACATTTTTTCATGTCTGGACGTATCCGGAGATGGCAGAGCCGGAGATGGGACTGGATTGGCAGAATCGACTTCCGTTAGTGGGAGGCGATCCCCCGACATGGGAAAGCGAGCGGCAATGCTGGCAACAGGGACTCGACCGATGGATCTCGAGGCATTGAGACGAGCTGGCAGCCAGCAAGAGGCGACCAGTACAGAGTCATAAGTGTTTATATGTCCGCACGGGCACAAGTGTTACTTGAGGTGGATTGTGTGAGGACAGAGGTGCTGGGGTGTCTACCCCTGAGCAGAATCACGGTAAACACACACGTTATAAAGCGCAGTAAAATTCGAAGGAGCTCTCTTACGCGAATAACGACCTTGGTGAGGAAACTTGCGGATAAGTGTTTCAATCTGCCGAACTATAATAAGTTTTAGTCTCAGCATTAACTTTCAACTAATTTTTTGTTTGCAATAAAATCAACGACGTGCCTTTGCAATTCTTTGAGTAATCAATTTGTGTGTTTGTGTTAAATATTTAATTGATGGCCGAAATAATATTTTCACTCTGTGTGTAAATTTAAATTCCTGAATAAATGTCCAGGATATGGAAATTTTTGATTAGTCACGTTGTCATGCATTTTAATTAATTATGAACCCTCTCTCATTGGAAATAATTTTAGTAAAACTTTACCAGAGATTAAAATTAAATTCATATTTTTTATAAATTAATAAGCCACGCGAGCATATGGTAACGTTACAACCGGCTTCTTAAAAATTAGTTTTGTGCAGTGAAGTTTCAAGTTAATAGAAAATCCCTAACAAGCAGAAAATAACCAGCAAAGCTAAATCGCAAACTCAGAGATTTATGTGTGTATCTGGCTGAGTACATGACGTCATTTAGTGTCACTCACATCTCGGCAACAGCTCCTGCGGTTTCCCCAGACTGACGTGACAGGCAATCAGACACACGGACTAACATACAGCTCCACTACTGGTAACTTTGAAAAAATCCCACACGCACGTCCTTTTCGCTACAACGTGACTGAATACGCAAGTACAGGATTTTTAAAGGGTGGAATATTCAAACTCATCCCACGAAGCAACAAGTGCCTAAACCGATATGTCGAGAAGTAACCTAATGTACGAGTGTAATCGTAGGCTTCCGGGACCAGAGCCAGTAGGTACAAGAAATATGACACGGCGTCACCCGGACAGCCAAGAATCAACTAACCTAATTTATGTATTATCAGTTGGTTGTATTGGTTGTATGAAATAAAATATACGCGTTTCACTGCAGGCTTTGAAACTTAGTTTCTGATTATCCATCGTATACCGAACAACACCAGTATTGCAAAGCATGAAAATAGAAAATAGAAACGACGCAGAGAATAGAACTAGAAGTAATTTAAAAAAATAGTACAGATTAAAGAAAGAAGAAACTGGGCAACTTAATATGAGTACATAGGAAATTACGTATTAAAATGAAATTATCTGTAAAGACAGGCAGTGGTGGAGACGATATTTATAAGACTGATTGGCCGTTTTATAATGTAGCTGGCGAGACACTAGAGAACGCGCCACACGAACAACGTGCCGGCTACCCGAGGTGGCGCTAACTTATCGGTACAATTTCGTCTGATCTGGAGCGGCATGCAAAATCACGGGGCTTAAGGCGGCTTCTCACGACCCGTGATTTTTCCGGCCGCTCCAAGCCAGCTCTAAAGAACGGGCGGTTGGAAGAGATCCACCTGTTACGCCTGTGCTAGCAGGGATCGCGCGCGTCCATCCGTCGCCCAGTCGGTAACTTCAAAGGCACGGGTAGCGGTGAGTTATTGCCATCTATTTGCAGGAGAGCTGCGCACCCTTCCTATCTTGCTGGACAGTCCTGAGTGAACGTGTCACTTTCATTTCACTTCGGACCATACATTGGTGTTGTGTTTATGTCGGGTGGTCAAATTAAATTATTTTGACTTTTTAAGATCTTAAACAAAATAACTAAACACATCCAATTAAATGTACCTGAATTTTTTGTTATTTTTTTAAAAAAGTGTTGATTCGTAGTTTTAATCGAATAAACCAACTATCTGTTTAATGTATTTGGTTCAATATCTTACCTCGACTGGCTCTTATTAAATAACGATACCCACCAATGTCTTTTCTTCTTTTTATATTTTTTAATAAAAATGTATGCCTTTAATGATAAAAAAAAAGTGACTGAAGAAACAGCAACGCTTTCCTTCTTCTTCAAGTATCAAGTTGGATGGTAGCGTAAACGACACTAGGCAACGTAGTGGCGAGGTGCCAAGGGCTAGACTGTGGTGCATGCCAATTTACACATGGTTTTACCGCATTAATCAATCATCTATTTTTAATATGTCTAAGCCCTGCTCAATAGAACATACGCTATCGCTATGTGAATATTTCGCTCAAATCCGTCCATCAGGCGCTGATATACAAACAATAATTTTAAAATTTCGGGATCAGCCATGGTATCATCCATAAATGTATCATTAATTTAGATAAAAATTATCATACATTTTAACGCATGACATCAGTTATTACAATGTACAGTTTAATTAAAACACATCAATTCATTTTTATCAATGCACGTACAGACAGTCAGACAAACAAAAATTACAAATTTTATTTTCTTGGCATCTGTGTCATTAGTAATGTACATTGCAATTAAATAAATAAATATCATTTCTATATACTATATAAATATATAGAGCGTTCTGGTGGCTCAGTGGCTAAGGCGCTTGCTTTCAAAACTTTCGCTGCTCCTGCACCGGGCACGAATCCCGGCAGGCGCAGGAATTTGAGAGTTGTGTTTAATCATATGAGCTATGCCAGGACGCTCCGTGGTTCGGATTCCACGTTAAACTGTAGGTCCCCAGCCCAAATGAGAAAGAAAGAAGGGTTAGAAGATGGGCCAACCCCCCACTTCTGTAAAAAGAACAGGGTTAAAGAAAAATACAAAGGGAATAGCCGGACGGGCTATACCCTGGGTATTCTGCGATAGACCTCAAAGGTCCATAAAAAGCAATAAATGATGGTATAAATATATAAAAAAGGGGAAAATAAAAACCACTTCAAATATTCAAACAGCGAAACGTAAAGCCTTCGGTAGTTAGAAATATAATCAGTTTTGATTGAATTCGCAGTTATCATTTACAATATTTATTTATCATTCAAATAACTTTACGAAAAACTATTATTTACTTCAGACAAAATTTTAAGAAGCGTGGAGTAAGAATAACTTTACCGGGAGTTTTCCGGACTGTTGAGTCGTTGCTTGGCTATGACGCTGACCTTGCGGGCGAAGTATTGTCATGGTGACCGCGGCGTTGCGTCGCCTTGATAACGCGGTGCGAAGCTGCTGGACGGATTTGGTGCCGAGCGGGTAGCCTTCCTCCGAGTTGCAGGAGCTTTCGTCAGCCGCTTTCATAGGAGTTAGAAAAGTATGTGTGTGTTCAGCCACGATGATAAACTAGCTGCTTCCGTAGTCAGCACAGAAGTTACTGCCTTTCGCCTCACCTGGGTTCCGACCTGCGACTTGTCGGCGGCTCACCTCAGGACTGATCCACTTTTGGTTATTTATTGCTCTTGTTCCATAGATCCTTGCTGAAATATTACAGAACATTATTACAAAATGAAAGTCGAAACCCGTGATTGAGGAAAGAATCTATACTGCTCATGCCAGCAACTATCTGAGAAATAAATCATCTTCTCTCATACGTTAGTTTCAAGAATTATTCACACGTTTTAGCTGGGCCTTCTGAAATCCCCTTTCCACACTTGACAGACATGGAACTGCCGACTTAATACCCATGTACATCCGGCCAGGAACAGCTCACCTCTGACCAGAGTTGGTTGGGTCAAGTAATCACCCAGAACCGAAAGCTGCCATTAAAATCCGATAATGCAAAAAAGTATAATTCCTGCCCACCCGATTGTGACGATCTTTCCTTTTCTGTTAAAATCTGAGAGTAAAACATCACCCTACAACTTTATGATGGGTATTAAAGCAAGAGTATTCATTACTTATTTCTCAATTTTGTGTTCCTAAAATCCTGATTACGGTTTCAGGCTAAGTTCCTTACTAACGTAATGAAAGCCGCGATAGCAACCCCGTTGCTTTCCAGGACAAAAAGTTACATAAGTAGAATAATACAAGTTACATTTGAAGTCAGTTATCACTATTCATACTCGGGTAGCAATATTGCCTACCCTCCTTTTCGTTAAATTTCCATTATTTAACGGTCAGTCAATTCAACGGAAAAAAATAACTGTTACTACATATTTTAGTTTCCAGTTCTTATCTTAATGATAGATTAATCAATTTCTGCAAAAATAAGGAAATATTAAAATAGAATTTAAAATGAAAGTTAATCAAAGTTCATTAACTGCTTAACTCTATCGTTTTTCGAACAAATATATCATTTCTTCTCTCGCCTTAATTTTTACAAAACCCTTCACAGACAAATATGCATAAACATATCATGTAAATCATAGTGCAACTGTAATATTAAAGAGTAATGTGAAGACAGAAATGCTAAGTCGTAATAGCTACCATTTGCAGGTATTGGATCGGAAATACTACATACTGAGCATGGTTGGTGAGCATGTGGAAGTACGCAGGTTTAAATCCCCTTCCGGCCCTCCAGGTTTCTGTTTTCCATGGTTTTGAAAAGTCATATGGATGCCGGGATGGTCCCTACAAAAAAATTTCATGGCCAAATACCTTCCCGTTTCTTCTCCCCAGTACTTTTCCGTCTCCAATGACCTCCAGGAGGCATAAAACCACAAGAAAAAAATCACCTCTTGAAAATTTGCGTTAAATTCTTCAAATGAATTACCGGTATTTGTTGGAATCGATTGTTCATGTTTCCGGCTACGAGTTTGACTAAATGTCAACAGAAAACAAAAGACAAGCACAATCCAGAAGATGTAGGCATCAAGTTTTCTTAAAAGGATTAGTTAACTGATTCCTAGATGGCTGAAACGATAATTGGTTCGTAATAATTAAATCATTTACTCCATTTTAACACTTAATTTATTTTAGGAAACAATGGGAAACCATTTTTAAGGATTGTAACTGTTAATGTGTTTATCCAACAACATTTGTTTTGTGTGATTAGAGTCTCAAGAAATCTACCTTTTATACCAAACTCAGTGCTTTTGTTGTGGTTTCCAATAAATAGCAATCAATTCTTTTTTGTTTGAAATATTGTTCAATAAATTCAGTACTAGTGTTTTTATTACTCTTTAATATTTTTGAAGTATCCCAGTAATATTAACGAAGGTATCTATCAATCACAATATAACTGAGAAGTATACTCCAGTTCTATCCACGATCTACAGTGGACAATTAGTTGACGTTATTCAACGTATAGCAACACGTGTGTGTAACAATGTTCATCACATTGTCATCTGAACGTGTGACTTCGAAATTGTGTAATTTTCAAAGTGTAAAGCGAAAACAATGCTTGCAGTGAACATAGTTATTTTAATAAGAGATCTTGTGCTTGGTGTCCTTTCACTGTTTTTTTATTGGCCAAATACTGATGTATATATGAGCACTAATTCGTTTAGTGGGAATTCCAATCACATGCACAAAGTCTGTTCAGTTAATTTTTTTTGCAATAGTGATAGCTGGAGTGTAGATCATTCGTTTCTATTTGTTTCAATTATTTTGCTTATCTTTTGACAGTGCTGTATATTATTTCTCAGATGATCCTAAAAGCAGCGTTGTGTTTAAATTGTGGAAAATATGAACATTATGTTTTGAATAGTTAACATGCTTTCAGGACAGAGTTGCGTCCTAATATTAACGTTTAGACCAATCTCATTCGTCCTTCTTCTCGCGTGGAATTGCACTGATATGTTGGCACTCCCCGGGAAACATTGAAACGATTTATTCTACCCGTGAAACCTTCGATCGGCAATGTTTTGAGGTACAGGGTTTTTCATTTATTTTGTTATTAGTTTTATTTAATATTTGGATCGGTACATACTGTAACTGAAGTTTGAGGAGGATCAAAGTTTGCTGGCATTCGGGAGAAAGATTAAAAATAGCAGAGACGACAGTGAATTTAATTTAATAGATACTAAATATCATGGAAAAATGACCATCAGTTTACTAAAAATGTACCGAGTGTGGTGGTGTAACGGTTAGCGTTCAGCCTCGCATTCGGGAGGACGCCGGTTTGAATCCCCGTCCGGGCATCCAGATTTGGGTTTTCCATGGTTTCCCAAATCACTCCAGGCAAATGCTGGGATGCTTCCTTCAAAAGGCCATAGCTGAATTCCTTCCCTTTCCTTGCCCCCCATCCTTTCCCGTCTCTAAAGACCTCGCTGTTGAGAGACGTTAAGCAGTTAAAAAAAAAAAAAAACAACTAAAAAAGTAAAAATGTAACATTTAATCCGGATAGCGAGGAAGCTGTCCAGTGTACATCATACAACGAAAATAGAGATAATCAGGCTCATTAAACACGCCACGGTGGACATTGTCGATGGATCGGTAGCGACAGAACTGATGGTCACAGTCCGCGTTAGAGACAGGAAGGAGGGGGGGGGGGAGGGGAGGGGGCAGGAGAGAAGCGGGGCAAAAGTTCCACGGCCAGAGCACTTGGCTAAATAGCAATTTAACTTTAGAAATCTTTCTTAAAAAAGGCGTTATTTGATTTCTGCATAAAAATTTTGTACTTGATCCACAAAAAAAGTGTAAGTACTTTCTTTTTTGGGGGGGGGGGGGGGGTGGGAGGGCAGATGGAAGTTAAGAATACTTCTCTTACCGTGGGGTAGAGAATACTAGCCATCCAGGCTCCGGTGAATGTATCCGTTTTACCGGTCCCTACTTTTGCATGCTGTAGGCAATTCTGAAACAATTAAATTCGAAGTTAGCAGCAACTAATACAAGGCAGGCTCAATTTGAAGTATTTAATGAATTTAGATCTCAATTTGAGGTAATAAGTTACAAAGAGAAATGATGAATAATTTGCCAAAAACGTTGAAAGAATTGAAAGTTAAAATTTGTGAAGGGTAAACGTAGGTGGATGCAGAAAAGGGGGTGTCTAGGGAAATTGCCATCGGAGCATGCGCTCCATTGCAATTTAATTTCATTTAATTAATAGACGGTAGCATCAAATATGATCTCAATTACGGCGGTAACTTCATAGTTAGATGCAACTAATTACCGAGTACAGTCTCAGCACTTATGATGTCAAAACATTAATTTCCCAAATAAAATTGAGAAAAAGATTAGAAGATTCAAACGTGCAGTCCATCTCCAAATAGTTGGCGTTAAGGCTGACCTAATGGAGAAAGACAGTATGCTTAGGGACCTGAATACTTTACAAAAGCGGCGCATCTAACCAAAATTGGTTGGGTAGGCAGTATACTGAGGATAGATTTTTGGAAATAGACTATTATTTTGAGGAAACAGGAAATTTGTTTACAATGCTCCACAAAGGTAGTGTGCGTTTACAAGCGGCACGAAATAATTTCCAAGCGGAAATATGGCCAAAGTACACCTGAATTAAGGAAGCTATTAGTTATCTAGAAAATAAGCGCTCGGATTTTAGTACACATGCTTCAGTTTCATACAATAGCGAATATCGACACATTGGTGTGCCGTTGCCTTCTTTGGGGGTATGAAACAACACAATCCCAGGAGAGTTTTCCAGAGATCCCGAGAACTACTTTTATATGCTAAAGGGATTCCCAGTTCGCTCCAGACCTATGTAATTGAACAGGTCCCCGATTTGGAGGGGTATGGTTGTTTCGATCTTATATAACTATAGTCGTGCAAACGCTGTCTAGGCTCGCTCGGTTTGTCGATGCCAGAGCGACCTCTGGCGGCCAATACATTACACAGGACCGAGCCTGGACGTAAGTTTGAGCCTGACAGTAGTATGGATCTATTATTCGCATGCTGTGTGGGACAAAGCGACGCTGGCACTTGACCAGTACAATCGGAACAGCCACGAACTGCATCGCATTCTTAAAATCGCTAAATAGAAGAATTAAATAATAGAGGGTATACATATTCTTCTTCTCATTTTCTATGTCCTGTTGTATCATTTTGTAAAGACGGAACTGTATACGTTTCCTTTCTGATAAAGACCGGGCACAACTTAATCAAAAAGTAAAAATTGGCAACATTTCTGTGGCGATGCTCCGGAATTTCACAAAAATTGGAACAATCTTTCTCTGAAAATATGAATGATCTTCTGGTTATTAACAATCACTTATTAGAGTTATAGCAATTATGTCATTAAAGTGTGTTCAGTATTGTGCATTGATAGGAACAAATTCTTACAAGACATGACATGACATATATTTGAAATCTCCGTAAAAATCGCAATGCACTAAATGTGAATACAGAGTGTTCTTTATGAATGTCATTAACAATAGATAACTAATTTAAGTTATGGTTTTCGTTGCACTGTGTTCTAATCTAATAGTTTGTAATACTTCCGTTACATATGTTTATCAAACACGTACACATCGCATTCATGTTTACGACGATGCAATTGCTAGAACAAACAAAAAATATTGGTAGTAGTGATCATTGATATACTGTAGATTCGTGAATGCACCTGCCGTACAATCTTGTTCAGCTTTCTACAATGTGCCATCGTTGTTGCGTGGCACGGGTGAAGATGACATCAAGCGCTATTCCTTCACTGCTGAGCCTTCATTTGTCCGCCGATCCTTCGTTTGTCTAATGTGCCTTCGTTTGTCCATAGAGCCTGCGAACTCCAGCGATTATAGCTCGTCTGGGTAGAGAGAACCGGTCATAGCAATAACCAAGCGACTCCGAGCGTGAGTAGACGGCAATTTGCACGACATTACATATGGCAAACGTCGTATGAAGATTTGAAGAAAAGGAGTAACGAATTCATAGTTTCCTATGATCACGGAACTGTTGTGGTACCTCGATTATCCGTTTGAGGGCACTGAAGTAATTTCAACAGTCTTTACTCATTTCACGCAACAGGCACAGTACTAAATAAATCCTGTGACTATCACTACTTTTGAACGAATGTTAGAGACATCTCATTAGCATAGGGGTCAGTCAGAGTTATGATCATCCCATTGAACTGACTTGAACCACGCCTATCAGAGCCAGATTAATGAGAACACAACAGACAGTGGTTTGTCAAACAAGATCGCATACATCCACTTCGAGATAACCAAAATTATAGGGGAAAATTCTTTGAATGGACATCGCAGGAACAAAACCAGAAATGAATTCAGTTTCGTAAATACATTATCCTAAAACAAAAAGCAATAGAGCGTATCTGAACCCTCGTGAAACAAAGGTATCATTCGAAAATATCTTAATAAATCGGGTAGATAGTGACCGAAGTAATTTAAGCTATTGGAATCAAAGTTTCCCCATTTATTTCAGGGCTCTTTTCTCATATATCATGTTGTATTTCCGAATGGTTACATGTTTCGAGATGGGACTGAAGTGTTTGGTCTGGTAAATTCGCAAAATCATGACAAGTAATGTATACTTGATCTGGGTTTTCCATGGTTTTCCTGGATCGCTCCAGGCGAATGCTGGGATGGTTCCTCTCATTAGCCCATTGGCGCCTCCTGCCATATCCTGTATATCCCTTCCAAACTATTACCCTTTCGGATAGGGGCAATGCACCCTCCGCCAAACGCTTTTAGTGAATCGCGTAGTAATAATAATAATAATAAATTTCCTTACAGAATGTGTTAATTTTAGAGAGGTTTCAGTGTGACAGAACCAAGGATAGCGTTCTTTACTGTTCCTGAATCTGTCTTTTACAGAGTGGGCTCTGAAGGTAAAGTTTTTCCATCAAAAATGTTTCGTATAGTAATCGATTGAGCCGACAAGTAGTGGAACCACAGATAAGTAGTCGAATAATAACGATAAATAATATGTTTCCGTCGTAAATTATTGGTATAGATAGATTTTTAAGGAAACTAAAATTTAGTATTAGGATACTAGTTTCGATATCGGTAAATGTCACACCTGCCTCCCGACAAGTCACAACAAGTTCCAAACATTTATTTGTGTACCTGGAGCTGTCTCTTGTTGACTAGTGACATAATGCTACCACTACAAGGAAGGCTTAAATGTGAAGTTCTAGGAATGGCGTCCTCCATGTTTGTTTGTTCCTGCTTAGTGAATTAACCACTCTGTGTAGTTCCGCTAAACTGAATCACACGTTAATATGAGATGAAAGCGTACAGTTCTACGACAGTAACATTCTGTTCTAAAATACTGTTTCCTGTAACACTTTGATGTACCCGACATACGAGCCACGCATTCATGATTATTGTGTGGTTAGGATTGTTAGTGGTACGCAGAGTAGTATAAATATTTCACAAACTGTGATTGTAATAAGTGTAGATGTCGTCTGCACGGGTTTTGTAGGTTATAATAAACGATTTGTTGGTTCAGAAAAAATTATTAGGTGAGATAAAATAAAACATTTAACTAGTTCAGATTATACCAGCTGAGGAAACCGCCGGTGTGGCTCAGAGCGCTGAGGCCCGCATACTGGATCTGGGAGATACAACGGGGCCGGGCACGAGCCTAGCGCCCGCATGGCGGCCGGTCTGACTGCGGCTTTTAGGCAGTTTTCCCCAGTCATCAAAGCAAATGCCATGATAGTCCCCAATCTCCGCCTCATAAAAAGCAAAAGCTCCAAATTTGTCAACGCCAGTGATGAGTAAAAATTAACAAATGCAGCCGACCCCTGATGTTGAGAAAAGGTGGTGAAGAAGAAGAAGAATACACCCGTTGGGAATAAAATTTTCTTACTATGCAGGATGAAAAATTATAGCATTTTCAACGTGCTCCATATAAGTTTCCGAAAAAAGAGTAGTTGAAAGCATTTTTGAAAATGTTCTGGAAGTACAATTTCGTTCTCTGTGCAGAAACAAACGTCAAATCCAGATACGTTTAAAGCGTATGGTACGTATTACTCAAGTTGACAGAAGCTACCCAGTATCGACAGTTACTAAGAAGAAAGTATTGTTCCATGGGTACCGCAGTCTCGAAATGAAACACACCTTGTTTGAGTGCTCCTAAGTTTCCTTATTTTCTGTGTAATAAAGACCCATATCAATCATAAGATGTGAGCTAATTTGACGGTTTATTTTATTAAAATCATAATCAATACATTATTAGAAATTTTAATCCTTAAATGATATCATACTTTGTGCATTTATTTTGTTGTGTAACCAATGCTTATGTCCCTGATGGTTGCCTGATTCCAGGATGCAGTCTTGTTACCATCACGATATTTTGATGTACTTATTTATTTATTTATGACGCTTCTTTTACAATTGTTAGAAACAGTACTAACAATAACAGAACAAAATAGAACTATAGAAATAAAATGGTATCAATCAACACCAATGAATTCATATTACGGATAACACAAAAGTCAGCAACAAGTATGGCATTGTCACTGGCGTGAAGGAGGTCTTGCAGAATGCAGGCTGATGGGCACTGCGGGAATTGTATAAATGCTGAATAGTCTGTTCTGCCCCACACGCAGTATTTAGATCTTGAAGATAATTTCACCTTGCTAGATTATCCATTGTCCTACCTACGTCACTTTTCAGCCGATTTAGCGCTCTCTGTGTCTTCCAGTTGAGATTGCCATCTGGGGTAGCGTCTCTACAGCAGGTACCCATTGAATCATATGAGTCATTCTTGCTCGCCACAGATTGAGCCGGGCAACTTTAGGTGGTACGTCTAAAGTAGTTTGTGGTAATGGCATTGGTGGATAAATACGTTATAGTTATCTTTCATACATTTATGATTAATCTTTAATAAAGGGGGTTTTGATTTTAATTTTTATGAAGGAGTGAAAATATAGATTCTTGCAAGAATCTCAACGTTATTTCGAATACAGGAAAACTGTCACAATATGTCATTTATTTTCTTATCATTGGTGATTACAAGTCTGAGCGAATTTTCCGTTAACATTAACACAAATTAGCAAAATCATAAAAGCAACGCTCAGAGGTACAATTAGCAGTCATGAGCAAGCAAACAATTCTAATTTACTTTTAAATCCATATCAGAATTAATATACAAGAAAGAATGATACTTGGACACAATGTACAATACAAGTTTTGACGACCTCAGACATAGGTATCATAACACTGTGACTTTACATTTCAAAAAATCATGGGCTCCACGAATGAACAATATGCCATTAGAAAATAACTAGTTCTGGCAAATTACGCCGCTAGCTCAGGGGTTTTTTAGTTGCAAAGTTAGAACATGGATCTATCCTCTCAAAGACGCTGAAGGGTTCAGTTTCACGGAATGTACACTCTTTGGCAAAAAAATTGACTGTCGGCGCCTGAGTCTAAGTCCCTTATTTCGCACAATGTGGCATCATTGCCCGTATTCAACTCAGCGCCATCTGTTATTCATTTCCTTAAGTCAAGCCTCGAACAAAGCAGGAAGACTCCGCCCGCCATTGACGATTCTTCTTGGTAGTTCATCTATCATTCCCCACATTTCAGTAAAAAGCTATTGACCGATCTCGAAACAAGTAACGCATTTTCCTGTCCCTGGATTGACTGTAATATTAGGCAAGATATCGCCGACCATACCTCAATCGGACGAAATTCGGTTCCAGCTACACTTTTCTTAAATTCAGATCGTGAAACATATCGTTAAAGTTGTAATTAACAAGATTGCAATAAAGCGCAGTAAAAATGAGGTTCAGTTATACATTTTATTCCAAATGATTAGCGTAAAACTATAACCATATTTATTTATATATTGATGTGGCTAATCAGTTGCAATAATGCAACACATAATGGGGTGTGTGGTCCGAGAAGTGGGTGTAAATGTTCAAAGATCCAGATTTTTAAGTTCTACAAAACTATTGAAACGATTATAAAGAGATTATTTCGGATAATTGTCTAATGCCAGTTGAATGTAACTGACTTCCGAGGCAGGATAAGGTTGTTTACCCACTGCACGAGCCGTCTGTGAACATGAGCTCCGTTTGCTTGTGGCTAACCATCTAGTCTTGTAAACGCGTGGTCCTCGGTTCGAGTCTAGGTTTTCCAATTATTTTTTTGCGTTTATTTTAAACAAGTCGAACCTACAACTGCGTTATGCGTAAAATATAACATCGACTCTTACCTGCTTGCGTCAGGACATAACATACTTAAGGAAAGACTCATAACTGAGTGCTTCTTAATAAACTGCACACGTAACTATGAAATCTTTCACAGAGGTAAGACTGAAAGAAATCTTCTCGGGCTTCAACATCGTCGAAATAGTGTCGTGTGGTTACGTTAGGTGGACTATAACGAGTTCGCACCATCGTCAAGGAGACGAAAAACTAAATAATATTACTATACCAATTTCTTATTATGCGTCTGGATTTACGATTCGTCGACTTCTAAGTCGTTAAAGGTGGGAAGGGAATGGAGACAAGGAATGGGAAGGAATTCGGACCATGGGTTTTCGAAGAAATAATCCCGCCATTCACACGAAGTGACTTGGAGAAACGAAGGAAAATCCAAATCTGGATAGCCGGATAGGAATTCAAACCCGCTTCCTCTCGAATGCGGGGCCATAGCGTTAACGCTCAGCCATTAGGTTCAGTTTTTCAATATCTTTCGTATTTGGTCTATGATGCCGTCCATAAAATTATTTAAAAAATCTATTGAAAAGTTAAAAATCGTAAATTAAAATATATGTGCAGAAGTGAGTTCATCTGATGAGAGCGGGATATCAAAAAAATCTCTGAAATCAGAAACGCAATTCAAATTTCATTTTCTCTCTCTCTACTCTTTTCGCCAATCTCTCTCTTTTTTAATTTTTTTGCTAGGGCTTTACGGCTCGTCGACAGCAAGGTCATTAGAGGCGGGATCGGATTGGGGCAAGAAACGGGCAGGAACTCGGCCATGGCCTTTTCAAGGAAGCATCCGGTCGTTCGCCTGGAGTGACTTGGGGAAACCATGGAAAACCCAGATCTGGATGCCCGGACGGGGATTCAAACCCGCGTCCTCCCGAATACGAGGCCAGAACGTTAACCGTTCACGCACCACACCCGGTACTTTTTTTTAATTTTTAGCAGCTATCAAATTCAAAGTGAATATAAGCTCCCTCTTATATGGAAGATATTGTCATATTAATCCCGTTGTTTAATGAAGTAGTATTAAACCAAAAATGACGAGCAAAATTGATCGGTTTGCTAGTAACCAAATAGGTAACATTTCAGTCTTTTCGTAGAAATGTTAAAAAAAAAAAAAGAATCCAATTCACATTCTACTTGAGCAAAGACCTCAAACCGGATGCTAAAACTACAGAAATTTGCAGTCTCAATAAAATGTGGTAAAATAAGAAATTTCAATGTAGTTATGATGTAATTCTCTATAATATTTTCTCTTTTTTTTTCAAGTATGTCTTTCAGTAAAGATTAAGAGGTAGTTGGAATGAAATTATCACGCTGAGCAATAACATAGCTAATTGTTACAAAATTTTATAAATCGGCGGTACTACTCTCCGCAGCTAGAGTGTAATTCTAAAATATCGTAGTAGACGGAAACGTAGTGTTTACAAAGCGTATAATACTGGTTTCCTTGTTTCTTGCCACACTGACATTCCCGCACTGAATTTCAATTTTATGCCTCAGTTTTCCTCCTACAATGTTCTGATTGAATGCCTATAAGACTTTGCAATATTTAAACTTTCAAAAGAAATTGTTGCTTGTCATTCTGAGACAGACATTATAATGTAAATTCTTTGGGTTGGAATAAAATATACAGTAGCTACAGTTTGAATTTTGGAAAAACCGTGCCGCAAGAGAATCAATTCTTATCACCGATCAAGAAAAACAAAGTTACTTTCATAGCGTTTGTTGATTTAGAAAAAAAGCTTTTGGTAATGTAAGGCGGGACAAAATGTTCAAAATTTAAAAAAAGTCAGGTCTTACGTATCGAGATAGAAAAATATTTTAGAATTGATATAAGAATCAAGTGGCTATAATAAAAGTAGAGAATCATGAGAGTCACCAATCAGTTGAAAAGTGTATCAGATATGGTTGCAGTTCATCCTTACTAATATTCAGCTTATATGTGGAGGAAGCTATAAAAGAAGTAAAAGAGGAATTTGAATGTGGCTTCATGAAAAAGTAGTTTCAAATATTGACCCAGGAACCAGAGAGAACTTTTTAAAACTGTATGTATGGAGCATAGCACCTTATGGTAACGAAGCATGGACTTCAGGAATGCCTGAAAGAAGGAAAATTGAAGAATTCGAAATGTGGTGCTATAGGAGGATGCTGAAAATTAAGTGGACAGTTAAACCACGAAATTAATATGTTTTGGAAATGATGGCTGACGAAAGAAGTTTGTGGAAAAATCGTACACAAAGAAAAAAACAGATTCGTGGGTGGTTTTTTAATACATTTGGGATTGGTTATGTATGAAGCAGATAACGGTGGACGTGTTTTAAGAGAGGTGTTTTGAGATGAAGGGGATAGTGCAAAATAAGAAGGGATGGTGGTTTATATCAAACCAATCGAGAGACTGACGACAGTAAAATAAGAGATAAGAGATGAAATAAGACAGAAGGTGCCGGCCGATTGAGACCTACTCCCCCGAAACACATCGATGGGGCCGACAGCTTAACGTCCAAATCCGGCGGACGAGTCACTGTCAGAAGTTCCATACGCGCTACAGAGAGGTTTGGGATTTAAACCAGGACTTTCGTGCACCATCTGATAATTAGTAATAATTCACCGCCACCGAAACATGTCCTAGTTCTAAAAAGTTCTTCAACCACCGGAGCTCAAATCGGTTGACGCCGTATCTGACGCCGCGCATCATCACGGAGCTATAATGACCCGAAACGAGGAAGTTGGCTATAGAAGTGTAGCATTTAAAAATCAACCTTTCACCTCCGTCACATGCTGTTTGGTGCAGACGCGTAAATTCCAATTGAGGTAGCTGACTCAATCTCATACCACTGCGGTGCAAGACAATCTTCTTATATCTATCACCTTAGTAATATATGAATTTTATGAGCGGAACAGAATATAAAGCATCCGGCATCTTTAATTCCTTTAATTTATAGCTGCTAAAAATAGAAAAAAAAGGGAGAGGGGTTGAAAATGAGAAAGAGAGACAGAAAAAAATAAATTTGAATTGCGTTTCTGATTTCAGAGATTGTTTTGGAAACTCACCCTCTCATCAAATTATCTCACTTCTACCGACATTTTATCATTTACGATTATTAACTTTGCTTTAAGTAGATTTTTAAATAATTTTATGGATGTAATCGTAGACCAAATACGACTAGTAATGAAAAAGTGAAGCTAATGGTGTCGCATTCGGGAGGAGACGGCTTCGAATACCTCCATCTATCGAGATTTGGGTTTTCTTTGGTTTCCCCAAATCACTCCAGGCAAATGGTGGTATAGTTCCTTTAAAAAGCCAAGGCCGAATTTCTTCCAGTTCCTTTTCCGCAGTCCTTCCCCGCCTCTAACGACCATAAGAAAAAAAAAATTGAATGGGAAGGAGTCATTGTTTAGTCGGGTTAATGCAAGCTGCGACAACAACAACAACTACTACTACAGCTACTGTAAAACACTGAAAAAACTCAGAAGTTCAATTCAGAACCGAAGAAGACGAAATGTAAGCAAGGAAGCAAGCATTATTCACGACATAGCTGGTCCACACGTTGCTCATCACACCGTCGCTCTTCTGCAAAACAATTGTTTTGAGGGTACTGGGTTCGATCCCACCTCAAGTTGGGTATTTTTACATTGACTATTCCCTTATCACTTATTGTAAAATTCATATCGTATATGTAAAAGTGAACATTATTTTTAATCAAATTGATTTAAAATATAACAAACTCCTATGAAAACATTTTTTTATTAGTTCATAGGCCACTTTGGCGGTTAAAGGTGTGATTGTGGAATTTAAAATATTGTTCATCCAATATAATGTGACGAGTTTAGTTGACTTTAGTTCCGTAACGGCAGAGACTGTGATTGGAGTTGTTGCTGTAGAGTTTCTCACTTGTAATGTCAAAGAAACAATTTTTTAACGGTTTTTGTTGGGTTTTTTTCCTGTGATTTTAATTTCGTGTGAGTTATGCCTTTTTAATTGAAAATGTCTTGTTAAGGCATCAGGAAAAATAGCGTTCGACAAAAAAATCATGTATGTGCAATCAACTGCCTTGGTGGCTCAGAAATTTTCATTCAGGCGCAACACGTCGCAGCGATACAACTGGAAACAGATGTTTACTGTGTTTGTGTAAAACTCCAAGAATAAACCCTGTTTGCGAAAATTCAGGATCAGTATGGAGTCCATAGTGACTTATTCACGTGATGGCTCAAAAGAAAAGGTAAGTGTCACTAATGCTAGAAACTCTTGGTAACTGATGGTGCTCCCGTAAGTCTAGAATGAGGAAATACCTCAAGTGCAGAGTATTTATGGAGTTTTAAGATCAATAATTAATGAGAAATTGGCATTAACAAATCTTATTTAGGAATATAGGGTTATCGTTTCTGTTGACATGATCGTTTAAAATCATATAATTACGCATATTAATGCTAATGACTTCAAGGCCATATTTCCCACGTGTCATTTATGTAATTAGTAACGAACATGAGAAAAAATTGTCCACGAATTGTCCTTGTTTTGCTAAATAACTTGCGACAGCCCAGTGAGTAAAAGATTTTGGTGGTATTTCTCCTGATGTCTTGACGGGGTATTTTCAATATAAATGCCGCAACATGAAGTTAAAATAACAGAAAAAAATAGTTTCTTTGACATTACAAGTGAGAAACTCTACAGCAACAAATCCAACCACACTCTCTGCCTTTACGGAACTAAAGTCAACTAAACTCGTCACATTATATTGGATGAACAATATTTTAAATTCCACAAACACACCTTTAACCGCCAATGTGGCCTATGAACTAATAAAAAAATGTTTTCATAGGTGTTTGTTTTTAAACAATTTGATGTAAAATATAATAATGTTCACTTTTAAATATATGATATGAATTTTACAAGTGAGAAGGGGATAGTCAATGTAAAAATACCCAACTTGAGCTGGGATCGAACCCAGTACCCTCACCTCCGCAGGCCAATGCTCAACCGTTCAGACACTTTGCCTTACGCTGAAACCTACCTCGTCCATTATATAACAAAAGTAAACATATATATATATAAAGATACAACATTATCAAGTTGAATAGTTAATGATGATCTATATAAAGAATCAAACTGTTATAACAGAAATAATCAGTCAAATAAAAATATGATAGATAGACGGGGAAGGAAAATAAATTTCTATTTCGGCAATGTGTCTGTTCTCTTGATACCGCCTAGCTGTAAGATACGTTTCCTTGAATAGGAAATTACCACAGCACTGCCAGAAGTCAGAAATCGTGGCAACACTGGAAGAAGTAGTTGTGGCAACCTCTAACAGGAAGTAAGTGCCAACTTTCCTGTTTCCTTCGGCCAAGAAGAATACCTTTATAACACTAAATAACACGTAATAATTTATCACGATCCGCTCTTTTGGAAAGATTGAGCAATCGTCTATTTTTCTGCATCTTCACAATTCGGCACACGCATTTTTGTAGACGCACTGACAGTTTATAAAAATAGTGGAGCGTGGTGGAATAAGCGCTGACGCGCTGGCCTCTCATTCGGGAGGTTGCGGGTTCGAATCCTCGTCCGGCCATCCAGATTTGGGTTTCAATGATTTCCCCAAATCACTCTATGTGAATACTGGAAAGGTTCTTTTAAAAGGCCATTGGAGAAATCCTTGCTACAACTCCTTTCACGCCTCTAATTACCTTAATGTCGACAACGCGTAAAACCATTGTTTTGCAGAAGAGCGACGGTGTGATGAGCAACGTGTGGACCAGCTATGTCGTGAATAATGCTTGCTTCCTTGCTTACATTTCGTCTTCTTCGGTTCTGAATTGAACTTCTGAGTTTTTTTCAGTGTTTTACAGTAGCTGTAGTAGTAGTTGTTGTTGTTGTCGCAGCTTGCATTAACCCGACTAACAATGACTCCTTCCCATTCAATTTTTTTTTTCTTATGGTCGTTAGAGGCGGGGAAGGACTGCGGAAAAGGAACTGGAAGAAATTCGGCCTTGGTTTTTTAAAGGAACTATACCACCATTTGCCTGGAGTGATTTGGGGAAACCAAAGAAAACCCAAATCTCGATAGATGGAGGGAGGTATTCGAAGCCGTCTCCTCCCGAATGCGACACCATTAGCTTTCACTTTTTCAATACTAGTCGTATTTGGTCTACGATTACATCCATAAAATTATTTAAAAATCTACTTAAAGCAAAGTTAATAATCGTAAATGATAAAATGTCGGTAGAAGTGAGATAATTTGATGAGAGGGTGAGTTTCCAAAACAATCTCTGAAATCAGAAACGCAATTCAAATTTATTTTTTTCTGTCTCTCTTTCTCATTTTCAACCCCTCTCCCTTTGTTTTTATTTTTAGCAGCTATGAATTAAAGGAATTAAAGATGCCGGATGCTTTATATTCTGTTCCGCTCATAAAATTCATATATTACTAAGGTGATAGATATATAGAAGATTGTCTTGCACCGCAGTGGTATGAGATTGAGTCAGCTACCTCAATTGGAATTTACGCGTCTGCACCAAACAGCATGTGACGGAGGTGAAAGGTTGATTTTTAAATGCTACACTTCTATAGCCAACTTCCTCGTTTCGGGTCATTATAGCTCCGTGATGATGCGCGGCGTCAGATACGGCGTCAACCGATTTGAGCTCCGGTGGTTGAAGAACTTTTTAGAACTAGGACATGTTTCGGTGGCGGTGAATTATTACTAATTATCAGATGGTGCACGAAGTCCTGGTTTAAATCCCAAACCTCTCTGTAGAGCGTATGGAACTTCTGACAGTGACTCGTCCGCCGGATTTGGACGTTAAGCTGTCGGCCCCATCGATGTGTTTCGGGGGAGTAGGTCTCAATCGGCCGGCACCTTCTGTCTTATTTCATCTCTTATCTCTTATTTTACTGTCGTCAGTCTCTCGATTGGTTTGATATAAACCACCATCCCTTCTTATTTTGCACTATCCCCTTCATCTCAAAACACCTCTCTCAAAACACGTCCACCGTTATCTGCTTCATACATAACCAATCCCAAATGTATTAAAAAACCACCCACGAATCTGTTTTTTCTTTGTGTACGATTTTTCCACAAACTTCTTTCGTCAGTCATCATTTCCAAAACATATTAATTTCGTGGTTTAACTGTCAACTTAATTTTCAGCATCCTCCTATAGCACCACATTTCGAATTCTTCAATTTTCCTTCTTTCAGGCATTCCTGAAGTCCATGCTTCGTTACCATAAGGTGCTATGCTCCATACATACTGTTTTAAAAAGTTCTCTCTGGTTCCTGGGTCAATATTTGAAACTACTTTTTCATGAAGCCACATTCAAATTCCTCTTTTATAGCTTCCTCCACATATAAGCTGAATATTAGTAAGGATGAACTGCAACCATATCTGATACACTTTTCAACTGATTGGTGACTCTCATGATTCTCTACTTTTATTATAGCCACTTGATTCTTATATCATTCTAAAATATTTTTCTATCTCGATACGTAAGACCTGACTTTTTTAAATTTTGAACATTTTTTCCCGCCTTACATTACCAAAAGCTTTTTTTCTAAATCAACAAACGCTATGAAAGTAACTTTGTTTTTCTTGATCGGTGATAAGAATTGATTCTCTTGCGGCACGGTTTTTCCGAAATTCAAACTGTAGCTACTGTATATTTTATTCCAACCCAAAGAATTTACATTATAATGTCTGTCTCAGAATGACAAGCAACAATTTCTTTTGAAAGTTTAAATATTGCAAAGTCTTATAGGCATTCAATCAGAACATTGTAGGAGGAAAACTGAGGCATAAATTGAAATTCAGTGCGGGAATGTCAGTGTGGCAAGAAACAAGGAAACCAGTATTATACGCTTTGTAAACACTACGTTTCCGTCTACTACGATATTTTAGAATTACACTCTAGCTGCGGAGAGTAGTACCGCAGATTTATAAAATTTTGTAACAATTAGCTATGTTATTGCTCAGCGTGATAATTTCATTCCAACTACCTCTTAATCTTTACTGAAAGACATACTTGGAAAAAAAAAAGAGAAAAATATTATAGAGAATTACATCATAACTACATTGAAATTTCTTATTTTACCACATTTTATTGAGACTGCAAATTTCTGTAGTTTTAGCATCCGGTTTGAGGTCTTTGCTCAAGTAGAATGTGCATTTTTTTTAACATTTCTACGAAAAGACTGAAATGTTTCCTATTTGGTTACTAGCAAACCGATCAATTTTGCTCGTCATTTTTGGTTTAATACTACTTCATTAAACAACGGGATTAATATGACAATATCTTCCATATAAGAGGGAGCTTATATTCACTTTGAATTTGATAGCTGCTAAAAATTTAAAAAAAAAGTACCGGGTGTGGTGCGTGAACCGTTAACGTTCTGGCCTCGTATTCGGGAGGACGCGGGTTTGAATCCCCGTCCCGGGTATCCAGATCTGGGTTTTCCATGGTTTCCCCAAGTCACTCCAGGCGAACGACCGGATGCTTCCTTGAAAAGGCCATAGCCGAGTTCCTGCCCGTTTCTTGCCCCAATCCGATCCCGCCTCTAATGACCTTGCTGTTGACGAGCCGTAAAGCCCTAGCAAAAAAATTAAAAAAGAGAGAGATTGGCGAAAAGAGTAGAGAGAGAGAAAATGAAATTTGAATTGCGTTTCTGATTTCAGAGATTTTTTTGATATCCCCGCTGTCATCAGATGAACTCACTTCTGCACATATATTTTAATTTACGATTTTAACTTTTCAATAGATTTTTTAAATAATTTTATGGACGGCATCATAGACCAAATACGAAAGATATTGAAAAACTGAACCTAATGGCTGAGCGTTAACGCTATGGCCCCGCATTCGAGAGGAAGCTGGTTTGAATTCCTATCCGGCTATCCAGATTTGGATTTTCCTTCGTTTCTCCAAGTCACTTCGTGTGAATGGCGGGATTATTTCTTCGAAAACCCATGGTCCGAATTCCTTCCCATTCCTTGTCTCCATTCCCTTCCCACCTTTAACTGACTTAGAAGTCGACGAATCGTAAATCCAGACGCATAATAAGAAATTGGTATAGTAATATTATTTAGTTTTTCGTCTCCTTGACTATGGTGCGAACTCGTTATAGTCCACTTAACGTAACCACACGACACTATTTCGACGATGTTGAAGCCCGAGAAGATTTCTTTCAGTCTTACCTCTGTCAAAGATTTCATAGTTACGTGTGCAGTTTATTAAGAAGCACTCAGTTATGAGTCTTTCCTTAAGTATGTTATGTCCTGACGCAAGCAGGTAAGAGTCGATGTTATATTTTACGCCTAACGCAGATTGTAGGTTCGACTTGTTTAAAATAAATGCACAAAAAATAATTGGAAAACCTAGACTCGAACCGAGGACCACGCGTTTACAAGACTAGATGGTTAGCCACAAGCAAACGGAGCTCATGTTCACAGACGGCTCGTGCAGTGGGTAAACAACCTTATCCTGCCTCGGAAGTCAGTTACATTCAACTGGCATTAGACAATTATCCGAAATAATCTCTTTATAATCGTTTCAATAGTTTTGTAGAACTTAAAAACTCATGGATCTTTGAACATTTACTACCCACTTCTCGGACCACACACCCCATTATGTGTTGCATTATTGCAACTGAATTAGCCACATCAATATATAAATAAATATGGTTATAAGTTTTACGCTAATCATTTGGAATAAAATGTATAACTGAACCTCATTTTTACTGCGCTTTATTGCAATCTTGTTAATTACAACTTTAACGATATGTTTCACGATCATGAATTTAAGAAAAGTGTAGCTGGAACCGAATTTCATCCGATTGAGGTATGGTCGGCGATATCTTGCCTAATATTACAGTCAATCCAGGGACAGGAAAATGCGTTACTTGTTTCGAGATCGGTCAATAGCTTTTTACTGAAATGTGGGGAATGATAGATGAACTACCAGGAAGAATCGTCAATGGCGGGCGGAGTCTTCCTGCTTTGTTCGAGGCTTGACTTAAGGAAATGAATAACAGATGGCGCTGAGTTGAATACGGGCAATGATGCCACATTGTGCGAAATAAGGGACTTAGACTCAGGCGCCGACAGTCAATTTTTTTGTCAAAGAGTGTACAATCAGATGGCTTGGTCGTAATAATTTATGATTGTAGTTCTGCGTCTGATGTCTGCGGTGTTCGGAGATGACCCACGGTATGTGAGACTGTCTCACAAGGCGGCTAGAGGCACGTCAGATATGGTAATGCGCATCATCGCATTACTGGCTGTGTCGCCGTGCGAAAACTGTTCCAGCAAGTCGGCAGCGTCAGTTTTCCGAAACCAGGAGTCGGACTGTAGCAGTTAGCGAGAAAAGCCAACTTTTGGAGTCCGCCACGGACTAGCATAGAACGAATGAAGTCTTCGCTCTTCGATCTGCGAGGAAACCTCTGGCTCCACCCCTTGCAGTCTTGAAGATCACGTTTAACAAAAAATTCCCAGGATTTTAAGTTATGTGCTCATTTGGGTTGAATCTTCAGGTTGGCACCTAATGTCATGTGATATCCCCAATATCTTATTCACCCCGCATCTATATCACAGAGGTCGGGAATATTCGGCTAAGTTCGCGGTGTTAGAACGTATTCGGGTGGCGGGTTTTTCGCACCAGGGCAGTGGCCTGTTGTTGACTGCCAACCCCAAGGTGAAAACAAGTGTTGTCCGGCAAAACCCTTTATCTCCGACTTTCTGTCGCCGTGGTTCGGGAAGGCCACGATTAGCTTCAAGCCTATACAGCTCAATAATTCCTTAATATTCGTTGGAACAAGATACACTGAATGTTCACCATTGCATTACAGTCCTCACTTGGAATCTTGTGTACTTTAGGAAATTACTGAAAAAAACTATCTAGGTGGTCGCCCAAGATTTATGAAAATTACTCTAACATTATGATTCATATAATAAAAATTGCGCATTAGAATGTGGCAGGCTACCATTTGCTTGCGTGCGCTAAAACAGGAATAGTGTCTCTCAATTATCCGATAGAAGCCAGGAAGCAGACATATCCGCCTTGGAATGTAGAGTCCCTAGCCAGTGAAGGACACAGGCGACGCAGGAAGCGAGACTCTCCGTGCAAAGTTGGAGAGTGATGCACTCTGTTGCGTGCCATGGTCTGTGTGTGCGCGCTACACCGCATTGCTGTCTAGAGCGGCTCGGCACAGTGAGTTGACTAATGTTTGCACTAAGGGACAATTCAGCTGAGTCCGCACCTACGGAACTTCGTCTCCGAGTTTGTGTTTTAGGAGCATCTGCTATTCATATTCTGTAGACGATGGACGACAACTGCTAGTCATCCAGGCTCCGATCAACAAATGCGCTCACCCGCAGGACCACGACGTGACAAACGCCGCTATTGATCTGCCATATCTGGCGTTGGAGGAACATTCTAACTGTAGCGTGCAGAATTGACCCCTACATACCCAGTAATTCGCATATGAGAAAGAGAATCTCATGAGTAGCCTTGGCAAACAACGATTTAATACGTAATGATTTATATACAAATTATTAAAATATATCCATTTTATGGAATATGGTGAAGTTAAATCCTGTTCATTATTTAATATATTAAAATAATCAACATATAATAAATTATAAATAACCTTTTACTTAATGACGTGTGATATTACAATACAAGAGACAGAACGGCCGTTATTTTTATCCTAAGGAAAGCACAGAAGATGTCTCAGGAAGTGGTCTTGAACCCACCGATTTTTCGGTTTTTCTACCGATATGGAATTTGTTCTTCCAAAATACCGAAATGTAACGATTTTTTCACGATTTCTGAGAATACAAGGAAATTTCCCAGAATTTTTTATAGATTCTGCATTTTCAAGTTGGCAACATGTTCCGTTTGATATACGGGAAATTCCTCGATCTATTATATAAGTAGTTATCTAATGCAGAATGTTCCCGATATTTTTGTGGAATACCCTTGTGCCCTACATTTTCGACATTTATGGGGGATTCTAGAGCTTGTTTATATAAACGAGAATTCGGATTTTATTTGTTCATTAGTTTTCATCATTTAGAAGAAAATATCCGAATTACTGTGTCAAAATGTAACCAAACATTTGTGCTTAGTCGTTAGATGTGCGATAAAGCTCTTATTACATTAGAAGCTGCTAATGCAGTATCCTTATTTTAAACTTTTTTAGAAGCAATGATATTCCTTATCAAATAATCTAATGGGTTTTGCATCTGATGAGTCGAACGTAATGAAGGGGTGTAATAATTCTTTTGTAACATTGCTGCAAAACTAAATTCCCAATATTTTTATACTTAAATGCACATACCAATTGGTACATCTTTGTGCATCATATGCTCTTACCAAACTGCCATGCAAATTGTGGTTTTGGAGTTGTCTTTATTTTATTTATATATAAATGCCAATTTTGGGTGCAAATATACCGATGTTAGTGGGCAGCTCTACCGATTTCGCATTTTGACTTTCGAGACCACGGTACTTTTAGGCAAAGATTCAATGCTTCCTTTTAGTTTTAAGCCAACACATGTAACGAACTAAGACAAATGACACGTGGTGTGATACGAGAACAGACTTAGTTGGACAAAACACACATATGTCGGTTGACACAGAGAAGTTTCAGAACTCTGTTTCTACTGGAGAGACAGAGCACGTTGTAACGGCTACTCGTGCTATTCGTGTTTGTATAGTTAAAAGTTCGTTGAAGCAATTGAGCAGCTACACTTCCTAACACGATTTTTCTTAAGCTTTCTTCCACCACTAATTACTCTTTCAATTAAAGGTTCGTTTTGCCGTGCGGTCGCCAGTCTTTCGGCTATGCTAATTAACTAATTAAAGTCACAGAAGAAAAAGAAACACATATGCGTACTAGTTTTGGTAGATTTATTCCTCTGAGACTACACAGTCCACAAGCATGCCACCAGACAATAATACTAATGTTTCTTCGTCACCGAAAATAGCAGCTTCAAGTACAGTCAAAAAACTAAATAAGCAGTGAGCACAATTCTCGAAACTAATTAACAAACAATCGCCATAGTCCGATTCTGCAGTAGTTTACTAAACACAGTTTATATTGAATCAGGTCTCTCGGAAGAACCTTCATAGTCCAACATATACTTTAGCACACATCCCACAGTGTTCTTTAGTACGGAACACACGCCGAGCGGCCGTACGATGTATTCACGGGATAAACACAATGCCGTAGACCTTCCGCTCCCGCCGGCTGTTCCGTACGCTACCACTGTCAATCACCGACTCCCGACTTACCGCGCTCGGCGCTCGCCCACTGCCAAAGACCTTACATACCTCTCAGATTACACTATCCACTCCAAATATAACCGTAACGTTCATGGTTACGTTACAACGTGCCAAGTAAGTGCCCATATTGTTGCTATCAAATACACGCGATGCAGATGGTTTAAAAGTGAGTGTAATACATTATAGATGGAAGTGACGAAAAGTTTCCTCAAACAGTGAAAGAATTTAAGGAACAATCTCATGTATTTCAGATGCAAGTCTGTCGGGAAATTTGCATCAGTTTAAATTCTGAATAGTAATAAGCAATTAAAATAGCATTTAGTTTCGTTGGGTTAGCACATAATACAATTTTTTTTTGCAAGAACGGGAAGCAAGTGAAGCATAAGACGAAAATTTAAAAAGAATGGTAATTCTATGACAGTATAATTTTTGTTCCGGACTAGCTACGTGAAAGCCAGTTTTTGCACGAGGAAATCTTCGAAGCAAGGATGAGATAAAGCTGAAAATGAAGTGTTGCAACAGAAAACTATCCAGAGGGGATGCAACAATAAAGAAGATGTCTTTGTTCACGTACTCTATTCCAAACTCTTGTTTTCCGACATGTGCCGTGAGTGTAGTTAAGTCTCGGGGTACACGTCACCCTTGAGTACAATAATTCGCACATAGGTATCCGTTATTTCATAGCTGAAACAACAGTATAAACAGAACGAACTATGAAAAACACTATAGTGGTGGAAAAACACGGAACATTTATTAAAGCCATGGCAATTTAAAAAATATACACTTTTTTTTTCGGATTAGGTGATTCTGGTATATCTATGTGGGAAGTAGTTCTTTCACGCTAATAAGACCAATCGAAACCGTTTCACCAAGAAGGCCTCCCGTTACACCCATTACTCACAGTAATTTTGGGATTACGTAATCCTCTGGTAGCTTTAAGGACAGGCGCATTACAATCTGCAGGTGGATACTATTGGTACGCAGGCACCGACAGCTCAAACAACTGCCTACCCGTACTATGATCTACAACCTTGAAAACCGAAACGCGAGAATGAAGAGGCGTTCTTGTTTACATTTGCCATGTCTTCTTGTCTCGCCAAAATTCCCGGTGGTTGTTGTTGGTTTTTTTTTTTTTTTTTTTGTTGTACCGGAGCCTATAGGATCTCCTGCTATTTCGTTTTGAGTATCGAAATTTTACTAACGAAATGCGCTAATGAAGATATGTGTGTTTACGTAAATTTTCGTTATGTACTCTAAAAGAATTAAGCCAAACAAGTTCTGGTTGATACATGTTTCCGCATTTGAGTATCATGTTTCGATATAACTGGCGAACATGTTCAGCATTTCCTATAACTGGAGAAATTTTATTCGTAAAGTATTCGAAATTCTGTAACGACTTTTAATTCGCTGTAAGGTTAATGAAGCAATTCTCATAGCTGTGTTCCTATGAAAATTATGCAAAAAATGAAACAAAAACTTACTCAGAAAGCTACATTCTCCTTTCAGTCAGCTATGGAGTAAGTAATGATTCAACATCATTATTATTAATTTTCATATGATAAATCTGAAATAATTTCAGATACGTTAGTAATGATTTTACCGGAAGATGCAGAAAGTTTATTTCCGGATTTATAGATACCGTTTGATCTTCTTAGTATAGTGTCATTTCTGGGTCATTTTACCAAATGCCCGTATTATTGATATAATTTTTAATGGAGACTTTGTTGCCTGTTCGATAAATGTTTGGTTACGGACTGGTTAACAATATTTCTCAGGCACTGCATACATCATCTTCCGAACTTCACAAATTACTACTCCATTGACGTTGATTATTTTACGGTTGGAATTGAATATAATTTTTCCTTGCAAGCTTTACCAATAAGAAAATACTCCTTGACTTACCTATACCTGCTTTCATGAATTCGGAAAAAACATATTTTACGAGGTAATTGCAGAATCTTCGCCACCTAAATTAGACGCATTTTCCTTTCCTTTCAGCCAGCTGTTGTCAGGTCCTACAGCCTTGAGACTCCCTGCGCTGTTTCTGCATCAAAGAAGTCGTTTAAAGAACACTTGTTTTGACAGGCTATTCAACTCCGCAAGAAAATTCCCTTTCATGATTTCAAGCTATTCATATCGTCCTTCCATGACAATTAATTTAAATTCGGGAAACAAAAAAGAAGACTGCTTTATCAAAGCAAGGATAATACGGAGATTTGGAAAGAGGAAGCATTTCGTTCTTGGACAAAATTCTTCGTAGCAACGCTGTGTCTATGTTAACGAAACAAAAACATTTCTAAATCCATAAAACTTTGTTCTGTTAATGTTTTTTGTTAGGTGATCTTTATTTTTAGACTTCATCTACAATATAAAACGACATAACATACTACACTGACAGGCTAAAAGTCATGAGATACTGTATAATTTTGTTTTCGGTGACCTCAGTTCGCCAGAGTGCAGCAACCTCAACGTGTCAAGAACAACAAATATGCGGAATTTTCCAGAGGAGATCTGTAGCAATCTGTATCGATAAATGCGTGATTTGTGTGAACGGCTCTGTCGATCAAGTACCAAATATCGTAAATGTCTGAATATCTGTTTAATCACATCGTATGCTGGACTAGTTCAGAATGCTCCTAAAACCAATCAGTGGGACCAGTAACGTGGCGTATTATGATCCTGGTACTTTCCGTCGGTATCGTGAAGTTCAGTACATAAACGCGTGCAAGTTGTCTCTAGGGAGCGGAGTGGATTTCTGTCAACAATCGGTTCAGTTCGACCTAAGGAATCAGTACATCGTATCTAAACACGTCTCTCACGACCATGGAACCAACACCAGCTTGCACAATGCCTTCTCAACAAGTTGGGTCCATGAAACATGGGATTCGCGTTAAACGCGACTGAAATCAGTGGCGCGTATTGTACTAGTGCTGTTGTGTAAAATGATAATAAATTCGAATACGGAAATTCTCATTTCAATTGAAAAAAATTTAGTAATTTGTATGCGTGATGGACGAACCTTTCAAAGAAGGATGAAAGAAAATCACAATACGTTGGGATGGACTCGTCGCTGCCCGCTGTGACGGACATGTCGCAAGAGAGGAGAGATGTGAGATCCTTTACGGCCCACATTTCGGGAAGTAAAAGAAAACATTCTCGCTTGTAGCCGAAACCCAACGCAATATTTCTGTGTCAGAGGTGAAGACTGATTCCTGAAAGAATTGCTTTGACGATGCTAATGGGAACTGTATGCAAGTTTAGGGAGTAACTCATTAAAGAACTCACAAGAGCCAGTAAAAAGGTATTTGGAGTTCGATGAAACCACAGTTTCGTGATAGATTCTGCTTTGATCATGTTGCTGCATCATCATAAAACACAAGAACAAATAGGAGAACGCTCTGGGTTTCCTGCGTGTCACATTGGAGGAGGTTCCGATATCAATTCTAAGGGGAGCATTGAAAAAATAGGGGTACTTGATGTTCTGGCAGAGACGAGAGGGTATCTGACGTTCTAGAACCGTGAATCTATAGCTAGAAGTTGCGTGATAGTAGCTGAGATTGAAGCCATTCGAACCCCGGGACTTGTTCTGCGAGATCAATGTAACGGCTGTCAAGACACAAGTTCGCGTGTACTCAGACTTTGGAGAGTTTTGCTGGCGGGGAGGACCACTTTCATTTGAGGGTTGACCTTTTTTTACTTATGGCTTTACGCCTCGTCGAGGTCATTAGAGGCGGGATGGGACTGGGAACAAGGAACCGGAAGGAATTTAGCCATGGCCTTCTGAAAGAAGAATCCGGGCATCATTCGCCTGGAGTGATTTGGAGAAACCATGGAAAACCCAAATCTGGATGCCCGGACAGTGATTCGAACCGGCGTCCTCCCTAATGTGAGGCAAGAGCGAACGAGGGTCGAGACACAAATTAGAGACGTGATCACAGCGCCTGGAACGAAATCCGATTACCAAATGTTAAAGTGAACTTCGGCTAATATACCGCACGAACTATGTATAGAATTCCAAACGCTTACGCCCACAGATTAATCTAGTCTCAAATGGTAAGCCGAAACTTATTTCGTTCTTGGTATTTATCGGAAGCCAATAGCACAGTAGTAAGTGTTTCACAGATTATTCACATGTCTTACTGGCAGCATTATTAACCATCTTTTTACACTGTGCTGATCAGAATCACGCACATATGAATTAAATGATACTCATTAATTAATTCTGATGATTATGGAAAATTAATATTATACGCAAACGAAGGGACATATAAGAATTATTAATATACATGTTTCGACAAGGGTGAAAATCCAAAAGTAACATTATTAAAAACTGACCAAGTTATTATAAACTCTCGTAGTGAGACATTTACTTATGTACGAATTTGATATGCGAGGCAACAAAATATTTCCATAATTTGCAGTAAAAATGAAATTATGGCTGGTTGCTTTAGTATTTGCTTACGCAGGTACTGGGTTCAGTATACAATCTTTGATTCCAATTGGTGACCCTTGCAAACAATGCGGGAAGGAAGATAGTGATATAGCTCTGGGAACAAGTTTCAAAAAGTACTTACAGGCTAGATAATTTTAATTTTTTCTGCTTTAAAACTAAAGCTCCGCTTGTTTTGGAAGCTTTGCATGTTGTTACTAGGTTTAAGGTTTGGGGACGATTTTTTTAATTGTTTCTTTGCAGGCGAAATCCTTGTCCACACGAGTGTTCTTGTGGAAAAACGTTATATTTTTATTTTCTTTCTCATTTACAATACCAAGTGATACTTTACACCGGTGCAAAGGTTTTTTTGGCATGTGTCAATGTGTTTTAGTCGATCTTCAATGTTTCTGTTCTTGTTTATTTTTCCATGAAATTTTTTGGTTTATTTTCTAATTGCAGTTGTAATATAATTTATATCTGTCTCCTGGGTGTGCATCTTTAGGCATCGGGAATGATTCTTAGGCTGCGATTTTGCAACCTCTTGACTGATTCAATATTTGTTTTCGCTGCGATTCCTGATAATGAACACACATATAGTAGAAATGGCAGTATCACCTTTTTATAAATTCTGAGTTTGGGTTTTCTTGTTAGCTCTTTGGTATTCAGTATTTTGTATAAGTTTGTAGTTATAGCTATCCCTATTTTTTCTCTTTCCCTAATGTGCTCTTTAAATATCATATTTTCGTCCATCTGGACCCCTGAATATCGATGTGATTTGGTCCATGGGATTACTTGTCCTGCTATTTCTAATCGTGGGAATCTGTCATAATCTGATTTCTTCTTCGTGAAGTACACTGCTGCACATTTCGCTGAGTTGATCGTTATCTTGCACCATTCAGCGAGCTTCCTAATTCCTCTTTGTAGTCTCGTAATATTTGTTTCATGTCGGTTTCCGATGGTGTAAAACACTTATAGTCCACAAATTGGGCTAGGTGGACTGCTTTTGGAACTGGAATGTCGTTTGTGTATATGACATAGAGCACTGGTGACAGTGCAGACGCTTGGGGGTCCCTTCCTTGGATCAGCTCGCTCCTTCGTGTGTAACGGAAAATCTTCTTCCATTTAGATAATTCCCTATCAGTTTTACATAGCAGCTCGTGATTTTTGTTTTGTATTGTTATTGTCATATTAAGTTGTCCGTCCACATTTTATCGTATTCTCTTTCTACGTCCATGGAAATTACTGCTACTGACTTCCCTTTGTTGAAAGTCTGCATTATATACTCAGCGAGGTGTAATAGTAATATCGTTGCTGATACTCTTGATTGACAGCCTAACTGCTCTTTTCTGATTGTTCAATTTTCCTATAAATTTTTTACAACCCCTTCAGTACTATACTCTGCATTACTTTCCCTAGAGAACTTAGGAGGCTGATTGGTTTTAAACTTTCGGGCTTTGCTGGGTCTTTGCCTGGTTTGGGAACAGTCGTGGTCTTTTCTGTTTTCCGTTGGGCTGGGTAGTGGCCTAACATCATTCCTGAATTTTTTATTCTTGTTAGGAGCACTATCGCCTTTTTTTGCAGGTTCTTTAGATGGTTGATGGTAATATTGTTTATTCCTGGAGCTTTCTTGCTTTTCAGTTTTTTAATTATTCCGTTTATCTCTCTTGGTGTAGATCAGCGGTTCCCAACCTTTATGGGCTCTCAATCCACTTTTAAGTAGAAAATTTTTTCGCGCCCCACGCAATATGAGAGTCTATCTAATACCAGAATGGGAACTGTTGTATGACCTCGATACGCTACCGACTATCCTATCCTACGAAAAGGAAAATTTTCGAACAAAGGATATACTATCAACAAAAGCAAGAATTGATAATAAATAAAACAACAAACATGTTATAGACGGGGAGGCGGCTGCTGAAATTCCACGATTAGAAGTAACTCGATCAGCATATTAAAATGCAACTGATCTGCCAAGTCGCGGTTTGGTGGAAACCACCTGCAGACCAGATTTTAGTGGTTGATTGGTAGGATCATCATTGTGAGTTACTGCACCAAAATGTATAGAACAATGGAAGACTGGGAGCAGGAAACCACAATGGTAAACTTACCAGTCAATCACTAAAATGTCATTTGTAGGTGTTTTCTATGAAGATATAACTTGGCACATTAGTGGCTTTTTAATTTGCAAATCGAGTTCTAACTAATCCTGGAACTTCAGTCGTCAACTCGATGAGGTGATGCTTTGTGCAGCCGCCTCCCGCTTTATTACAAAATAATGAAAAATACGTTTAATTATTATAAAAACACACAACTTTACAATCAGTGAGATTTCTGGCAATGGTGTTTACTGATGAGGGCATAGATATCAGGGTTAATTTTAACGTTAAGCCACTTCTACACATAGTTTATTTTTGTATTTGTTTTTCAAAATAATAATAATAAAGTAGAAAAAGTTCGTTCACACAAGTAAGTCACAGCTAATTTAGAGATTTCTGGATACTCTGCTCGTACATCCAGAAGGAAATTAAGGATTTTTCCTTAAAAATTGTCTTTAAAGAAGAATCGCAAGAAAACTCTATTAGCGAGTTTTCTTCAGCTGTTTCGAATGTTCCTCTTCGATAGGATTTCTTATCCAAAAGTAACCATCGTCAATTTTTGGAAAGTAGCTCCTAAAACAATTATTAGTAAACGAATAGAACACATTTCACATTTTAACACATAACAAAATTTGAAATCCTTTTGGGTACTTGAAATAAAAAAGAAATATTATTTGAAAATAAATGAGGCCTACAACTAACTTATAATTAACTGAAAAAATTGCATAATAGCGGCTGACTGTTTAAGAAAACACTTTTCTTTTCTCACAAAGTTTTAATTTAAGCTAATGGCTTTCACGATTATTGCACTTGCAAAATATCATGTTATATTTTTTAAATAGATCAAATAAAAGATATATTTTTGTGTTAAAAACCTCGATTGTTCCGCGACCCACCAAAACACACACCGCGGCCCACCAGTGGGTCGCGACCCATAGGTTGAGAACCGCTGGTGTAGATAGTTGTGGCATATTGTTTGTTGGTGCCGTTCGGAAGTTTGTTGCTCTCTGCTGGATTGTTTCCTCTGTTTACTTTTCTCTTGCATTTAGCTGACAGTTGGGTGTAGTAAACTGTTTGGCATATGTGTCTGCTATCATTTCTGCCTTTAACAGGGGTCCGTTTCTTCCTAACTTAGCCTGTTTTGGTGTTTTTAGTGCTCATATTAATTGCCACGCTTATCGTTTCTCTAGTGTCTTTCCACTCCTCAATTTTCCTCCCAGTGAGGCTTATATTAAGTTCGCGGGATAGACGATGGTACTCCATCCGGTCCTGAGGGTCTCTATATTTTTGCCATAACTTGCGGTGTCTAAGTTTTAAATACTTTAGATCTTCTCACAGGGGACGAAGTGTTTTTATCTGCTGGTCTACATATGAGGGGTTACCTAAAAGTAACCGGAATAACATTCTTGTGGTTGAAGCTTGTGCAGTACGCGTTTCTGTTAGGCAGTTTTTGGCTAAAAATGGCATGGTCGCTGCCCCACGCACCTTACTTTCCTGACCTGACTCCGTGCAGCTTTTTCTTGTTTCCACGCATGGAAAGGTGCTTGAAAGAACACTAATTTGACAACATTGAAGAGGTCAAGAAAAGAATGTGGGAGGAGCTGTCAGCCATTTCTAAAGATGACTACAGATAATGTTTCGAACATTGGATGCATCGGTGGGACAAATGTATTAGTTGTAACGGAGAGTTTTTTCAAGGGAATAAGGTTGCTTTGTACAAAAATTGAGAATATATAGCTTTTAAAAAATAATTCGGTTTTTTTTTTTGGGGTACCCCCTCGTAGATGGTAGTGGTTGTTGCTTTAGCTCCTGCCTTCGTGATTACTTTCTCTAGATGTTTTACAGCTGCTTCAGTATCATTGGACGTATTAAACAGGATATTGGTTCTTATTTCATTTTGGATTATGTCGCTGTATTGCTTCAAGTTTATCTCCGTTTTCCTCTTTGGTGAGCTCTGGTCTGAAATCTATCTTATTAGCCGTATTTTCACCGGATAATGTTCTACGGACAGATCATTTGTCATAACCGTATTTACATCCTGCGTTATATTCTTTGTTATGGCCATGTCTAAGATGTCTGGATTTTGATGGATGTGGAGAGGTATAAACGTCGGTTTTGTTGGATCAATCACCGCTACGGTTTTTTCTCCCGCCAGAAATCCACTGGTAATGCTTCGCGTTCAGGTCTCCTCCTATTAGATTTTTTTCTGCCTGTGGAGAGTATGGCATCCAAATCCTGTTCCAACAGGTTTGTGCTTGGTGATAGGTATGCTGATGCTAAGACTATATGTCCTATACCTGGATTGGATTTTAACTGCAGTTGCTTCTAGTGCCTATATTTGGACTACCTGGTGCGTGATTGTGTTTCTTATTATCACTGCCTTTCCTTCTCCCCTGGTTCGAGGCCGATTCGTTCTGTGTATTACATTCCTCTAACTTTGATATTGTCCTTCTGTTTTAAGTGGGTTTCGCTGATTAGCATTATGTCAACCTGGTTCCGGTGGATGAAGTTCTTTAGTTCTTCGACTTTATCTATAATTCCATTCGCGTTCCATATGTATATGGTTGCATCTTATAGTTTGTAGTTTTGGTGTCTGGCCATTAGTCGAAAAATGATAGCACTACTTCACCTAGGACCATTATTTTCACCCATGTTCCTCTCGTGTTCTTTACTGTTGTTACTTCTTCACAAAGGCGGATCCAGCCTTTGGGTCAGGGGGGGGGGGTCATGTAGTCGAGGTCTAACTAGGACATGCTTCAAAATTATAATAGTACCTATATATAAATAAAAGATAAATTAATTTAATTGCATGATGTCAAAATAATTTTAATTAAATAACAAAATCAATTATTCTATTCTGAACCCTCGCGAATCTTGTTATGACTTCCTCCACTTGAACGAGTATGGTTTTGTGAACGTGCAGAAGTTAGGTGGTCTTCTGCCAGTGATGCACGAAGTCAAGTTTTGAGCCTACTGAGGGGAGAAAAAGATCTCTCTGCCAATGGCACACCATCTGGTAGTGTGGCAAGATTACACAAATATGTGTTTACGATGAGATATATTTTAGCATGACATTTTTATATTAGATTTTAAATCGACTTGCCGGAATGTTCTGATTCCGTTGCCATTTTACTATCCACAGCCAATATTCGCTGATAATGCAGTGTCGTCTATTACCTGCTGATAATCGAATGCGAGTTGCTTAATTGTTTCAACGTCTTCATTAGTATATGTATAATTGTCTTTCGGAACAAAAACGACTAGTTGAAATAAAGTATTTCAGGAGACAAATGGTCTTGTGGATCATTTATTATAGAATCTAGAAGTATGATGTATACAGCCCTACCGAAATACTCTTCAACTGATTGAACAGGTAGGTTATTGGCTCTATGCATTTATATCGGCACTGTTCTGGGGCATTAAAGTTCCATCGCAAATTTCTCGGCAAATTCTTTTGACTCTTCAAAACATTTGTTCCATTTTTTTATCTCAGAACACTCATTGTATCATTTATTGCGTCAGGAGAACTTGTTTTAAGACAATTGAGTTCGTCTGCAAAACTCTGCTTAAGGATATAGTTGTACAAGAACCTGAAAAATAAAATAAGGTATATTTCTAACTAACTGAGTAATTAATAAAATCTATGTATACTATTATAAATCTGTGAGAAACCTGCGTGTGCCTGATGTTTTGAAATGGCACCACGCAAAAAATTCTTCAGCAATTAAGATGGTACTTTCAAATATTAAGAGCTTATGTTCCAGATTAAAATCTGCGAATACAGCTTGCGACTTGTATGTACTGAGGAATGGAGAATGAAATTATAACTATTTCTAGAAGGAGAAATAAGCGAGCAGATCACTCTGTATTCGATATGAGCATTCAATAAACACTGACAAAAGATCACACTACGATCATGCTTAGATTCTGTTTTGTTTTTTCACTTCGATTAATTAGCTCTCAGTTTTGTACACTAAAATAAACATAATACGTGAATCAAACGTGGTAAAAATCTTAAACGTAATAAGAATCTTAAAATGATTAGTTAGTTTGGGAAAAGTCATTATTAATTCGCATTTTACCAGCACTAAAATCCTTCAACTTCCTAGCCAGTACTGTCACATTTACTCATTGCTTTTCAGAGATCAGAGCAAGAATATTATTACATATTCAATGATGCTATTCGTTTAAAAACGTGAAAATTAATGCAACTGATAAACTAATAGCTCCGGAGTAGGAAATTTTGCTCTTACGGCAAAAAGTAAAACGGTGATTACATGTCAGCTTGATACGAAGCCCGACAGAAAGGAAGGTTTGAATACAGTGACCAGGGAATTTATTTTTCGTAGTTGCAGTCGCAGTTGTTATTAAGTAACGTTCATAACCTTGATTTTGTAATGTACAATTTAGATTGTAGTTTAAATCGTCATAAAGTTCGAATTACTTACGTACTATTTGACGAAAGCAATAAGGAACCACTGAAATTAAAAAAAAAATCAACTAGGAATCCTAAAATCTTATGCTACGTCACGCGAATTACAGGTACAATGCCACCTCTGGCTATCTTTATGATATCTGTTGTAATGTTATCTACACCAGCCCCTTAAAAAAAATTTCAGCCTTCTTAGTTCCTCCATGATATTCTCAGGATGAAATTCAAATTTCTAATTGTGTTTTTAAGCTCGTTATCCGATTTCCTCCCCATCCCCCTCTCGTTCCTGATTCACTGCCCATAATGGTTCACTAAATCAGTTACTTATAATCTATGCCTTTTTAAAATCTTCAGTAACTTCTTCTCCATCCTTATCTACAAGCGTCTCTACACCCTCCCTTCCCGTCTGTTTTCTAACATAGCCATAGAAATTTCTTGACGCATCATTCAATGGTCCCCACTGCTCTGACAATACTCTTCATAAACCCATCTTTAGCCACTTTCTTAGCTACTTGTTTGTTGTTTTTAAATATTCCCTACTACCCTGCTGCCCCTTAACTCTGTTATATTATCTTCTTACCAACCTCTTTAACACCCTCACCTCCCTATTACAGTACACTGGTTCACTACTTTATTTTTGTTTCGGAATAAATATTTCTTCCCCCTTTCATATTATTTCCTTGAACTCTTCCGACCTTGACTCTACTGTCCTTGTGCATTCCCTCCAATTGCTGAAACGTTCTCAGAAATATCTCTCACACGTGCATCAATACATTCTCTGTATTGTGATCGAAATTTGTTCGGTTTGAACTAATTACTTGCGGCTGAAATCAGTAATATGGCGTCAGAGTAAGCTTAGGAAATTAAAAATAAGTCCTGACGATCTTAAGTGATACCACGTAAGATTAGTTTTAATCCACACAAATTCTTATATTAAAGCAGAAGTAATTGGTGTAATCAATATATCGTCAAAATTAAACCAATATCGAAACAGAAAATAATTTGACTTTTTTGGTGGATAAATATATGGAATTGCTTTTTCATTTAGGACGTAAATAAATTTTCAATATTGCCGTATTTTTATTATTACCGTAATTATTGTTAAAGAAAACTCTTACTCTATATGATACTTCCATACATACGAAGTCGTGGGTAATTGCTAGTAAGTTATTAAATTTTTGCTTTCATGAATTAGTAATAAACAAAATATTTAGGTACCTACCTAAAACCCCGCTCAAGCAGATAGATAATATTATAAAGTCTGAATTGAACAATGTTTGCAGTAAGCAACGCGCGTCATTACATTTTCGCTGTCTTGCCATGTAGGAATCTTTTCCAGAGCGCTACAAATTTTCACTGTCTCATGAAATTTTAGACGGCAATTATGCCTCTCAACCCAACGCGTCTCACAGATACCTTGCATTGCAGCTCCAAATTCTTTTTTTTTTTTTTTTTAAAAAATCCTTTTAGTGGGTGAATTGGCAATTTCATTGTGTCCTAGTTACTAACGGCAAGAAATGGCTGGATGACATAGATGACATGTTATTAAGAACAGGACTGTTGCTTGTTCAGTATATAAAATTTGCAACTATTTTCGAAAGTTCCATATCGTCTAGATCGTTATCATCACATCTAGGCGTATCGTAAGCATCACAGAAAGTCACAAAACTTCCTTTATTATACCATTGAGTATGTAATTAAATGAAAGGCTGAGCTGTGAGATAAGTGTTATGTTTTGTTGTTTCATCGAATAAAATATAAAAGTATTTAGTTACATTCACATTCAGTAAAATACTTTCCTAAATGATTTCATCGCAAACATCAATCAAATAATTTTGCACAATTTTGCTGATGTATGTTACATTAGACTTAGAAGTCTCTAAATGATGCTGCTAATGCTGTCACGAGATTCAACACGGAATTTTAAAAGTGCTTTCTTCATCAACTACCGTGCTGTTGTTACTTGCTTCTTTATCGAAAAATTTGTCCTCATCGCGATGACCACGTAACGATATATTTTGATGAACACAAAAAATTATCGTTTTGGCAATTGGTCGTAAGCTTTACTTTATTTTAATTAACTTTTGTCATTTTTTGACTGCTAAATTTGGTTTTCAGTTTTGTGAAAAGCTGTTAAAAAGCTTTTTCCAGCTTCGACAGTTATTTCGTGGTATTAATTTCGCTGGTGAGTTAGCAACACACCATTTTTACCAAGAAAATCATCGAAAGCAATTAATGGTTCTTTTTTTAATCGCTTTAGAGGTGTTTTTGACTGTGTGGCAACTCAAGGGCGTTACTGTAAATAAAACATAATATTTTCTGTAAAGGTCTTGGTCTTTATGCGATAAGCAAGCCAGTGAAACTTGTCAATGTGTGACTTCTAAAATATATATATATATATATATATATATATATATATATATATTTATTACAACACAGTGTGAGAAATATAAATTTGAGAAGGCAAATGTTTGTCGATCAATATAGCTCTTGTTGAAACGTCTAGGTATTTTCTTACAAACCATCCAATATCAGAGGAAAATTTCGATTGAGGAAAGCAAACTTTTTATTTGATCAGAACTGGAAGTCTACGTACATGAAATCGGCAAGCATAGAACAGCTTCAGCAGGAGTAATATTTTCTTCTTCATCTAAGGTTAAGGAAGTTGTTGAAGCATCGGCAGCACACATATGCATTAGTGCTCAGTGTAGGTAAATGTTTTGGGTGTTTATCAATCTCAAACCTAGGTTTCTTCGTAAAAGAATGAATCTATCTTTCTAAATAAACCACTACATGCATTACGTTTCGACACACCAGCACAATCACATTTTTCGCTGCATCCTGTAGCAAAAAACACCCGTGCATAACTAAAATGACAATATTTATGTAAATACATCAAACGGTTTAGTGGCGAGAAGCGCTCGGAGCTACGCGGGTGTGACGTCACCGAACATCGGACGCGCAGCCGCGAACGAATAGTACGACGTTGCTGCGCGACGCGGCAAAATCAAAAGTTCCAATTGCGTGCACAATATTCAGTTCACAATGACCGATCGGATACAACATAATATTATAAACAGCATACAGTCGCATTGTGACTGTCGTGTATGTTCTTGTGAGATCTGGCCATCCATTATTCAAAGTAATCTTGTTTAATTAAAATCAGTGAGATTAAAAATATTATCAGAGGCCGAGCACAGGGGGGGCGTCATGACCCCCCATGACCCCCCCCCCCCTTGGATCCGCCAATGCTTCTTCATCTTTGTCAAGTGTTTAAGAGTTGTGTCTGTGAATGTCATGTCCGTCATGTGGTGTGTCTCATTAAATGGAAAAAATTCATACTGGATAATCTGAACACTCTGACTGACATATAATTACTGTCGACACTGCTTGCTATATGGCCTAAGACGCCGAAAGGCAATTAAAAAAAAAATCCATACCCTTGTGTATAGGATAGTGCGCGCGTTGTATATTTTCTCAGACGCTTCTCCTGTTTCTAAGGTTACTTGAAACACGGCTAGCGGTTGTCAGCTCTCTTGTTTTCTTGTCCTTCTTTTTGAATTGATGAACATTTTGTACCAGGTATCTTTTCTGTTTTAATTCTTCAATTATTTAGTAAAGTTCCATTGAAGGTGGCAATGATTTGATTACTACTTTTAGTGGTTTGTTTTTGCGGTAGCTGGTAACTAGTACCCTTATGTACAAATGCATAACCTCGACTATTTTCCACTTGATAACTTGATACAGTATACTGTATACTAATTTTAAGTTTCCCTGGTTGGTGCTCGTTTATTACTTGTTTCATGTTTATAATTGTCTATAACCATTTGTATTACCATTGGTTGAAAATGATTCCTTTGGGGCACTACTCACTTCAGATGTTGACTTATCTACATTTCTTTCTGCGGCTGCTGTTCTATTTTCCTCCTGATGCAATGGTGTGAATCTGTTCCTTGTTGGAATTTCATCGTTTGCGTGTATTTGTTTTTGTCTCTCTTTCCTCCTTCCTTTTTTGTTTATTGGCTTTAGGATTTGATATACCATACAGCCAGCTTAATATACATACACAAGCGTTTTGTTTCATAAGCTTTGGGATTCTTTTATTACATTCAATGTATATTTCTGTATTTTTTATAAAATCTCTAATAATTTTCCTGTTGTTAAACAAGTAGTCAGGTGATACTTGTTGGGAGTGGCTGTCCTGCTCTCACTAGGGAGTTGATGAATGATTGCTGCTGCTGTCGGTATAGGGGGCACCTGAAGAACATGGTTGAGATCTTGCGTTGATTGCCCATCACATTGGCAGAACGGTGTATCTGCTACGTGGATGCGATATAGAGTTCCCGGAACGCACAATGGTTAAACCTCAAACGAGTGATGGATGTTATGAAGTTGCGTTGCGTATTCCAATCTGTAAACCAGGGTCGACGTGGTGGTTGTGGCTGTATCTTTGCGTATTGCCGTCCTTTGAGTCTTTTGTTTCCTCCCAGAGCATGGCTCTTTGTTGATGTATGTGAATGGATATTGCTGCATGGTAATCTTTGGTGTTTAAAGAAGGGGTGAGAACTTGGCCCGAATTACATGCCTCCTTGGCTATCTTGTCTGCGTGTTCATTAAATATTATAGCAGTATGGGTCGGGATCTATATATAGTTCACAGAGGAACCCGCTTGCGCAAGTTCGTAGGTTTTCTGTATTATGCTAATGTGGTATACATTGGAACGGTGTAGAATGGCCGGAGTTGTTAAAGTACGGAATACACTGAGAGAGTCCGTTAGGATTAAAATGTTTCGCCGAGGAAATTCTCTCGCATAGGAGACGGCTTGAAGAATAGCAACCGCTTCAGCTGAATAAACTGGAGATGATTTGGTAGCCTGAATTTTTGCTCGTGCAGCGTCTCAGGACAGTAGATGGCGCACCCGACTCACTGTTAGGGTATCTTCGATCCATCAGTGTAGATATGGACTGAAGTTGGCCATTACTCTGTTAAATACCCCTCACACAATTGCTGGATTGGCTGGCCGGATCTCGGGTGTGCCGGAATACAGCTTACCGACATTGGCCTCACGCATTCTTGGTAGGGAATGTCGTGTATTGTTGCTGCTTCCTGCAATGGCCGTTCGGGGAGGAGAGTTGTCAGAAGAACGAGGCTTTGTAGCAGTGGGTATCTTTGGTTGTAAGAGCGAGGTCCTTGTTCTTCCACCAGCTGTGAAGGTTGGTGATTTGTTGGAGAGTAGTTGAATTTTTATCTGTATTCGAGCTAATAAAAATTTGTTAGATAGTAACTGGGTTCGGAATTTCAGGGTCATTTCTGCGGCTTCCAGGTAGAGGGCATTTATCGGTGTTGATTTCATAGCCCCCAGACATGTGCGGAGACATTGATTCTGTATGCTCTCCACTTTATCTATGTTCCTTTTGTTGCCACTGAAATAGAACATGCTCCCGTATTCAATTTTAGATCGGATTATAGCGCGGTACAATATTAGTAATATCGATGGGTGGGCTCCCCACCATACTCGTGTCAGGGTTCGTAAAATGTTGAGTCCTTGTTCTAGTTTAGGGAAGATGGTGAGCGTGTGCTGCCCAGGTTAATCGTGAGTCGTAGACTAGGCCGAGGAATTTGACATTCGATTTGCATGTACCCAAAACTAGATTGTAGATCTGGGGGATGCATTCTTCTTCTTGTAAATATGACAGCAGTGGATTTGCTAGTCGAGAATTCTAGTCCGTGTTGCTGGAGCCAGTGGATGACTATGAGGATGGCTTGTTTAAGGATGAGCTTGGTTATCGCGATAGTAGCTGCAGAGGCGAATATACATACATCATCGACATATTGGATGATCTGCACCTCGGGGGAAGAATTTTCTCCAAGTCCCGCACATATAGCGTACAATAGTGGGCTTAATACCGCTCCCTGCGGGAGTCCTTGCTGGGTAAGTCGTGGACCTAATAGCACGTGTTTATATCTGAAGAACAGCTTTCTTGTTCGTAGTAGTTGATAAATTACGGCTACAAAGTCCTGGGGAGGCCTAGTGCTATGAGCTTATCAATCAGGATTGGTATTTGGACGTTGTCGTAGGCCGCGGATATGTCCATGAACAACGCCGTAAGGTATTGGTTTTTCATAAAGGTTGACTGAATCGCCGTAACTAGGATGCTGTGGTTGTCATAGGTACTCTTCCTTTGCGGCATCCGTATTGTGTGGTGGGTAACAGGGATTGAGCTTCCAGCCACCATTCTAATCTGTTTTCATCATCCTTTCCACGGTTTTGCCTATGCAGGAAGATAAGCTACCGGACGGTACGATGTAACAACTCCTGGAACTTTTCCAGGTTTCAATACCGGGACTATTATCTGAGTCTTCCAAGTTTCTGGTATCAGCTTCTTAACCATAGATTATTAATGATGTTGAGTAAGAGGTTTAGGGCTTCTTCAGGTAAATGCTGTAGCATGGGATATCGTATGTCATCTGTGCCTGGTGAGGTGTTGCTGGAGTTCTTGAGGGCTGCTCGAAGTTCGTTAAGGGTGAAAGGAGTGCACAGAAAATGGTTTGAGTCTTCTTCGGTGAATTCATATGGAGGAGGGGCTGTAGAAGGTGGAGCAATTCTATCAGCAAAATCCTCCAGCCAAGTAGTATCGTCGGAGCGTTCTTGCGGGCTATATTTTCTGTTGCGCAGGACTTTTATACGTTGCCATACCTCTTCTATTTTGGTCTGCCTGTTCAAGGAGGAGCAGAATTCTGTCTTTTTGTCATTTTTAGGAACCGCTTAGTGCGGGCAGACACCTGCTGATATCGGAGAAACGTGTCTTGGGATGGGTGGTTTCGGTATTCCCGCAGAGCAGCACGTCGGAGAGCGACATGCCTAGAACAGTCTGTGTTCCACCATACGGTTGGAGTACTCTTCTTCTGGAACGGGGATTCTTCTTAAGAGGAATAGAGATGAAGGCTGCGCGCTCCAGAGCTTCTATGAAGAGATTATAGTCATCCATCGCTGAATCGTGGTGTTGAAAATTGCGTACCTCATGCAGTATTGCTTTGCATATAGTGTCCAATTAGCAGCGTTAATATTCCACTTGCTTGACGGGATTGGACAAGGGCCACTTGGACAGGAATGGTCGATGTCTGTAATTACTTGATGTAGACCAATGAGCAATGGAGGCTATAGGACGGAGAACACAGTGTGATGTCAACTGCCGATGGACGGTGGTATAAAGAGGGAACGAGTGTATGTGACCCGTCATTAAGGATAGATAGGCCGTACACGTTACACATCTCTAAGACATTGTGTCCTTGTCTATCAGATAAAGGCACATCCCCATGCGGTGCTATAGGCATTAAGATCCCCGCATATAAGTAGAGGTGGGTTTAGGAGATTTAAGAGTTTATTCCACGTCTCCTGTGATATGATCTTGAGAGACTTGCAATAGGCGGAGACACAAGCGAACTCTAGTGTAGGAGCTTTGATTCTTGCGGCGACAACTTGGATGTCATGTCTTGATCTAACACCTCTGTAACGTTTACAGCTTTGAAGGGAAGTGTATGATGAATGAGGAGAGCTGCTCCTCCTTTCCATCCATCCGGTCTGAACGGATTGTGCGTAGTTCTCAAAGCGCACTGTTGATGTTTCTCTAAACCACGTCTCAAAATTGCTGCTATCTTTATATCTTTGTTATGGAGTTCATATTCTAAACTTTCTTTGTTGACGATAGCCGATCTACTCACGGATGGCGAGTGGGTTTCCGATAAGTGTTGATTGGGGCGAAGTAATAATGGACATGATTAGTTGGAATATTTCTTCTATAAGGAAGTCAGTCCGTGTTGGAGTATGGGTTGGGATGTTGTGAGGGCTTGGTGGGTAAGGGTTATGAGTAATGGGAGAAATAGGTAACTGCTGGCGGATAAACAACCGTTGGTGAGTCGGAGTGAAAGCTGGGTTGGAAGGAGGTGCCTCCTGCGTATGCAAGGGGTGCCCTCTGGGCAGGGAGACATCGCCCTGAGCCACTGGCTGCTGTAGTGATGAAGAAAGTTGTTGCGTCTGCTGTGTTTTGTGTAATTGCTGGATTTGTGGACGAGAGATGTTTGCATGCTGTATTATCTGAAGGGCGGTCGGGCTTTGAGGATGTGGTGCCATTAAGGGCAGAAACTCCGTATGACTTGATGCCACCTGGGTGTAGCCTCGAGTTTGATGTTCTCTGTCGGGGACCGATGCACTTGTTTCATGCGCTGTTATAGTTTCATTTGACAGTGCCGAAGATTTACCAGACAGTTCCTATCAGAGGCATAATGTTGGCCTGCAGTTAACCTCCAAGTGAGGGCCAGCACTCCTGTTGCATCGAGCCTCACGTGATCTACATTGTCCCTGTCGATGTCCCAAGCGTAAGCAAATACCACACTGAGTTACAGGAGGAACATATGGTTCGACAGTACAGCGAGTTCCAAGTAT